>JAXRJS010000041.1:1405000-1777500 GCA_037127375.1 Dione juno
TATTTTAATAATAAATAATTTTAACTTAATTGTTTTTATCGCTTTATGTATCACAACAAAATATTGAAGTAAAATATTTTTATATATATGATTAGTATGAAATGACAAACTTATCTTATACTTAAATTAACAACACTTTTTACACCACTAGTCACTTTTATATTAAAATATCTATAAATATTTTATTTAATATCTTTATGATTTATAAAGTTTTGATCCACACTAAGAATGCAAAAAATACTTAAACAAAAACATAAAAAAATTATCGCAGCGGGATTTGAACCCGCGTCTCATAGAAACCGTCCAGGTTTTATCATAAATAGCATATTCCCTTGCCAAATGATTGTTTTTTGCAATAATCTTTTTGTACCGGAAATTTGTAAAAATCTCCCTACAGGGATTCTAACAACAACAACGTAATAAGTTGTATAAAGCATATAAGAATTTCGACGCAGCGTGATGAAGAACGCATGGCTTAGTGGTCCGAGCGCTTGGACGGTTTCCACGAGGCGCGGGTTCTAATCCCACTGCATTAAAATTTTAATACGTTTTATTTAAATAAATTTTATTTGCTTATAATATATGCAAACAACCTTTCTAAGTATCCCCTCATTGGTTTAATTTACAAACATCTATAAAACAGCACTATTTTTATCATTCAAAGTAATTTATTTCCCCTCTAAAGCTGAATAATTGAAATGCTATGTTTAGAAGCGAAATGTGAAATAAAAAAAAATTCTCGTACACGATATACGATTTATAGTACACGGCTCACTACACCGCGCTGTCAGTCAAACGTCAAAGTGCCTCGTAAATTATGACGTTTTTGTGCGCTTGCGCACGCAAATAAGAGGCTAGTAGATGGAAAATGCAGATGCGGTAAACATTTCTTTTTTAGTTTTTTATTTGTTATTGTTATAAAAAAGAAAGAATATTGCGTGTACTGAAAGCTCGATGATTGTGGAGCTCAGTCGGTCACCACACGAGACAGTTAATTTTTTTCATTGCTTCGATCTGTTAAAACATAGTACAGCTATAAGCTTCGCCTTTACATTAAAATACTTATGCTTACTCTGCTATATATAGGATGCTGCGTAAACGCTTTCCATTATACAAAAATCTCATATTACATAATTTTGTAGATATGCTTAGTTTAATTATAAAATTAGTTTCTGAAATTTATTATTTAGTGATGAAACAAGATTATTTATATCGGTAAACTGCAAGAGATTCTCTTTTTACTTAACAGAGGGACTTCGAGAGGCCATCATGCGTAGCGGCTGCCTGTAAACACAACGGTTGTGGGATCAATTTCTGCTCGGGGATAATGGATCATTTTTTTCGCTCACAAGAGCGCCAAAAACGAGGAACAGAGTGTTTTAACACAAGGTTTCTTAAATCATGGAAATAGCGCGAAGCTATTTTATAAGCTCAAAGTAAATTTAACAATAAATATAACAAAATAGGCACTTAAGTCGAGTTTAACTAAAAACTTAATCTATGCCGCGGAAGCGTCTCACGTACGAGTTCAAAGCCGATGTATTAGCATATTAATTATCGAACCTCCGACAAGGTGATCGCGTGACCACTGAGCCGGCAGGTCTTGCGAAAATATAGTCAATTCTGAATAATGGACAGAGTAATCAATTTCTTAGCCGCGTAAAAACTAGTGCTTGGTATTGACGCTTCCTATTATGAAGATAATTTAAATATAAACATTACTTTACGCTTTATGTTATGTAGCAAGGTAGATAAGATTAGAGAGAAGTGAGTGATGAGTTCCATTATATATATATATATATATATATATATATATATATATATATATATATATATATATATATATATATATATATATATATATATATATATGTATATATATATATATATATATATATATATATATATATATATATATATATATATATGTATATATATATATATATATATATATATATATATATATATATATACATATATATATGTATATATATATATATATATATATATATATATATATATATATATATATATATATATATATATAATATATATATATATATATATATATATATATATATATGTATGTATATATATATATATATATATATATATATATATATATATATATATATATATATATATATATATATATATATATATATATATATATATATATATATATATATATATTATATATATATATATATATATATATATATATATATATATATATATATATATATATATATATATATATATATATATATATATATATATATATATATATATATATATATATATATATATATATCTCATGAATCATTCATGTATTTTTCATACTGATTCTATTCTATAGATGTTCTTTAGCAGTGCTTTGGCTAAAGTGCTACGTTTTGGTTTCGCCATACATTATTTAGAGGACAGACAGAAAGTAGTGATGAGTTACGAACTTCTTTCTACTCCTTCGCCAAATTAACGATGGTACAAAAATTATTGACTTTTTAACGTAGCAGTCATATTTAGAGTTCCGTACCCCAAGGGCAAAACGGGCCTATTACTAAGACTCCACTGTCCGTCCATCTGTCACAGATGATCCATTTCTGTTGCCGCTATAACAAAAAATATCCTCCAACCAACCCTATGTGCGCGTGTACGACTCGCACTTGACCGATATTTTTATACTATTCTTATACATTACTTACATTGAACAACATCTGTAACAACTAGGCACCTATATAAATTAATATAAAATTATTTTATACCAAGCTACTACTAGACGACTTAATAGAAATTGAAACATAATAATTAAAGCTTAATCCTTAATATATGGCCGCAATAAAGTTGTTAGTAAAATTTTATACATAACGAGGTAGTAGATTCATATTTTGGCACTGGCAAAGTGCTTTTGTTCTATATTTTAATCATCTTTTATACTATATGAGTGCAATTAAAACAAGCGTGTTTGATTGAAATCATTACACGTTCAAAATAACTTTTTGTCAGCTTCACGCCATTTCCCGCATATAGCGTGATAGACAGTGGGAACCGGAACCTAGTGTTAACACACTCCGTTCTCCAATTATCATAAAATGTTCATGATCTTACGTGGTAAAGTGCGGAACTCAACGTCGCTCTTTATCAACTAAAATAAATATTATATAGTATAATGAAAATGGATAATTAATAAAAAAAATACTATAACAATTTGTATGTCGCTATTATTATCGTAGTTATAAAGTATTTGTAGGCTCGGTGATTACGGGTTCGATACCGTACCAAAAATGAATGACTCTTAAATATGTTGGTTTCCTGGATCTGGTACAGGGCGTGGCGTTTGGTTCCGCCACCATCCAACCCGAGAAGGCCAAAATTGGAGAACACGAAGTCTTATCAGGAGGACTTTACCTGTCCCGCAAAAATAAGTTAAGCTGGACCAGTAAAACTCTTTAGAGGTTACTAGCAAACTACTTGAAAAAAATTAATTAAATTAAATTATCTTCACGCTGTATCCCGCACATGGCAGGATAGGCAGAGGGAACCGTAGGAACCTAGTGTTAAAACACTCCGTTCCCCGCTTTCCGCCTTTCGAGGCATTGCGTGTTGAGTGACGGAACTCAACGCTGCCTATTGCCTGCCTTATTGCCTTATTACCGGAGCGAAGAAAATGAAAATCTTTCACTTTCCCCGAGTGGGAATCGAACCCACTAACCGTCGCGTTTACAGCAGGCCTATGCCTCTGCGCCACGATGGTCCTCTACTTGAAGCGTGTCTTTTTTAGGTTTCATTTTTAAACTAGGTAGGTTTATCATTTTTGTAATAATTATATTATAGGTATACCTATTAAGGAGGACGCATTGTTAAGTATCCATTAGTTTACAACAGAATTTTTATTACAGTTACAGGTTCTTTAAGATACCATAGATAAAGTGAAAATATAAAATGCTAATTTTAATTACAATTATACATAACACATGTATGAAAATGAACTTTAGTTTTTTACAGGAAACTATAAAAACAAACACAATAGGTACACGGAGGTAATAGATTCGAACGAATAAACTTAGTTAAAAAACAACACATTTAACAATAAAGCTTTTTATCGTTATGTTGCGGAACTCGACGCCGCGCTTTGCCTAGCCTAGATTATAAAAATTTAATATAATCTTACCACAAAGCCGGGTATCGAGCTCACAGCTCTCATGTAAAAAAACCTTTACATGTTTAATTAATTACAGATTTATTAGATAGACAGAGGCCGATGTTGCGCAATGGTATAGCGTCTGACTGTAAATACGACGGTTGTGGGGTCGATTTATACTCGAGGATAATGAAAGTTGTACATTTTCCTCGCTTTAGTAACAAGACAAAACGCACCGTTGAGTTCCGCCACCTAACACGAAATGTCTCGAAAGGCGAAAAGCTTGAAACGGAGTATTTAAACACTAACTTCCATCTGCTTACCTTGCTTTATGCATGCTACAGTGTAAAATAAAAAAAAGAAACATATAGTGAATCTCCTTCGAATATATTAAAGTTTTCTATAGCGTTATCCAATTAGGAGTGTATAATTAAATCGCGGCTCAACCCAGCGCAGACTGTAGTTCGTAAATAATAGCGTCTGTCTGTCTGATCGATACCTGCGCCCGCGCAGCTATGGCTTTTTACTGACTGATCGATTATTATTAATAGCATTTAATTCTAATTTCTTTATTATTATGCTTTCTTAGCTGCACGCTTTTCTCTACATTATATTGCAGGGAAGCCAGAGAAAGGTTTATGCATAGACATTATTCTCCGCATTCCGACCAAATTCGAGACATTGGATTTTAAGAGGCAGAATTCAATGCTGCTTTTTGCCTTAACTTTTTGCCTTATTAGGAGGACGAAATTAAAAAATTGCACTGCCTCAATTGGAGATTGAATCCAATCCCATCGCATTTGCAATCCCACTGTGCTATTTATTTTTTTTATTTTATTTAGATCCAGCCATAGAGAACCTATTCACTTCTTAGACTTATAGACTAGCAATCCGCCTGTGGCTTCGCCCGCTTGAAATACAATATTCTTTATTTAATAGCAAAGTGAATTGCATTAATTTGTCATAAATTGTGGCCCATATTTTATCCTGATGTACCTATATTACTATAAGCTATATTACTCTAAAATTTTATCAACATCCGCGTTAGAAAATCATCAGATTTTTGTTATACATACATACATATATCGTAACTATCATACCAAGAGAAGCTTGCTATGAAATTATTTAATTAATTAAATACTAATCTAACAATAATCTTGAATCTCCTCCGATTGTACTACGCAGTGGAGTTTCTAAATAATTAATAGTGGTTGTCTGCCTGATCGATACATGCGCCCGCGCAGATCCGGCAAATAACTGATTAATACTTAATAGTTTTTATTATCATGAATTAATTGGCTCTTATTTGTGTTGTTTATGAGAAAAATCTTTTCAATTATCTTTGTTTTGCATTTAGCAGGTGCCTGAGTGAAAATGTTAACGTTCAGACGCTCCGTTCTCTGTTTTCTGAAGTCAAGACTTTGAGGAGAGTTGAATGGCGGAACTCAACGTTGCATTTCGTTTACCAGAGCGGGAAAAATTAAAATAATAGCATGACAGTTGGGAATCTAACGTGACACTAGCGCATTATCAGTTAGACGTTGTTAGTCCATTTTGTGCACGCAGTATATTTACTAATATAAAAACAAAACCCTAAATAAACTTCAAATATGAAGATTTATTATTATTAGATATGAAGATTTCACTTAAATTTTAATTTGTAATGTTTAATATTATTAAAAAAACCACTCATTTAAAACACAGCGAAGAAGCAAAATATCATGTTTTTAATTATTATTAAACCTGCATAGAACTCATTTAGTTTAGTATATTGCCACAATATAAATGTATAATACTTAAGTATATACGCACAATCAATGGTGCTCGAGGCGTTGTTGGTGGGATGACAGATTATAGCAGTAGTTGTGGGTTCAAATCCTATTAGAGGGAACTCATTATTTGCATTTCGTTCCAAATAAATAAGGGAGGGAAGACACAGGTTCTCTCTGCATTAGAGTGTTGTGTTATTTACTGGTTGTCCACTTTTCGATACATTTAGTACAAAACAATACTTATGTATATTTTTTCCTTATCAGAATCGCAATCAAAATAATTAATTCCTACGAGAGGGAATTGAACTCCCAACTATCACGTTTATAGTCAGACGTTGACAGGTACAGTGAGACTTAATTACTTTAAATTACTTTAAATATTTTCATTTGATTTTATATTTTACATAGAATTTTCTACCGAAAATGGACAAAATATTAAGAAATACGGTATAACATTAGGTTTTAACACATTCCGTTTAAAACGACGAAAGTATAAGGCATAAAATAAAAATAAAAAAAAAAAACGTTTTGAATTTAATCTGTGGTTGCCCTTATCTGTGTCAGTTGTTTAGATTGATTTTATATTGGCAGAGCTCTTATACTTGTTTGATGTAAATTGAATTTAGATAAGATTTCATGAGTTGTTTATTACTGTAATTACATAAAGAATGTGTTTTAATTTTGGCATTTAAGCATTCATTTAGTTTTAAGTTTCTTAAATTGAAGACTTATAACATACTCGACTAAGTAGTGTGTAATGTTGTATAATATATATTTAAATTTTTGAGTGCTTCTCACATTTTTGGGGTTAAGTATGGACAATTTAATTAATTATACGTCATTATCCTATATTTTTTGGAACAAAGAACTCAAGTTAGTTCGGAAAAAAAAAATGTACGATTTTTTTTTAAGATTAATTATTTTTGAGTACGGCATCCAAATATAAAAGCATTTCCTTAATATGGTAATAATATGGTCGTCGTGGCGCAGAGGCATAGCTGCTGCGTGTAAACGCGACGGTTTGTGGGTTCGATTCCCACTCGGGGAGGATGATTGTTTTTATTTTTATCCCTCTGGTAACAAGGCAAAGTGCGGCGTTGAGTTCCGCCACTCAACACGCAATGACTTCAAAGGTGGAAATTGGGGAACGGAGTGTCTTAACACTAGGATCCTGCAGTTTCTACGGTTTCTCTGCCTACCCTGCCATGAGATACAGCGTGAAGCTAATTTATTTTTATTTTGTATGGCAATTTAATTAAAATAAAATATTAAAACAATAAAATATTGGATCTACTCACCCCACTAGTGCAGTACCCTATGCAGTAGTATAAACTGTAAACTCTATATGAAACACATATTTGATATTTATTCAATGGCTCAGGATCTGTTGTCTCTTGCAGCCACTCACTTGGACAAGTCTTAGTCTGAATACTGGGACTTATCTAAATCTCACAAGGGTAAATATTATGCTTTTCTCCAGCCGGATATACCAAAGCGTCCTTGGTTCTTCTCTCAAAGATTTACTGAACGGAGGGTTATATCTACAATTTGTCGCTTACGTCTTGGACATGCATGTACACCTGTGCATCTGGCTAAGATCAGGGTCAGGGACCACTCATTGTGTGAATGTGGCTTGGACGACGGTTCCCCTTCCCATATCCTTTTCTCTTGCCCTAAATTAATCCGTCCCTTATACGATGCCCTTCCTCTCAAAGTCCCTCGTCCTCTTAATGTTCACTGTTTGTTGATGTTTGTGTTTAGTACTTTGTGTAAATTTTTATGTAAATATATTAAATATAATAATATTAAAGTATACGCGAACGCTCATGTAATATATTATTTATTACTAACCTTATATGTTATCTGTACATATTGTAGATATCTGTTAATTTTGTTATAGGTGAAGGATTTAAACTGGATCTCTTTAAAACATGCATTCTTCTATAGTGTAATATTAACTCTTTTTTTACCGTACACTCTCTTTTGTGTGTTCTCCATTCAACGTGACATTGGCGAAGTGAATTGTGCTCCACTGGCACGCTCGAACGACAACAACAACAACATATTTATTCAATATTTTCTGATTCTATTATACCATGGTAAAATTGTGGATGAGCTTAAAACAGAGCTTTCTGCAATTGACGTGTAATAAGTATGGAATTTGCACATTGGTACTAGTATTTTGTTACTTTACGTACTATATATGTCTAGTATATTTAGTTATTTTATTTTTGATACGCCCGCGGCTATTTGATTGTAAAATGCATTAATTGTGCTTTCGACTACGTTTTATTATGTAGCTTAAAGGCTTTGATACGCGAAATTTTAGTTAGCTTAAACATATGTTACATATATTATACATACTAAATTTTACTTATATATTACATACTAATTTTTACACATATATATTACATACTAAATTTTACCTGCAGTGTATGCCAAAAATGAAATGCTTCATTAATTAATATAAGAGCACGAATTCTAACCAAAGATGTAGTGAGTGACACTGAGAGGATTAACATAATTTATTATAGCCTATAGCAAGACTATAGCCTTACTCGATAAGTATATGGGCTATCTAAGACGAAAATATATATTCGAATCAGTAGTTCCTGAGATAAGTGCGTGCAAACAAACAAACTTCTCAGCTATACACTATTACTTTTTTATATAAATTTCTCGTTATATTGCTTAATTAACTTGAATCAATCACCAAAATGCAAGTGAAACACGCAAAGAACAGATCAAAATTTATTATTTCAACACGTATTTATGACAAACGCCAGACAAATTGTCATAAAAATGACAAGTTGTTACAAATAATATAATAAACTACAAATAAATGATGGCATTTATTCAGTCAGTACCTATCTACGATCAAAGGTTCCGCTAATACACATGACATTTGAACACCTGCAGACCACACAAGCGTCTGCTTGTCGTGAACAAACGTGTATTACTAAGTCACAAAAATGGTGATAATTTTTTTTTTTAAATAGTTTAAGTTTCTATAGACAATGTAAGTTTTTTTTTTTTTAATTAGTTAATTTGTCTGTTTCAGAGTTATGTTGGCAATATTGAATTGACTTGACGTTTTAATGGTACAGGATTACCTGTAACTATTAAGTTATAACGGGGTATAGGTTCAAATCTTATTATCTATATGGAACGCTTTTATTTAAGTAAGCCCTTTTATTTAAGTCTTAAGCTTATTTTGAATATAAAAATTGTGTAGAATATATGACGATAAAAATAAATAATTTCAAGTTTATAGAATTATAAGGACATTAAAGGGATATGGTATAGCGATTGATAGTGACTTCGATTCTTAAAAGTGTTATACCACGTGACACCTAATGTCCTGAAACGGAGAGTCTTGACACTAGGAAGTGGTAGTGAAGCTGAATAAATAAAGTTTTGTTTAAATAAAGCTAATTAAGTAAAATTTCGATTGCAAAAAAACTTTAATTTGCACAAAACCAATAAAAAAAATAGCCCTTGTTGACCACACTGTGTACTCTATGATTTTGACTTCGAATCTAATAATAACTAAATGATTACCAGAATTCGTGTCTTTTAAGAACCCAACCTAATTACAATTAAAATGCTAATTACAATTAAATGATAAAATCTGTAATATATATTTTTATAGCTTTGAGAATTATTTAATTGTTTGAACACAATTAAGCTAATGTTAATACATGCGAGTTATAACACACGGTGAGAAGGCGTCCCCCTCTTATATCACGGAAGCGTGACGATGGACCCTTAGTCACTTGGAAACAACCATAGCCCAGTACGTTTCTTCATTAGTATAAGAATGATTTATACTAAGCGAAACATACAAATATAAGGAATTTTTTTGTTGCTATTTTAAATTCATATGGAAAATTTTCAACTTATCAATTGCATAATTTAGCTAATGTAATTTTTTTCCGCCAAAATTCTATTGTTTCTATACTATGGACTTACAGTACAGTCATATTCGGTCCTCCTCCGGTTGGCCGACGGTTGTTGTCCACAACAAAACAATTACCTTGTTGTCTACCTTGTTAGGGATCTTATAGCGTCCTCGTCTCTATAAGAAATAGCAGTTTTGATATTATATTCTAATATATCAGTTATGGAAATCACACGACGAAATTTCTAGAACTACAAATTGCAGCGCTAAATTCCGTCAGCGTCACTTTCCGTGGATAAAAAGTGGAAAATGGAATCTTGATACTAGGTTCTCTTATCTTATCGTGCTTTGCGGGATAAAATGTGAAGCTGATAAATACTTTAAGCCTTCTCTGCTATATGTGGAGACTGGAATATTAATAACCATGGATAGTTCCGTCAAAGCCTTAATTAATTGAGGTAGGCAGATCGTCTTCCAAGGTAAACTATATGCGTATAATATATGACACTAGTTTAAAATTGGTTTATTAGAAATAAAAGAAAAATCATTTAAATTTAGTTTATTATTATGTATGGGAAAAGTAAAAAAGGACATGTAAATGTTTTTTATAGTCCACATAGCCTCTAATAGTCTATGCTAGTTTATAAAGAAACAATCTGTTATACAGCTGCCATAAGTACCATCTACCTACACTTACACCGTAGCAATGGTCTCTTAATGAGTGAACGTTTACACGGAAGTGAACAACGCTGTGTGATGTAGGTGCGGTGTAACTCATCAATCTAGTGCGCTTTGATAGATGTGTGGAGTGCTACATTTCGGATATGGTAATAATTTTATTAATTATGCTATTATTTATTTATTACTTATTTTTTTTGTCTAGCTGTAAACGCGACAGTTGTCGGTTCGATGTCCACTCAGATAATGAACTCATTTCATTTCCCTTACCTTTCTAACCCTGTAATTTGCGGGATACAGCGTGATAGTAAAAAATATGTACTGATTTTATGTATATGATATAATTTTTGATATAATTGCTTGGACGAAAACTACGTTTAGTCTACTCACTTTGTTTCAATCAAGTCTAGTCGAAATACTTACTAATACAAAATGTGATCAAATTTCGTACATAAAGCTTGTGGGAGACGTTCGGCGTTGAGTTTCGCCACTTCAATAATAATATCTTGAAAGGGCCTCTTCTCTCAGCCTTTGCTATATGCAGGATAAAACATGAAGCTAAGACAAATAATATATACATAACCTCAATACAAAATCTCAATTTGACCTTGCCCGATATTGAACCTAGGACCATTTAATCTGATACCATCTTATAACCTAATTAGTTTAATTCGAAAATTAAACAGAAACACTTAAATAAATCCATCTACCTGCTTTGAAATATCAAATGTGTTCTTAATTTGTGATAAGTGACAAATGCCTCAATGGCAAAGGTGACTTTAGTTCAACATCCTCTGCCATACGCTTAGGTCTTAAGCTTTGTTTTTATTTCTGGATTCCTGTCATCTTGGCATAATAAATATATTAATTTACGATGATGGTTGAAATATTAAAGATTATGTATCAAAATGATTATTACGAAGATACATGTATAATTTTGTTATAATATCAAATGTATTCTGATTGCACACACACATAAGCTGTGATTTTCTTAAATAATTTTACAAGGGTTTTTTCCTTAAAACTTGTATTTTAGTATTTTCTGTGACTTCGCCTCCATGGTCATATACGTAAAGTGGGTAACATCGACATAATTAGGTATTATCGTGACTAAATAAATGACCTATATAGCACAATGAAATTATCACTATATAGAGAGATACGAGCCATCAACCAAACAAACTCTACAGCTTGAAATATAGAAAAAATTAAAGTCCTGGTATATAGAATCAATTAATATGTTATTCTTCCAATACCTTGCATGATGGAATCTGATAGCTGGAGTACCGCATCCAAAAAACTGAACAACATGCTATAGGTATAGGTAATAATTAATAGAGGGCAGACAAGATTGACGCTGGCCTTATTACACGAACTCTGATACATCAATTGTAAATTTATTAGCTTGTGGCTCCATAGAGATGGTGGATTTAGATATTTTTGTTATTATTTTAACCGATTTTAAATAAAAGAGGAACTAGATAGTGTTTGAGTATGATCTATTTAGGCTTATTATATACTATTTAGGCATATTTAGGCTAGTATGTATGTTTGTGTATACATTTCTCGCAAACTAAAATGCATTTTGAGTTGATCCTTTTTAATTTGAATTTTGACATAATGTTGTTTTAATCTCTTCCAGATATTTCCTCTTAATGAGCTATGTATGATATATATGTCTCTTTATATAATATATATGATAAATTAATTTTATCGTTAATTATTTAACTACCTACTTGCTATTTTTTATTTTAATTTTTTAAATTACTTTATTAGATCTAGATATTAGGTAGATTGTTTAAATTGTTTGTTATCTATAATGATGATGTTTTTAAATACGGCTTCTGTACAGCATAAGGTGTAAAAAAATTGACTCAATGACCTTTTTTTATTTCAGTACATATGTTAAGATGTCATTTAAAATTTTTTAATAGGTGATTTTATATATATATATATATATATATATATATATATATATATATATATATATATATATATATATATATATACAATATTATTTGCTTAGTGCTAATCAACTTATAGCCCATTGAGCTTTCGAGCATTAATTTTTGAACAAAGCTAATACGTTACTATATTTACTATGGAAAGCTTATCAAAACGTTAACCGTACGAGATACACCTGACAGCCATCTGGATACTGGCGCATAAACCTAGCTAAGATACGATTCGACTTCGGCGTTTCATAACTTCCACTGAATCTGCATACGGTTGTAAAGTGTAAGACGAATTTTGAGTTGAACTTGTAGTAAATTCCACGTAGGTCTCGGATGCAAACCAATAAATATATCGGTTGAGGGGTTGGCAGGACGGTGAATAAACATGAATGTTATAATGGTACACTGCAGGCCGTGTTTGCTGTTCTAAGTGTATATATACCTGCTAAAAGTTAGAAGTGATTTTTGTTCAGTACTAGTTTGATATTTTTTGTGTAATGTAAGCACATTATGCATATGTATGCATATATAGGGTATATCAAATCGATAGTTGTATAACATTTAAAAATACGTGAGCCATAGTGGTCTCTCAGGAATCTAAGGCAATATATATTTATGTCACTAATGCTTTAATATGGTATTTCATAGTAAATGTGATTAAGCACAGTATATTACTAAAAGTTCAAGTTTCAATTTACAATATTGTATGAGATTAATTAATTAAATATAGACATTTATTATGTACTCAAATAAGTATATAAACACTCTAAGTGCACTAATTACAGCTAAGTTACAATATCGATATTGTATCGATATTTTAAAACTTAATTAAGTAAAGATATTACTATTCGATTTTTACGAGGACGATGTATACATTACATTCTAGTGTAGGTAATAAAAGTCAGCCAAGCATATGCAATAGATATTTGATTTAAAATGTTAATAAAGCGGCTTAATTATATTTTAAAAGCGTTATAGTGCAATTATAATGTGCACGCGATGGTTGCAGGTTCGTGTTTAGTTTGGGATAGTCATTTATTTAATTTGGGTTTATGTAGGTCACTCAGTTCTATTATTAGAAAGACTTTGTTATATCTACGTACACAGAAATTTTGAAATATAATGTATAATGTTAAGAAATTTCTGCTTAAGTAATAAAATTTGTTAAAAAAAAAGCATGGTTCATCCTATATTCATTTTTAAAAATCGTATGCTTTCCTTTTAATGTCAATTGCAAGTTACAATTTCAATTACAAGTTACAAAAGAGGATATATACTTATATATATATATATATATATATATATATATATATATATATATATATATATATATATATATATATATATATATATATATATCCTCTTAGAGTATATTTACCCAAAAACTATACAAACTCAGCTTAAGTATACATGTATATAATATATAACTTTAACTTTGCCCTCAATGTAAAAACAAATAAGGATGAATGTATATATTTTTTGTCCCGCAGTGTACCCACCCAAGACAGGCCTCACTCAATATCGGATATTGTTCTCACAAATGAGTATTTATGTCATCGTTTGTATAAAATGTGCCCGATGTGGCTCGAACGCGTTTCGCTATCGAAGTGCCTGCCTTTTTGTTTATTGAACGAACTTTCTTGAATATTTTTGTTCTGGAACTCTCTGAAAGGTTTCTATGGTTTTTTTTGTCAGTATTCAATTTAGGTTGTCAAGAGAATATATAGTTGTTACGTTGTGGAGTAAGGTAGTAATGAATTCAGGAGGCGCCTAAGTAGTGAGTTCAAATGTATAAGATATTTTAAAAAGTGAAGTTAAATCTGTATGTTAGTAGTATGTACACGTACATACATCTGTGGAACTAATAGGGAAAAAAATGCATTTAAATTGAAGCATTTTTTTAATGTTAAATTATGGAAAAAAGTAGGGTGTAATTGATTTTGAAGATTCCAAAATTTGCCGTAAAACTATAATAGACTATCTATTTTTAGCATCATGAGCATTTTCCGATGACGGGAGATATCAAGATCTGGGTTATATGGTATGTAACTCTAACAGAAGAAGGAAGTTGTGGGCTAGTCTGCTGGGCTCAATGTGGTTAAATAGAAAACAGTATTGTATTGACAAACTATTCTATGTAATATTTTTACAATTAATGAAATTTTCGAATATATTTTTTAGAACTCACGTAGTTCATCTAGACAGAGTAAAGAAGCGTTTTATTAAAAAAAAAATAACAATTTACAACAACAAGTCGGATTTCGCATAAGGTCACACGCATCAAGGCTTCGTCACGATAATTTCATTGAAATATTATATGAAACTGGATACACAACAGCTGCCTGTTGTCATTTTAATGAAAGTAATATATTGACACAAAAGAAAAAAAATGTGACAAAGTACGTATATATTATTTATATTATTTACATTATTTCACTTATTACACGTCACTTTAGTTTATGTCACTGCTAAAATAATGACAAATATAATAAATAAGCATAGTATGTTAATGGGCAAGTAATATTTATATTTAATAAATTAGTGGAAATTTCTTTTAAATTAGGTTTTTTTTAAATAAATAAATATAAGAATGTTCATGTTTAGTTTTTTATTACAAAGAATGATTGAGGAAGAGTAATCGAGTGAGGAGTGAGGTAAGGAGCAACTTTGGTTGATCTTCAAGAACACAGCATCTATGATGAAGGAGGGTCATGCGAAGATCCCTTCATGTATGAAGATGTTGAAGACGGTGGACAGCGCTAAATAGGTGTGCAGGGACCGTCCTTCCTTATGACTACCTCACTAAGAATAAAGTGTGAAGCAATAACGTAGCAAGTAAGTGAGTCAGAAATACAAATAGGTATGACCGGTACTTGGTGTAAAATACATGCTACATATCTGTGACTTTAGAATGGAAAAAAAAATCTTTAAAAATATTCTATTTATTTGGAATCTCAATAAATCAAAAATGATTATAAGTTTATAAGATTTTTTTTAGTTTGCAAGTTTTCGCCTTTTGGTTTAAAAAGTTGTTATTGGGCGGGAAATGGATAACGGAGTGTCTTAACACTAAGTTCCCTCTTTCTAAATAGCGTGTGGCTATTTTTTTACATACAAACATATTATGATACTATATAGCTAGATATTTTCGAATCCGTCTCGTCTCTACCTTGCACCAACACCAATCGCTCTAAACAAAGATGGAAAATTTACATAAAAACTCTTTAATCGTAACTCCGCACCGGCTATCGCAATACCAACATATTATCATAAATTAATCGAATAAGGCATTGCCGATCATTTACGCGCGGGCGCCGGATAACGTCGAGATAAAATGTAGGTACACTAGCTCGCAACTTACCAGTTCCATTAGATGATATGATTTTTATGGACAAAAAAAGGAAACTGGAAAGATTTGAAAATTACAAAAAACATAGGTAGTTTCAACAGGATTTTTTTTAATTAATGATCTACTTGAATATTATTTATATTATTACTAATTTAATTTTTTTCTGATTGTATTATTTAGATGCTTAGTTGTAATTTTGTATATTTTGTTTGTATTTTTGATTTTTTTTTGTTGTATTCAACTTGGTGTAGGGTCATAGATTAGAAATGCTTGTTGTTTTTTTTTTTAATCATGTTGAGCTAGCCTGTAAGTGTGAGGCCGCGGAGCGTGCGCGCGAGCTTAGCGTGGATGCAGATCTGCTCCGCCGTCGTAGACCGGGAGGTAGGAGAAGGCGGTACGCGCATCTCCAACTTCCCTAACCCTAGAGGAGCTACTGCAGGAAGGTCATGAAGATCTTCCCGCAAGTCATCGAGGCTGCGGGCGCCCTGGAAGATACACTGGGGCTCCCCGAAGGCGATAGTGGCCCACGTTAGGTGGGCCTCCCACCGAGGTGCTGTAGTGGCATGCGCAAGCGATCCTGCAGCATCTCATATAGGTGGAGAGGGTTTCCGCTGGGTTTTAGTGGGTAGTGTCGGGTTCGATGAGTCCCACAGTACCATCCCTGAGTAGGACACAAGTGTCCTACTCAGGGATGGTCTGCGTAAAAGCATTTTCACCAGCGAAAAAAAAAAAAAAAAAAAAAGCCTGTAAGTGTGATGTACAGTGTAATTCGCTTTCTCATTATTGGACACAATACTTTTTCCTCAATAAGTCTCATTGTATGTTACGTTGGCTTGCCTAAATAAATAAATAAATTATTATGATGATTTTTAAAGTGTTGTTAAACACTAAGGATAGAAAAAAATACTCAAAGAAAACATAAAAATTCCCAGCTACGTTCAAAAATTTTTGAAGTTTTTTTTTTTTACTCGAATATTTTTTAAAAAGCTGTTTATTTACTTATTCACTTTTGAAATGATAGAATGAACATACGACACGTGATTTGACGTATTGGATTTTTTTAACTGGCAACTCTTCT
Source organism: Dione juno (assembly GCA_037127375.1). Lineage (NCBI taxonomy): Eukaryota > Metazoa > Arthropoda > Insecta > Lepidoptera > Nymphalidae > Dione > Dione juno. Next base: position 1,421,875 of record JAXRJS010000041.1, read on the forward strand.
CATTTCTGTACAGAACGCTACTTCGAAATCCGCTGATTAAGGAGGAATGTGAGGAACGGTTCACTCCGCCTAATCATGCTAATACGAAAAAAAAAACAAGAAAAAGTATGAAGGTGAAAAAAAAAATATCCGAATATGTAGTATTTTTTTGTAGTATTTGTATAGTATTTTTTTTTTATTACATTTCACTAACGACATTAAATTTGTATTGAAGGCGTTGTTTAACCTCAAATGTATGAATTTATATAATACATAAGATAAAATTACTAATATATACAAAAAATCTCCTAGAAATTTTGTTCCAGTACCGACATATTAATATCTATAGTTGAATTCGAAAGCTTATTTCTATTTTTATGTGTAACACGGCGTAATGAAATCTTTCATGCGTTTTGTATGAGTCTTAGAAAAATATGCCGTTGCACAATGTTTTGAAAGATAAAGTATAAAGTACAGAACGGAGTGTCTTAACACTAGGCACTTACATGTTTTTTAATTATATTAATAAAGAACGTGAAAGACTAGAAAAACGTCTGGCTGTAAAAATTATAAGATCGATATATACTCTGGGGATCGATTATATTTAAAATTATTTTAATTTTTCCATTCTAGTAAGAAACAGTGCAGCGTTTAGCTCTGCTACTTCACAATTTCTCTAAAACAGTTGGAAAACGGAAAACTCACAACTCATACAAGAAATTTTCATTTAGAATATAAATATTTTGCACGATCTTAGTAGCCTAAGTGCATTTTTGAGTTCAACAGTGAACGTAGTGTTTTGACACTACATTAAAACTGCCTGCCTTAGATCTAAGAAAGCTTCCATGCAAAAATTTACCCCCAAACTGCCATTGCCACTTAACATACGAAAATGTATTCTCAAAAAAATATATAACATAATCTAACAACAAATTAAATATATCAATATTGATAAGACGTTTAGTAAAGCTTTAGCTCCAAGCTTCGAACATCTAAATTAAACTTTTTAATTACACCTGATTAACAGTAATAGCCAGTGAAGCTGGACCAACTCCTTTTCGGCGAACGAAGGAGGTTAAATCATTTTGATAAAAATTACGCCATTTTCTTATAAATTATGTAAAATTTTACGTAATTTTTTTTTGCTATCAACAGTCGGTATAATGGCGGTTAATGAAGTTTATCTAAATAATAAGTTTGGACAGATTGTTTATGAGAGGATAGTGTTGTAATTTCATAAGTTTATTTAATGACGATTAAGATAATACACTAATTTTACCATATTTCGGGAACGGAAATAATGTTATATTAAATTCAATTTTTTTTTTATTGTATTTCGCAAACAGAAGGGTAGGTAGAGGCCACTTAGTGTTAAGACAATCTCACAATTTTCCAAACTTTGTCTTGGTACCATAGCGAGAAAATGAAAGTAATTTATTCTCCATTGATATCCCCAGGTTCTCGCTGTGGGAATCGAACCCACAACTGTCACGCCTGCAGTCAGACGCTGAGCCGCTGTGCCACGATGGCCCCAGTTTTTTTATCTAAGTATATGGAATCAGTTCGAACACGTGGTCCATACCTTTTGTTGTTTCTCAAAATGAGGTAGATAAGGTACTCTTCACTTAATGCCCATGGAGCAATTTATTGTGTAAAAATCAAAACATGCTACTTACACTATATACATTTAAAAAAAAAATATATTGAAATGCTTGGTAGTCAATCGACTAAATATCTCTATATATATGGACGAAGGTATAGTTATTTTGGATGAATAATTAATTATTAAGTATACCTATGCGTTTTTTTTTCTATATTCTATATTTTCACCATTATCTCTTACATTTTAAAGGAGGACAGAATGGAATCTGTATAAGTAACGTCCTTAACCTTTCACCAATTGACAAACATTACGGAAGGTCGTTTAATATAAATATTTTCTCAACAAGGATTTGAACCAATAACCATTGCAATAATAACTTGAGACCGTCATGGCTCAGCGGCACAGCGTCTGACTGTAAACGTGACACAACGCGACAGGTGTAGATTCGATTCCCACTCGAGGAGAATGAAGAAATTTTCGCCACTCAAAACACAATCTAAAAAGGTGAAAAGCGAGAAATAGAGTGTTATCACTTCTTGGATCCCTCTGTCTATCCTGCTATATGCGGGATACAGCGTGAAGCTATAAAAAAAGTAAATGTATTTAACAATCCAGAGACCAAATATCATAAGTCTATATAGAATACACGAGAATCGATCCTCACTCGTTAACATGTCGAACACTGTTCGTAACGTGACATTCATGTGACAGACCGATGTAAATGACTTGTATAGGATATGAAAATGAATCTAGTACTTTACTAAGGGTGGAGCTTTTCAATAGAGCTTTTATGATAATACTTACTTTTTGAAATAAAATTTAGTTTTAACTTTATAATATTTTTGTTTGTTTTCATTTATAAAGAGGTAAAGGAAGAAACGTAAGATATACGTAAACATAAGGTATGTAGAAACATATAATATGTAGATATATATGTTCATTTACGCTTATAATAATTTAACCTAGTGTTAAAACACTCTGTTCCCCGCTTTCCGCCTTTGGAGGCATTCCGTGTCGAGTGGCGGAACCCAACGTCGCGCTTTGCCTTGTTGTTACCAGAGCGAAGAAAATGAAAATTATTCATTTTCCCCAAGTAGGAATCGAACCCACAAATCTGTCCTCTAGTATCTTGTGCTTTATTTTAAGTCAAAAATGAAAAATTATCATATACATAGGTTTTTACGTAGAACTTGAGACAGAAAAAGTGAAGGACGCTACAAGGCCACAAAATACGAGACCTTGGAACAAGGTGTGAATGAACGAACGCAACGTTTACGATCCATTCATAAATTTCAACGTGATACTGTTACGGCCTACGCTATTAAGAAGATATATATATATATATATATATATATATATATATATATATATATATATATATATATATATATATATATATATATATATATATAATATATATATATATATATATATATATATATATATATATATATATATATATATATATATATATATATATATATATATATATATATATATATATATATATATATATATATATTTTTAAGTACTGCTTATTTATTATATTTTTATATTATACTAGAGTTCAGCTGCGGCTTCGCTCGTGTTTTCGAATTTAAATAATTAAAATAAATTATATAACGCTTTTTGTGTATCTGTTTTGTCTGGGTGTAATAAAGAATGTTCTATTCTATTCCATTCTAAGAGTTGTGTATGATATATAGTAATGTAGTGTATCTCTGATCGGAGATACAGAAACTATTAAAAGATGTATTTAATATAGCGTATTCGATTCTAAGTCATTTGATAAATGGACTGTGGATGATTAAAAGATTTTTTATTCCAATTATCAGTTCCCGAGATTAGTGTCTTTAAACAAACAAAATTTTCAATATGTTTTAAATACGTATAGAAAATTCAATTTTTGCACTGACGTATTGGGTATACCTAGTTACTAAAAATCTTTATTAATAAATGACAATTATATGTGAATAGATCAGTTTAAATTTTTTTTATCAATTTTCAAACAATATGTAAAAACATATATAAATAGCTTGAAAAATGTAGGCTGCAATATATATATATATATATATATATATATATATATATATATATATATATATATATATACGTGTATATAAGTAGGTATAAATACATATAAATCTATAAAAATATAATTTTATTACAGAAAATTTTGTTGTTCAATAAATTAATTGTATATTGATTAGACAAAGCTTCAAAGATATGCATCGGTATTTGCTAATTTACATAATTTGAACATAGATTCTGAATACCAGTTAAATCAGAATTTGTATGCAAATATTTATTTATATGGTTTTTAGTATTTATTTTTATGTTTATAAACTAAAATTACAATAGGTTTTTATATTATAAACTAGTTTTATCCTTCGACTTTACTCCATAATCAAAAAACTAACCTAAATTAGCCAAATCAGGAGCGGAAACAATTCCTCGACGTTGATTTCAACTTGCTACTACCACGGTCCACGGTCAAAGTGGTCACACAGCTTATTATATATTATACCTGTTCATACTTAGAGCTTTAGTAAAGCTTTCCATTTCCAATAAAGCTACTCAGAAAGTTGACAATGTGTAAGATTGACATAAGTGAGGTCGCATGACTTTTCAACAAGAAATGCCATCGCCATACATTTCAAAACTTACTTTTATATAAATTGAAAGAAATTTATTTTGTTACAATTTAACTGAGATTGCTTACTTATTCGGCAATCTTTTTTTTTGGTAAGTTATAAGGGAATTGGGGCTGTTGTGGGTTCGATTCCCACTTGAGGTACTTGTTGAATTATTCTATGTTAATTATTGTTATTGTAAGTACTCGTATGTTATTAAAATTTAATATTGAATAATTTTTTTCAAGTCAATATTTTTTTATTATTTTAATTTTCAAACTGTCTTAGCTTAAAACGTTAGAAAGTATTTTTTTAATTCTTCTTCCTTGTTTCAAGATATATATATATATATATATATATATATATATATATATATATATATATATATATATATATATATATATATATATATATATATATATATATATATATATATATATATATATATATATATATATATATATATATATATATATATATATATATATATATATTCAAAATTCCATATAATAAGTCATTTAGTAATTCAATTTACCTGATTAATAGTTATCGATACAACAATGTGATGTGGCGCGACTCGCGACGCCGCGCCGGTGCACGTCGCACTCTTCCTATAGATAAATGTGCAACAGTTGTACGGGAAACGGCGGCGGCGGGGACGGACAAAGTTGGTGCCCTATTATAATTACCCACCATGCAAAGTTAATGTTATGCTTCTTTTTATATATAACGCTACGTAAAGTCATCTTATATCTATACATAATGCTTAATAATGTTTGGATTTGGCTATTTTAAGTACCAATGATTTGGTCTATCGAGGTACAGTGGTACAGCGTGGGACTGTAAACTTGGTAAATGCCAATTCAAATCCTTCTCAGGGGAGTTGTTGAGTTTAAATTAATATCATTCTCAGTTTTCGTAAGCCTGATGCGGCGTTGGTTCCGCCATTATATATATCGGTACAAATAAAATAGTAATATTATGCTAAAGTGTTCCTTAGTTGTGTAAACTATGAGCTTTCGCTATAGATAATAAGCTATGGAGTTATATGTAAGTAATACTTAAAAGTTAAAACGAACCCGGATTCGAACTGGCACCTCTTGCATACTGTCCAAGCGCTCTAGTAAATTGAGCCATACGTTATTATTAAGCTACGGCGAAAGAATATTATTTAATAAATATTTTTATTTATTTTTATTTTTACTATGGAATACATATAGAAGGGTAGTCATAGAGAACCTTGTGTCAAGATATCCCGTTCTCCGCTTTCCGTCCACTTCAATAAAAAAAATGACGTTCCCCAAATTGGAATCAAACCTACAACCTGATAACCTGTCTATCTGATAAAAAAAATAACACATAAATAAAAAAAAACTACTACCTAACAAATATACCTAAGTGTAGTGTATAAATTAGAATATATATAGATTAGATCAAACATTTTGTTGATAACGCCACAAATTCAATAAATATAAAAATTAAAACTGCTAAAAATAATTTGTATTTTATAATAGCTATAAACCAATTGTACGTTTAAATATGCTTATTATTGTTTGAATATTATCTGAATAGTTTAAAATACGTCTAGAATATGTCTACTAAGGTACAGTATTATTTTAATTGAATCCGACTGTATATTGGTTATAGGTTCAATTCCTAATTTAAAAATACCAAAATTATACAGATACAAGTTGTAACAGAAAGCTGAAGTCATCGTCGTCATACTAGCGGCCCGCCCGCGGCTTTGTCCGCTTAAACTATTATTTATTTAAGAGTAAATTTCATATATAATAACATATAAATTGTGACTCATATGTTATTGTGATATATAAGCTATATTACCTACAGTAAAAGTTTATCTTTATCTATATATAATATTAGTAGGCGTGTCATTTAGCCAACGGAAAGTCAACATCAGAGCTATTTAATAAGCCTTATATCTCAGTTTAATACGAGAGATTAAAGAAAAACAAAACGTAATAAATCCAATAGGTACCTATAATATAAAACTGAACCTATTACCCATGAATGATACCTCAGATCCTTAATTTAGAGCACGTCAATCAAATCTAACAAACAAATTCAAACATCGCTCAACTTTTTTCCGATACATGTTTGTAAGAACACATGCAAAAATTACAACATAACCTTAGTGGTATACAAATAAAGCTTATTTTCCATAGAAATTCAGTTGAGCGAGTTAATTTTTCGCTTACCACATGCGTAATTTAGCATCGTAAAGTGGGCAATTTTCGCGGGCGCCACTATACTGTCATCGGGCTTTATGACTTCAAATTACACGGTGCGAAATATTCTTAGCGATCGGTCAATCCAAATTATATTCTCTTTATGGCTGTACTAATCGTGTACGCATGGTGTTCTGATGGTGTAATCCATCTATGGGTTTCATACCTTTGCGAGAATTGTTTTTAATTTAAAGTATTTTTAAATAATACTTACTGGAGATAAGTTAAATGCTCTAATGCTCTCTTAGAATATGTTACCATGATATATTTTAGGGCTTTGGGACTCCCATAAGGACGGGGAGCCCGCTTGATTGATGTTCTTGGAATTTATTACCTTCAATATATATATATATATATATATATATATATATATATATATATATATATATATATATATATATATATATATATATATATATATATATATATATATATATATATATATATATATATATATATATTGATATCATAAGCATATTTATTTTTCTTTCGAATCACTTTGTCTATAAAATATAATGAAAAATATATATGTATATGTATACATAAATGACAATTATCATTTTACGTGCATATTTTATTGGGTGGAAAGTACACAGTTCTCCCACGTAAATCCTGAGGGGCTCATAGGAGTTCTGGGATAGTATCTACATATAAGTTACCTCCACAACGTTTTCTACCTTCCACTGAAAATCCTATAAGAATCAGTTCAGCTGTTCCAGAGATAAGTACGGACAGACAAAAAGACAGACAGATAGACAAATACTTTTAAAATATTTGTTTGTGGTAACACACAAGAACTGGTATTTTAAAGTCACATACATATTATAGATTCCAATTTTATTCATATTCATAGATATGTATAGATGTATATAGAGAAAACAGAGGTAGTATATATATAGGTATCTCCCTATATTTACCTACCTATATGACAGTAGACTGACACACATTGCTAAGGCCAATGACCTTATAGGTCTTTTTATCCTCTCAAAACCTATAAAGTACACAGATTATAGTAGAATGGCTTACAAAATATTTTATATAGGTACATATTTGCTTATAATGCAGTCCTTACGTCAATGGATGTTCCACACGGTGGATGTTCGTTCGAAATCCATACTAAATATCTATATAGGTAAAAAAAAATCTTAAGTTTTTTAGTTTCTTATATAATAGAATAATATATATAGACATAGAATAATATATATAGATATAGAATAATATATACATATATATATATATATATATATATATATATATATATATATATATATATATATATATATATATATATATATGTGGTTCTGGACTCGATTCTTCAAAATGCTAGGTTTCATATTTGGTATGTATTTAAGTTCACAAGACGACATCGCTAAATCAAAATACCTAATATTAACTCAATGATATTTCTAGATTTCCAGATCAATTACTTTATAGGTCCTTTTATCCTCTCATAGCCCATAAACTGTACACATTATGGCAGGATAATATACAAAAATTGCACATATAACATCCATATATATATATATGTATAGATATATAAATATATATGTATATATATGTTTATTTATAGCACAAGCCAAGTCTTACAGTCGTAATGTTGACATTTTATCGTCACCTGTCGCCCGATTGATTCTCTGGTAGTTATGTTATAGATGAAGTATTTAGATATAGTTTTATGAGCTGATGGGATGTTTTTGTGGTATACTAACTTTGTTGTGTGGATTTGTTTGGTTTTTTGTACAATATTCGCTTTTAAGTACCTTGTGCTTTTGGGCTTTCGTGGAAGTAATTAAGATTTAGACATGTATGATGCATTATATATTCAAGTACGATAAAATTCTGATCACAAGTACAGTGGCTTACATCGAAACAATTAATCAATCAATTAATGTCATGTCAATACAGGCTATAGCCTCTATAGCCTACCTCGATAAGGACTATACAATACAAAAATAATTTATCAATTACCGATAGTTCTTGAGGTTAGAACGTGAAACCAAACAAACATTGATCATAATCGATGATAGCATAGAACTAAGTCATCTCTATGAATATTCATTGATAAGTGGGGGGAAATGTGTGTGGGGGGGGGGGGTAGATAAAATATACGTAAATATTTTGTATCAAATGACCTTTGAAATATGAAGCTTTTCAATGAAGTGTAAATGAAATTTATAGTTACCGTATTAAATTTCGCCATACCTAATGGGATGTGGATGTACCTATGGGATAATTGGTTAGGACGCTCGGTGTTTACTTAGAAGGACGTGTGCTCACATCTGGCTTAAATATATCGAAATTTTCACTATACATATTAATGTAATAAATAATAATTTACTATACTCTTTAACTTAAAATATTACCTACGACTAAAAAAAAATACTTTTGACATGTAATTAGGTATTTTGTTATCTTATCATCGATATTACATATATTACAATTTTTATATAAGTATTATCTCTATTTTTACATTGTTTTTTATTTAATTTATATTCTTATAAGAATGGTTAAAAAAGTACTAGGTTTATAAAACCCAGTACAACAAGTAGGTATAGCAGTAATATTACTATATTACAAATATTAGATCAAACTAAATTATTCTTTAATCAAATAGCTCATTATAAACACTTGTATCGGCAATTTATATAGAGGTGTCAGTAGTGTCAGTCCCACAGGAAGTGACTGACTGACTCGGAAGGCATGTTATATTATAAACAGGAAAGTTACATATTATTATATACATACTTATTTATTAGGTATATACTTTTCATAATTTAATAGTTATCTCGAAATTAAAAAGATATAAAAGTATATGTCAGGTACTGTTTATATGGCCAATGACCTTTATCTAAGCCTTTTGAAAAATGTCAGTTATCATATAATTTAGATCTGAATACATATAAGTACGTATATATAAGTACGGACAGAACGAAATCGGAATGCTATTAGTATTAACAAAATGAACGATTCCTTTGACATTGTGATACGATCTCATATTAGGTATATTTTGGATATAAATTTGTTCTTTGACCGACCAATGATTGTTTGGACATACCTACCTAGTTAAAAAATCAAGTAATAGGTACCGGCATTAAATTTTTATAGTGGCTGTAAAGATAAGTACATAGGTATTTTAAATACCTAATATATTTCCATTTCCTAGATAGGAAAAACCGCGGCTTCATAATTCTACGAGAAGTTCGCCTATTAGGTAGTTATGTAGTGTATTATACCTATGAGGTATAATTAGGCGATAGTATTGCCTTAGCTATAGGTACTTTTCCAGAGATTTTTTAAGTAAGCAAATTCCATGCGTTTAGTTTGTTAATATGATAATTTTTTTTATAAAAGCTTGACCATTCTAAATAAACTTTAGTAATTTTTCAATTACATAGTAGAGATACTATGGAGATCACAGTGTAGTGTATTGACAGTGAATATTTCAAATTCGAAAAGGAAATAGAGTGTATTGACCCTAGAAACTTATCGTCTACTACCTATCTATGTAGGATATACCTATGCAAAATATTAAAAAATGTATAAAAAAATTATATAATATGATTTTTATGTTAGATATGGTTAAGATTTTTGTCCTCCCTGGGGTCCTTATGCGTTTTACGTGACCTTCCTCCAGTATCTTGGACACTGTGTTCTCGGAGGTGCTTTTATCATTCTATCCATTATCACTGAACCTAGGTATGTATAATAAATACCTACCTATACTAATTTTGATGACTCTTCAAATATCACCAAATGGCAAATAAATCACCTAATTTCGAAACAACCAAACCTAATATAAAAATAACCATAGGTATAACCAATGCAATGCAATTTGCATAATATCTACATGTACCTAGTACCTGTATAAATATTTCGGTTTGATGTTCTATGGCAAAGTGAGACAACTTTTAAATGCAAACGCAATGGTGTTGGATCCCCTTGGGAGAGAATGAATTATTTTACGGCTCTAGAAGACGGAAGGTGGAAGGTGCTGCTTTCTATTCCGCCATAGAGAAATGGATAACAGAGTGTTTTGACACTGGTGTCTCTCTGCTTAACCTACGATAGTGTAATGTATGTTAAAATAAAACTATGTAATAATTAAAATGAATCATTTTTAAATAGGAGTTTATATTTAGGTACCCTGTGACATCGGCATTGATCATTTCGGCTATTTAGGTAGGTACCTACCTATATATATAGTCAATAATTTTTTTTAATAGAATAAATACCAACACTTAATAAAAATAGAACTAAAAATTTAATTCTTAAGTAATATAATTTTTAACTTAACTTTAATTATATTAATAAAAGTAATGAATAAAAATATTTCTTTTTTATTTATTAAAATTATTAATAATATAATTAAAATAATAAAAAAAACAATTTCAAGACAAATTTAAACAGCCAAGTCTATTCAAAAATATAAAAAAAAATACGTTATAACAAAAAACCATTTATTAAGTATACAATTAGAAAAAAATCACCATAGACAATAAATGATTTAAAAAAAGCCAACATATTTCAATTTCCAAACATAGAAACAAAATAACGCCAAGCACTATGTAGGTAACAGTGGGGATGGGCGGGGGGCGGGGCGGGGGCGTGGCGTGCGAGCGGGACAGATATAGGCGCGGCAAGGTCACGCTGTGCCGCCTATACTGTGATGTTGATTAGTTAGATGCTATTTTGTTATATTATATTATTATTTTGTTTTAGGGGGTTTCAGTGTTTTATTTGTGTGTGTATATGTATGCTTGTGTGTTTTTATGACATTTGTGGTCATTTATGTATTAAAAAAAAACTAATTTATAAGTACGTTAAATAAGATATGTTTGGTATACGATCAAAACTAGAAAATTGTATATGTTATGAAATAATTTCATACTTACTTTTAAAATAAAATCAAAAATATATATTTTTTACTGTAATATTACTAAAATTTAAACTAAATTTCACCTAATTTACAAAAATAATATAACCATATACATAAATTATGTATAATTACTCAACTATCACAAAATAATGAAAATCCAATACAAAAACAAAGCGCAATGCAATTCCATGCACATTATGACAGTACAGTAATAACTGAATTAGTTCCCACACCGGCCGTCGCGAGCGCCACTGAGCCACGCGTCACCTCTCCGGCGACCGGCACTCCGGCCGCGGCGCGCGACCACGACGGACCCGCGTCCAGCACAGTAGTGTACAGTGTCTAGTGTCCCGCTGTGTAGTGACCCACAACACCTGTTCAAATACCAATACCACTGTTTAATTTGTATTATATTATATGATATGATGGATTGCGTGTAAGGAATTCGTTTCTATGGAAAACAAAGCGCTGCTTGCTTAGGTGTTGTGTTAAATTCGAACTACTATTTCGTGCCAGGTAAGATTATTTTTCATATCGACATCTCCGATTTCGTTTCTATTGTTTGTTTAGTTTTATTTAGTTTTAAGTGTGTTTGTGTTTAATATGATATGCTGCTAGTTATTTTGTATGGAGTTTTGATGTTTTCAATAAGTTTTGGGAAGCGTGACGGGGGCGGAAAACTTTGTTTCGCCCCTGAAACTCAGTGAGGACGCGGCGGTAGCCGGCGTCGGTGGTGTAGAGCTTTGGAATACGTTAGATCCTCTAGATATTTTACTTTCGCGTACATTATTATTGTAGAATATTACTAGAATATATGTATCGTTCGGTTTCATAGATTTTGATTGTGCTCTATGAACGAATTTCAACGAAGGACTTTTATAGTGTAGTGTATATACTATTGGTACACGTAATAATTTATAAAAAACTATATTCTAAGTTTGTTTAAAGTGTTTTATTAAATCGGAAAGTGAAAAAAAGACCTTGTCTTTTTAAAGTAAGTGTGAAATGATTACATTTTTTGTTATTTTCTACTTTTTTGTACTTAAACAATTTAATATTATTTTAATTGCCGTTTCAAGTAATTTTAATACTCTAGTACTTCTCGGAAGTGACGTTAATTTGGACTCCGCATATTAAATGTTTATTCGCATTTGAGTAATTTATATGGTAATACGTTTTTTAGTACAATTTTATAATAAATGTAAGTTTGATAACTTTAAATTCAAATTATATATGAATAATTATCGACGTACTTAATTTTCAACCTGTCTACTAATAGGCTTACTTGATAGAGGTGTTATATCCATCCATCTTTTTCATTCAATAGTTGTTTATAAAAAAAACATTATTGTGTCTATATTACGAGTTTAAAATAAATCTAAAATTCCATTATTTTATGTAATATATATATTTATATATACACAATTGGTTGACTCGTGTCTGTTCTTTCATGTTAGATTTGTTTTATATTAGATTATTTAATTTATATTTAAATAATGTTCTTGTTATTTTGCTTAGTTATTAATTTTACGTTTATAATCGCTTTACCTTTTATACAAGATAAAAGCCGCCATTTTTACTAATATCTTTAATATATACAGTATTTCTTGTGTATACTATATAAACAAAAAATCTACTCATGATTATGAAAAAATCCTTAAGACATGTTATAATAATCATTTTGTCTAAAAAATAACAATTAATTCCCCCACTTGCATATTATTCTAACGTGTTATTTGTACAATTATTATTCTATTTAAAAGGGAAGGCACTGAATCGTTTGTGCACATTATTTTCACCCCGCGTATTTTTAGTGGAATCCGCCATCTTTACTTGAGTGCACGCCGGGGGGCGGGGCCGGGGAGAGAGTGAGACAGCAAGAAAACATACGGCCTTTTCAAAATGCTGTCACTTTTATTTGGAATTTTTGTATGTTCTATGTTTGAAAATTTTATTTATTTTGTTTTATGTGTTTTATTTAATTATTATTTTATTTCAATTATAAATATAACATAAATTAATTAGTATATATCTAAGTATACTATATATATTTATTATAGTAAATCATTTGAAACAGACATTAATTTTATTTATATAAGAGATAAGTTACACTTAATTGACAGATTTAACTAGTTCTAGCTCTATGTTCAGTAACTGTCATTTTGTTTCTATAATTTTATGACATTATTACGCTATCAAATACAAATTTAATAATAACTTCATATAAATAATAAAATGAGTTTTACGGTTTTATTAAAATATATTTTACTATCTGGATTTTTAAACGTAGATAATAAATTCATGCATTATTAAAAAAATGTCATATCCATATTGTATTGTTAATATATATACACAATATAAGTATAATAATTTATACTAAACTGGTAATATACAAAGTTTATGGTAGTATATAAAAATCATAGCAATCGTTTTCAAAATCTAATCAAATGACACCTTATAGTTTTACACCCACTGTTTTAGTTTAATATATTTTTAAATGTATTTAAATTTAAAAAATTTAAATGGTAAGATCTTACTATAATATTCCAATAGCCTATAGTATACCTATACCTATAGATATGTAGATACATACACACGAGCTAGTATTGATATACAAATTGATATAACGACATAAAAAAATTACAACGGAATAATTGAAACCGAATTAATTCATCAATTTTCTTAATTAATATTATTGAAAGATCTAAATAGTATTTATATAAAATGTATATTAATTATTATTATTATTATATTTAAATTAACAGGTATCTTATTAATTTTAATTTGGTCAAAGGTAGAGGTCTAATACGTCCACAGTTACTTAATAACTAATTGCATTCGGAAGCTGTGGATATAATTTTAACATTACGTGTTTTTAGATAAACATGAATTTATACATAGAGGTAAAAATGTAACTTATAATCATTTACTAATTAAGTAAAGCTAAGTGGGTTTTGCTTCTGCTGTCATTACTTGATGACACGTTATTTTTTTCTATGAATTAATTATTTCATTTAGATAATAATACCAAGTGCGTTGAGTTCCGCCACTCAACACGCATATATCTCAGAATTGTGGAGAAAGTGGCGAACGGAGTGTCTTAACACTAGGTTCCCTCAGTCTACTTTACCATAGACATGCGTAAAATGGCGTAAAGCTATTTAAGCCGTATAAATTCTTGGTATAAACACGAAATTTTATTTTTGGTTCTACTGGAGCAAAACGAGATACTATTTATGACTGGAAGCTAATTTTTATATTGTTTTGTAACCATTCATTGAACATAAATTTGCTTGTCAGTTTCCATACATTTCCAGCAATTGTGTGTTAAGTGAGAACCAACGCATTTAAAGTAACTAGGAAGATATATATTTTTTGTATACAGTAATTAAAATAATAACATATGTTAATTATAATATCTATATAGAATTTTCTATAATTTTGTTATATTCCGTACTACTTATGTATCTATATACCGCATATAGTAACCAGAGATAATTAACTCTACCATGTACTACAAGATACTCTGCTATTTAAACCTTTAAAAACATTAGGTTAACTAGGTGTAGTCTATAGGTGTAGTAGTAGTAGTAGTAGGTGTAGTAGTTGGTATAACTATGACGCTTGCATCATGAAATTAAAATGTAAATTTACCACATCACGAAAATATATAATAATAATAATAATAATAATAATATATGTAAATAGTATTTTCTTTAAAATATATTTGTCTTTAGAATATATATGAGATGGAGAGGTTGTTGTCTTTGTTTTGAATTGCTGTCACAAAGATTTAAAGTGACGTTTGTGTTCACTACTCGTTTCGATATATATTTTATAAATCTATATTTTATCTATATTATTTACATTTCGCATACGTATTAGAGGCACATGTCGCGTTTAGTTGAGAAATTTATGATCATTTTTTTTTAATTAGACAAGTTTATCGAAAATATATCGAATACTTCTATATTCTTCTTGTACCATGAAAATTATAATTACGATAAGATGCTTAATTGATGTATTATATACTAGTAGGTAGGTATATAAAGCAGGTATCTATATTCTTTAGAAAGTTTTACTTTGCGCATGCGCAAGTCAAATCCAGATTATATAGCGTTATTCTCTAATTTGTAATCTCACAATAGGTAATAAATAAAATTCAAGTTTTCAAACACTATATGTATATATAGAAACACTAAATATACAAGCAGATTTTTAAATTTTTTTAGAAAAAGCAAACGAAATCTATATATCTATAAAATAAGTCTCATTTATATTTTTTATATACAGTTGTAATACTCGTATTATGCAAATGTGATGTTTTTGGCTAGATTTAATTTATTTAATTTTTACTGCATTGATGTCAAAACTTGACAAGTGCACATATAAGATATATTATATATTTTGAAGAACACGTGCCAGTTTAAACTGAGAATAGAAAATGAATAGTAATAAACGTATTGACATTCAAAAGCTTACAGGTTTTACAATTGTCGATAAGGAAAAATAGAGAGCCATGTGGCTGTCTACTAATTTCTTTGCCTACTTTACGAAAGAAAAAAAACATACAATTCCCTATAAAATAAAACGCATATCATATTAATTGAACGTATGATAAAATATGATAAATAAATAAATGTAATACAAAACCTAAAAATAAATAGTTGAAATAAATATGGCGCGTGATTTATGACGGTATTGACATTGGCGCGGGCGCAGCCGCCATCTTGTTTGCTAATTGCCTTATGTCGTTATATTCGTCATGTCTACGTGATGTTGATTTTGTTTACTTTAACATAGATTATACGCGCATTTTTTTCTTAAGATATACTATTATTAATATATCTGTTTCGTTTATTATACACTTGTTATATTTTTGTATAATATAAATGTGGAGAAGAATTTATCAAACTGTATATGCCTTACTTATCTGTTAAAATTTTATTTTTTAACTTGTCTAAAACGCTCTAAAACACAAAGACTTGACGAAAGACGAAATTATAGGTAAATACATTATATATTATATTATTCTTACCTAGTTCCTAGTTATTCCTAGTTTTATTTAATTCAATCAACAAAAATTATAAAAAGATATTTCAAAGGCATATTTTTTTATAATATTTGTATTAATGTTTGTCTACTATGCGTAAGAAATCTTATGTGAATTTAATTATACCTATTTAGTATTGATATAGTAATGCAAAGCGATTGTACTTATATATTTATACTAGGTTTTACTTGGCTCGCGTTATAAAATGGAAAATAATTATGAGAAGTGCATACATGACATACTCTAAAAGCCTGACGTAACCTGACGTCAGGTGCATTTTACAAAACAAAAGTCCAAACAACTTATTTTATTAAGCCTACAGTCTTACTGAATAAAGGACCAATCCAACACAAAATAAAAGTTTCGATTCGAACCTGTACCCACTTCCTAAGATTGACGAGTTCATCCAAACATACGTACCTACTGCTATTCACCTCTATAATATTACTAATAAAGTATGCTCTTGCGCAGACTTACTAGTAGAGTACTTACTCAAATGTTTGACAGATAATATTTGAATAAAATGGAAAATATATAGGTACATAATATACTGGCTGAATATAATTTAAATGACAAAATTAGCAAATATATTTCTTAAGACTTACATGGAATATTAATTACCTCTGTAACTAGCGCTGTTTAAAAAGCTAAACTTCAGCCTAGCTATCATTCAGCCTAGGAAAATAAATAAGGAAATTACAAATTAAATATTTGTTTACTTTTTATAGTATTATGTACATACATAGATTGTTATATTAAACAATTATACTTTTTATTACCGTGAAGCTAGCTTAGCTATATAATTTAAATCACTTTTAAGTTATTGCCTTCACGTTGGTTTCGTGGGCGGCCTCTTAATATTTTACAATAATATTTTATCCCCGCTCTTATATTCCTTGAAATGTATAGATTTATAATCAAAATGAATCAATGTCGATCGATCAGATGCGGGTTTTTCTGAGAAATATGTTAAGTTTATAGTTCAAATGAAATAACATATAAGTTACGGTTATGTTGAATGTTTCCTGACGGCCATCTTGAACATTTTCCCGCCTTTTTGAAATGATGTGATTAATTGATATTGGTTAATAATTTTAAACTTGTGAAGAACAAAAAAGTACTTCTAATAGCTATAATTAAAAAATATATATAAATAAATAATTTAAGTAAACAGTAATAATTTAAAATATTCAAAGATAATTAATATTATGGGTTATTTATGGAAATAGATAAAATAGTAATAAAACTTTATAAATAGTTTGATCAAATAAAATATATTTGTTTGTTATTTAAACTTAGGTGAACTTAAGCCCTTAATAAAATTACTTCTAAGCCCTCTATTTCCTCAAAAGGATATTGTTTAGATAAGAAAAGATGAATACTTAATTTCTTAATTATTCTCATCCTGTGAGTGATGATTTTTAATTAAAAAAAGAAAACAAGACACGACCAAAAATATAAGAATCCATTACAAACGTTATTTACTAAAACCAGCGACAAAAATAACAATAAAAAAAAAAACAAAATTTAATCAACTCCATCAATCTTAACATATAGATGCACTCTACGGTATACGATTGAAATTTTTACTAAAATTTATCTAAATTGTCCTACAACTTTTTGTTTAAAATGGTTTAACTAACTTTGTGCGTCCGTCCGTCAGCCATATTTACATAAATACATCATTAACACTGAGTTAATTGACACATCCAAAGATTTATACCTGAATCACAAATATCGAATCGCTTGGAATTTTTTGAATCCTTCTGTCTATAATAAACTAGTTTGCTTAGAAACTTTATGTATTGATTTTTAACGTTTAATTTAATATTATTAAGTAAGAATAGTTTTGTTCAGTACCAGTATGTTGTTCTTATTCGTTCGATTCTTTTTTATTTTTTTTCTAATTTAAGGCATTTTTGTAAGATTGTTGGACAGAAAAAACTTGTGACTAAGAAGACTTTGGGCTTACTGGCGGAAACCAACGCCTCAAAAAAGCTTTTAATCATAAATTATTTCTAAGCACCGTCCAATAACTAAAATGTGACACTTACAAGTGTCAATTTGATTCGTTTCTAGGAAACGCCAAACGGCGCAAGTGACATTTTCTACCGGACGTACTAACGGTGGATTCCCGTGTGATGACGTCATCGGTGTATGACGAAAGATTTTGCATATAGCAGCCGTTGCAGTCCAGTTTTCTCTTTAGATTTCCTTTAATAAATTAGTATTTTACTATGCGATAGATTTTATACATAATATAAATGTATTATTGAGGCTATATAACTCATATAACTGTAAAGATAAATGCAGGTCGGTACCATCCTGCTTGATGGAATTAATTTAATTTTGGTGCAATCTAGTGTTGTAATCTAGTGGAAAAGTTCGGCGTTGAGTTCCGCCATTCGACAGATAGTCCCCAATTGTATGCACGTTTATATATTATATAACTTTTGTAATAGTACCTTACAGTTAAATATTAATTATTTAAAAATTAACTAATTAATCGGTTTTATTTATGTTAAAGTAATATTATTAAATTATATATACAAAAAAAAATGGCAGCTAAACACGTTAATTAATTAAATATTATGGGCAATAAATTAAAAATGCCTTCGTAACGAGCTTACACAACAACATACCAAAATCTACATACAAAAATAAATTTAATATTTTATCGAACATATCCAACGATAACTTACCTACGTTGCAATATGTAAAACCTAATGTTTGTCATCATAGTCAGAACTCGTCCTCGTCAGGACTAATGTGAAGTACACATGCACAAATAAACTGATCAAGTTATTGCTTCCAGCTGTTACGTACGAGTAAAAATATGCGGTCCTTTTTATAGATTCACGCTGTTTCCCGCATATACGCACGGTATCCCGCACGGTATCCAGAGGGAATTTAGTGCTGAGACACTCTGCTCTCATTTTTCTCCTTGTTTTCGAAACATTATCTATAATGTTAATTAGTAAACTGTGATATTAACTATAAATAATTTAAATTTAAATTATTTTATAGCAAATTAAAACTAATCTATATGTATATAGATATGTTATATATACTCTTTAGTTATCAATTGACTGATAAGAATCACACAACTGAAATTTCGCAACGTAGATACTTGAAATTTGGAATGTCAGGCAGGATTTACCGAAATTCCAACGGAAACTGAAAAAAAAAACGGGATTTTACACTTTATAGCCCACGCGGATGAAATTGCGGGCTATAGCCCGTTTAAATATACATAAATATATTATATACGGACCTCCGAGTGAACATTGAACCCAGTACCTTCACGGATGATTCCCAATTGCGATACGATGTGGACTTGTTCCTACCAAGTATGAAGGCTCAACTTATGAAATATAATTGATAGCTTCGTTATAATGAGTTTTTGCAGCTGCATAATATTCTTATAGAATTTTTCTATAAATAGATTGAAAGGAGTTGAAAGAAAAATAGGTTATGTACATAGTATTATGATGTAATGCTTTACGGTGTGGTTATAATGGCGAAGGTCATGGTATTTCGATCTTAGAAGTTATTCTGTAACGCTTGTTTTATATCTATATATATATATATATATATATATATATATATATATATATATATATATATATATATATATATATATATATATATATATATATATATATATATATATATATATATATATATATATATATATATATATATATATATATATATATATATATATATATATATATATATATATATATATATATATATATATATATATATATATATATATATATATATATATATATATATATATATATATATATATATATATATATATATATATATATATATATATATATATATATATATATATATATATATATATATATATATGGGCGCAAATATATATAATATGACTTTATTGCTTTGAAAATATTAAATATTGGAATTATTAGTTTAATTAATTATTATAGTAAGTAACCAATTTTGTATAATTATTGTGTAAAAGATTCATAAGTAAAGTTGAATATTATAAAATCCACAGATCTGTATTAATAATCGTAAGAGAAAAACCTATATTAAAATATAATAAAAATATATATATATATATATATATATATATATATATATATATATATATATATATATATATATATATATATATATATATATATATATATATATATATATATATATATATGTACATAGTCACTCTTCCCCTATGAACGTCAAGTAATGACTAGAGCTACCTATAGCCAATGTATAAGATCTGAAAAGAACCGGACAAGGGACTGATTTAAAGGGACAAGCCAATGCCAATTTTTTTGTTTATATTCCAAATGTGGGATATATTATCAGTCCGTTAATTTATATTCCATATCACAGAGTATACACGAATATTCTCAAGGTTTTTTTTTACAATTTGCTTTTTTTTCTTTATCACAACCGCCATCTAGATGGCGATTGTTCTAGATTAGATCTTTACTCAATGTAAAATGGAAGTAAGTGATTTATTGACATATACCCGCTTTGGCAAGATATAGCGCGACGTTAAGTTTCGTCAACGTCCTAAATGGCGTCTCGATATTAAGTTACCTGTGCCAATCTACGCCTCAGTCACCACTTAAATATATAAACAATAAATATATTGGCATTGCCTGTATTTCCAAGCTTCTTGAGGAATCTCCAGTTATTTCGTCTATTCACAGAGACTAGTAATGATGGACACCATCCAAAACCCATTAAACCTAAATCAATAGCATATCATATACAAGACGATAGGCGAGTTCAATCAAAATGAGCATAATAAAATATCAAAGTTATCAGTAAAACACATACCGGCCGTCGATTGAAATCATGCGCACTGATCTATCTAATAACGTTAGTAACGGCTATTTCCGTGCATTGAATTAGTTAAATAAAACCAAATAACTTGTTTTCTATCATTCAATCGCCAAACGTATCTACGGCGTAACGCTAGTTAGCTAGTGTTTTGACAGGGCTCTGTCGGTGTAGCAATAATGCTGTCTTCGCGCACATACATACGCACATACGGACGGACGGGATCGGATTGGAAATTCTTTGAGTTTAGATTTTATATGGGAAGATGAATGTGTGAATTAGTAATAGAAGCGTTTTGGTTATATATGTGGCTATGATGAGGTATTTAATATTTATTGATTACTAAATTGGAATATATCTTAGTTAATTCTTGGTGTAAAGTGCGGCGTTCAGTTCCGCCACTAGGTTAACACTAGGTTAACTAGGTTCTTAACACTAGGTTCTTACGGTTCCCTCTGGCTACCCTGCCATGTGCGGGATACAGCGTGAAGAGTATATTATTTTTATATTTCTTAATAACTTAAATATATTTGAATAAATATGAATTAAATACATATTAAATAATAATAATATTATTCATTATGTATATGCTAGGTAGATATAATATACACTAGGTAGATATAATATAACACTGATCACACGACGCGAGCGCATTCCATCCAACATGATATTTTAACAACACTATGTTTTAGAACTGGATTCATTTAATTAATTAAATTAACGAAATTTTCTTTATATATAAAAGGTTATTTTTTTATTTATTTAATTTTTAAGCAATGTCTCTACATAACCCACGTGCCTCTTTCGCCTCGCCAACTTTCACCAACGTGTTCATACATATCCTCCATCTTCATAGTTTTTGTGTGATCTTACTCCAGTACCATTGACAATATTTTAAGTATCTATTTTGGTTACTTTACACCTATATATTTTTAATTAAATAACACTTTTTTATTTCCAATGTTCTTAATAAATAATACTAAAAAAGAGGTTTTTTTTTCCCCACTCGAGTGGGGGATTCGAATTATGGGGGAATCACGGACATATAGGCTGTCCGCACTGGCCGAGGAACACGGGGACGGGGACTTGTCGTATTTTAAGTATTTATATAAATTATATATGAAATATATTTATTTTTTGTCCTGATCCTGGACCAGATCTCCTAATAAGATTACATACCTACTTATTCTACGTCGGAGGAGAACGTAGAATATAGGCATAAATTTATAAATATATTAAGTAATAAATAAAGATCCATAATTATTATCAACCACAAATTATCATTTACAAAGTTAATTTCAACGTTAATATTAAAAAAAAAACAATTTTAATTCTACCAGCTGCCGACTGAAAGGGAGTTCGCGGGACTAAATCAATATGATATGACAGTTAGGGTCAATTTATGGCCCCCGGTTAATTAGAAACGGGGGTATCTAATGACTTGAAGGATGCTGTACATATACACATACATATACTTGTATATGTATATATTTTTTGCATCACGCTGAATCCTGCATTAAGCAGGGTAGGCGGGGGTAACCTAGTGTTAAGACACTCAGATCCCCGTTACTTGTATATATGGTTTTTTTTAACCTGTACAAAAAACTTTTTATATGAGAGGTTTTTGATAATTTATATATATATATATTTTATTTTTGTCATTTATATTTTTTTTGGGATTACAACGAGCGAAGCGAGTGTAAGTCGGCAAGCGAAGCGAGCACGTCATGGTGAAGCTCTCTAAATTTTTTGTTATAAATATTTCTAACAACACGATATTGATATCGTCGTGGCGTATTTGATAAATGTCTAACAGTACACGCGATGTGGGAATGATTACATTTAAATTATTATATTATCATTTGTTCGCTCTTGTAGAAAAGCGCGGCGTTGAGTTCCGCCACTTCATTATACATGGTTGCTTCAATGGACTCAGAATAGAGAATGTAGTGTCTCAAGTGGAAAAACTTTGCACTAATAATAAACCATTTTATAATATACTGGAGACCCGTTCGCGGCTTCTCCCGCTTGATCTCGGATAACCTCTAATATATGTGTGTACCTATGCTTAACAATAAATAATTTTCTTTTTTTCGAATCACTTTGTCTAAGAAAAATTATAAAATATATAGACAAAAATTTATTTTATTATATCTTATTTTTATATATGTATATATATATATATATATATATATATATATATATATATATATATATATATATATATATATATATATATATATATATATATATATATATATATATATATATAAATATATTATTTTATCTGGACGTAAAGTATTCGCGCGTACTTGTAGTGGCTTTCTCGTGAAAAAAACCAATCCCATGGAAAACTACTTATATTGTTCCATAAGCTCCAGTATGTTCTGGTACAAGTCCGTTACAGTTACTGGTACTGCTGTTACGGAGATTAGCTTGTACCAATAGAAAGACAAACAAATTAAAATGTTTGTGCATAAACAAAACTATATGCAATTGAATAAAAATCCATTGAAATCTCATATCTAACATATAATGTGTGTTGTCCCATAGAGTTGTTTGCAATTTAAATAAATATCGGTCGAGCGCGAGTGATATTTGTGCACTGTTGGTTCCGTACCGATTTCATCATGATATTATAGAAAAATACAACCTTTTAAAGTAGACAAACTTAGATTTGCGGTCGTATGCAGTCATCTTGTATGAAATGAATTACAAAAATAAGTTGGCACTAATTTTTTTCGTGTTCAGTTAAACTTGATTGCTTAATTTCAAAAATTCCTTCTCCTGACATCATGAAACATAAAAAAAAATATGAAATTATTTTATCCGTTTATGTGTGGTGATGAGAATAGAGATTCATTTATATATATATATATATATATATATATATATATATATATATATATATATATATATATATATATATATATATATATATATATATATATATAAAACCATGCCAACGTCCATACCACGTTGAACACACCGGTTCTCGTCCGATCACCGAAGTTAAGCAACGTCGGGCGCGTTCAGTACTTGGATGGGTGACCGCCTGGGAACACCGTGTGGCGTTGGCATCTCAGAGGGTGTCCAGCCAATTATCTGTCCGATATTTGGTTTCCGGCATACGGGTACGCGACCCCGGGACCTCGAGCCACCACTTTCATAACCCGATCCAATCCATGTAAGTGGTGTCCCTCCCCTATATTCCAAGTCTTTCTGCCTCTTATTCCCTTTCCTTTCTTGGTTTCTCCCAGTAATGGGTTTGGAGGTCAGATGGCAATCGCTCCACAAAAAACCACTTCGCCACTCATATGGACCGATTGGTCTTAGTCGGAAGGCAGACCCTGGCAAAAAAGCCGGGACTAATGCCAGGAAGAAGAAGATATATATATATATATATATATATATATATATATATATATATATATATATAATATATATATATATATATATATATATATATATATATATATATATATATATATATAATGTAATATTTCCATTTATTGTTATGCATTTGTTTTTTATTCTATTACCATCCCATTATATATTCATTATCAAGTGTAAAAATTTCATAGAATGTCTTAAAATTGTCGCAAAATGGCGTACAAAGTGATTCACTACTAGGCTCCTTCTGCCCATTACGCACTACGGAAAATCTTCTTCTTCTTCTTCTTGGCATTAGTCCCGGCTTTTGCCAGGGTCTGCCTTCCGACTGAGCCTACTCCACTTTGCACGGTCTTTAACATCCTCAGTGGATAATTTATTACGGCACTACGGAAAATGCTCACATTTAAAATTGATAAAATTTACAATAAATTTTGTTGTTCAATAAATTAATTGTATATTGATTAGACAAAGCTACTCTATATATATATATATATATATATATATATATATATATATATATATATATATATATATATATATATATACAAAATGAAATACAACAGTAGCGGGACTCGAACTCGCGCCTTTTGGATTAGAACGTTCAAATTAAAATTCATTACCTATGTTACATTTTTTATTTTCTCTCCGCTCAGTTCGCTACGTCACTCAACACGCGTTTTATCGATCTTAGGCGTAAAGTAGAGAGCAGACACTAAGCAATATCTGCTAAAAATCTAGATATAGAAAATATCTAGAAAAAAAGGAATCTTCCATCCATCTTATGTGAACACACCTTTATAATAGAGGTCAAGGACAAGGAGGTACAAATAATATATTTGTGGCTTGAAAATATGTGAAGGTCATTTGAACGACATGTTCATGTTATTAATGCAGTGTCAATTTCTCTAGTTTTTTTATAATTATAATAGGTACCTATACCTAGATATTTAAGCTTTTTGTTTATTATAGTGCAATAATATATATATTTTATGTTTCACGCTGTATCCCGCATAAAACAGGATATGCAAAGGGAACTTAGAAGCTTATATGGCTTTACGCAGAAGAAAAGCTGGAGAACCTAGTGTCGAGACACTCTGCTATCCGCGTTTTGTCTTATCATTTTTTGTTTTAGCTTTCAAAGAGGGCAGGGATCGCCCTGCATACCTCTTACGCCTCGTCTCCCTCTACCTCTTTTAAACCATTGACTCTTTTGTCATATATCTCCTTTACCATTCATAATATTATCGCTTAATATATACATTATAATATATAATTAACAGTCATGCAACAACAACTATCGATCTGTTTGTTAGTTACGTCAACCTGTTACTGTTCTTACAACTAATTTAATATACTAATTTATCGAATATATATTTATTTTAATATTATTTTATTTAGTTTCAGGCTTTATCCCGCATTTAGCAGGATAGGTGGAGGGAATTTAATGATAAGACACTCCGGTTCCCACTCTTCGCCAGTGTTGACTGGTCCACTATGTCTTGCACGCATGATTTGAGTGAAGGTAGTCATGCCATGTTTGCCATGTTACCAGAGCCAGGAAACGATAATAATTAATTCCCTCTAGTGGGTATCGAACCTGCAACAGTAGCAGACAGCGTGCTGTGACACTGATATTGATCACATTGTGGTAAAGAAAGGTAACTTACGGTCTGACTGTCCGATATGGTAAAACTTTCGATGGGGAAAGCTGTTATATTTTTTTACTAAATTTCTTATAAATATAAAAATAGTGACTGATCACTAAGTTCTCTCTGCATCCAAAATGTAAAAATAAAATCATCTATTTACTATATTTTTGTTCGTTCGTTTGTTTCTTGCGACAATAGTAATATTAGAAAACGTCTATTTAAACTTAAAAGATGAATACGGAATATTATATCACTACTAAACCATAGATAATAAAAATAGAATGTTTTTTTTTCTAAAATACAAATAATGAAAATAGCAGCCCGCCAAACAAACTAAACTAACTCCAGTATCAACAGTATCGACCGTCCGCGTCCGTCCGTCCGTCACGCGTCAATCAGTCAAGTCAAGTGTTAGATCATGTGTGCAGAATTAACCGAAACGTTTACCTGCACGTTGGTTTAAAGTTCAAAATTAAATATAGATATAATACACTCTGAGTCTACAATGGATTATTTAATTATCCTCGCTCTAATAACCGCACAAAGCGCGGTGTTTAGTTCCGCCACTCAACACGCAATATCTTGAAAAGTGGAACGGAGTGTCTTAACACTAGGTTCTCTCTGCCTACCCTGCTATATGCGGGATACAGTGTGAAGCTAAAAAAATATATAATATATTTTATTATTTATTGTAGTGCCTACAGGCCATTGTAGCGCAGTAGGACAGGGTCTGGTTGTTAATATGATGGTGGGTTCGAACCTCACTTTGAGGAGAGAATTATTTGAACTTCCCTCTGATAAGACAAAATGTTCGTGACGTCATCGTTTCGCCTTTAGGTACCTACTTTTATGGAACAAAACAAAAATAACTCTATACAGACATACCTTTATTGTATAGAATATCTGTAGTATTAAGTTTAACATTTGACAGTTCTATGATGCATTTGACACTTAAAAAAGCTAGTTAATCTTGAGCTTCACACTGTATCCGGCTTTTCACGTCTTGAGACATTAAATGTTGATTGGCGGAACTCAACGCCACCCTTTGTCTTGTTACCAGAGCAAGGAAATGTAATAATTTATTCTCCTCTCGTGGGAATTGAACCCACACCCGTCGCGCTTACAGTCAGCCTCAATATTGTATTTAAGTATAACTTAGTATGATTGTATATTTTGAATGATATGTTTTTTTTTTAATCAAACGAAGTTAGCTCCTAGTAGAAGATTTTATATAAATGATTTTTATTTCTCTGCTCTAGTATGAGAAAGCGCGGTGTAGAGTTCCATTTCTCTAGTCTATACAAGCAACGTTTCGTCTTTGAGTGGAAAGTAGAGAACGTTGACACTTCTCTCTCTACATTTCACTGTATGCGGGATAAAGCGTGAAACTAAGCCAATCAGTCAAAAGTCGCTAACACGCACAAATTGCTTAACTATAAACCATCAGATTTACTCTCTTCTTGCATAATACGTCTCTCCTCCATATACATATACAACTTGAGTAATTTAACCAGATTTGGTACTTATTTGTTTTTATTATCATTGATTTTATCAGCGTCCTTATAAGATCGATTGGAGCGATTTCTTGATACAATTTTAATTTTACGTCCTTTCCATTTTCAATGGAATTTGAGCTCAATGGATATGGTTTTAGAGTTTATTGTGTAATGTTTTTTTCAGTTATTGTGCAATATAAAATATGTAGTGTAATTATATCGAATCTGCCCGACTGTCTGTCAGTGCGTCAATCAAAGTTGACGCGGCAGTGATGCGAATCGATTGCGCATATATATATATATATATATATATATATATATATATATATATATATATATATATATATATATATATATATATATATATATATATATATATATATATATATATATATATATATATATATATATATATATATATATCTATCTATCTATCTATCTATCTATCTACATAGGTGGGTACTTTGAAGAAAGTCATTTGTATGTAATTTCGTGATAGAATAGGAAAATATGATATTATTCATTATAATTTTTTTTTCTTTTTTAATTGACAAGACTTTTTTGACATTCATCTATTGGAAAGGATTCGCATCTCAAGAGATTTATGAAACAATTTACCTCAGAACTATGATAAAATCAACTAGCGTGATAGCGACCAATAATTACTACGTACAGCGTGTGCACGTAAACGCGATTGTTGCGGGTTCAATCCCCACTTGGGGGCAAGGTACTATTTTTACAACCCCTCCCGAAGAGTTTCTAGTGATATGATATCAGTAAATTTTCTTTGGTTATCATAAAAAAATAAAAAAAATCTCTCGATCGCAGTACTGTCCAAATATTCAAATTAACCGATAATACTTCTACGGAGCTTTCTTTTTCATTGACGTAAGCTATCATACACGTATTAATAATATCGTTCTTATTGCCTTAGTAATAAGATATAAATTGCTTATTTCATTATTTAGTATACTGTAATATTATTTTACTTAATTATGTTTAAAGGTAATACGATAGTAGTGGATTCAATTATCACTGAGAAACGTTTTTTTATTTTTTTTTTCAATGATATGATGTATAATGCAACGTTGGGTTATGCTTACTTACTTTGAAATAAGAATTTAATTGAAAACGGAAAGAAATTTAAAAATATACATTGTAATTTTTTTTATTGAGAATGTATCGTTAATATATATTATACAAAAATGAGTTGTAAGAGAGAGAAGTGGAGACCTCGGTTGACCTTCGAAAGCAAAGTGTCTACGAAACTGGAGAATTAGGTAAAAAGCATAAGAACATGTTT
The DNA here is from genome assembly GCA_037127375.1 of Dione juno. Lineage (NCBI taxonomy): Eukaryota > Metazoa > Arthropoda > Insecta > Lepidoptera > Nymphalidae > Dione > Dione juno. Next base: position 1,450,942 of record JAXRJS010000041.1, read on the forward strand.
GAGCCGGTCGTGGGTACGAATCAATTTTGGAAACAAAAAAGTGTCATAATTTTATTATGACACTAAGTCATATTTAAGAAAAGTTTATATTCTTATTAATATAAAACAAAAGAACAATAATTGGCGACTTCCTTTCATAACTAATCATTTAATATTATTTAAAAATTGACATTTAAAAGAATGTACATGAAACTTTTCAACTAATATTAATCTAATTTATCATTCACGAAGCCATTATACTTTCAAATATATCAACTGTGGTGTTTCCCCACATTTGCTTTGTATGAACAAACGGTTTACCGTATATGGTAACATAATCGTTAATATAACAAGTTATTTATAGATGCTTATTGCTTGTACAAGACCGTGAATAATTATCTAACGTAAAATGCAAAAAAACTTACCCACTGCAAGTAAGTAGTCTAACAAGTAAGTACCTATAATATGTCTAAGAACGCATACTTGAGTTACCTTCTAGAAGGCATACTTGAGTTGCTTAATATATATGTAGGTAGGTAGAAAAAAAAACAAATAATAATTTTATTTTATTTTAATCTACATTTTATCTGCAACTTTTCCCTCCATTGTCGAATGGAAATAATTAAAAGTTTTAGAATAGAAATGAAAGTAAAGTACCTAATATATAATAATAATATAGCCTATAATATATAGCCTTTCTCGATAAATAGACTATCCAAGCCAAAAATAAATAATTAAAACCGTTAGTTAACCTACATAAATGCCTTCAAGCAAACAAATTCTACAGGTTTAAAATAATAAAAAAAAACATTATACATGTTAAAAAGCCCCTAAAATAAGCCAAGTGTATAATAGTACATAGACACTATTTTATAAATAGTTTTCACTCAATTTAAAGTTCCCATAGAAGATTAAAATAGACGTTAAGTCGTCTATAAAAAACATTAAAATAGTAATAATATTCACAGCTGGCTCCATATTAAGTAATTTTTAAATACTTATCACGCAGTAAATATAAGGGATCTCAACGTGTTAATGAGATGACCAAAATCAAAAGATTATCTTAAGATCTATCTTGAGATAAAATTGAAATGTTTATTCGGCGTATTTAAACATTTATGTTTATGTATGTTTTTTTTTAATATCTACCTATAAGTAACTCGGTTACGCAATAATTTTTTTTTTAACTGACCACAAAGTAGACTACGGCGTGTTTTTTTTCTAGGCTTGCATCTATCTTGTTATATTTGTGCGGGAAAAGCGTGAAGCTATATAACCCCTAGCTTTTAAATGTCAGTTCGTAAGAATTAAGTTAAAACTTTAAAATTAAGTTTAAAACTTAATTGTTAATAATAAGCAATTACCTAAGTTTTGTTATATTAATATTATTATCTCATTTAAAGACATGACAAATTCGAATTTCGAACATTGTTTCACTAGACAATAATAGTGCATATTTCAAACATTTATCTTTTAAATTATCACAACATCATCTTTATCAACGTCTCATGGTTTATATCAGCCTATCTTGATCCACTGCTGGACCTTCCTCTTGATGATGGCACGTCATTGAGCTGGATCTCCAAGTCCTTTTGGCCAACCTTTGACAGCATTAGCGTATAACATCGCTCCAACTGAACTGTATCCTATAATATTAACAATCCTACAAGGCCGTTGATGCGCAGCAGGTGCAGTAACTGACTGTAAACGCGACGGTTGTCGGTTCGATTCCTTTCCGGGGGGAATGTACCTATTATTACTTGTTCTGGTGAAAAGACAAAGGCTTAGTGTTTAACACATAATAAAAATGTGGGTAACGGAGTGCCTTAACACTAGGTTTCCTCTCTACCCAGCTATATTTATTATTTAAGACCATTTACTCAAAAAAAAAAATGTAATAAACGGAATTTAAAATCACTACACTACTACCTAATAAAAGTACCTAACATACAAAATATGGATTCAATTGCGTAACACCGCGGGCTAAGCTTAGTGACATTTCATGACGCAAATATATTCAGCATATTAGAATAATTTATTGTTTTATCTTATTTAAAACTAACAATCTTGGATCTGGAATCGTCTGTTGAAGAATTTGTATCGATTTGCATAACTGTTTCGGTTAATTAAATTTGGACAGCGCGTCAATAATACGTTTATTTATATGTGTATATCAAATAGGCAAGGTGTCCGGTTTTAGTGAACGAAATCGTTGATTTATATGGAAACAAGCGGTTGTGTTAGGTTTTGTAAGTAGTAGAAATGTTCATAGATCTTGAATAAATCAAACATAATATTTGAAGGTAAGCTATTATCTTACGTTACCTTTGGTAGATACTTATATAAGAAAAAAATCAAGAAAAGGCAGATCTGAATGTAATATTTAAAAAAAAATATATTTTTTCACTTGGCCGACAGAGAGTGTCTAGTGTCAGGACACTCCGCTTTTCCGCTGTCTTTTCTTCGAGATATTGTAAACTTATGATTCCTCCGAATGGGAATCGAAGCCACACTACACTCAGTCGTCCGAGTCTCCTTGCACCAGAATTGTATTAAATATTTTCCAAAATGCATAGGTATTTAGTGATATTTTAAGTTATACCAGTTGTTGCTAGTCATGGTTGTTTCCATAATTAACTTGCTTACTATAAAATTATTATTACTATACAGTATACGTATCAAATGATACTTGGCCTAGCCCATGTAAATGAGACCAAGTAAATTTGAATACAACTTTTGCTTTTAAGGGTCGTATGCGTCTAACATCTGTTTAGTACTTAAAAGTCAGCATTTGCATACAAACATACATACATACATACATACATACATACATACATATATACATACATACATATATATATACATACATACATACATACATACATACATACATACATACATACGTATATTATATATTGTATATTAGTACCCATCTTTGCTTTGTTATTTGTATGTTTTTATGAAATAACTCTAGAACTTAGCGATTAATTTATGCCATTCAATTTAATGACTTATTCCATTTACAAATTCACTTTGTCTTTCTCGTTTATTTTATATGTAACCTTTTAACCTTTGTGATAATTATTTTTGTTAATAAAACAAACTAAACTAAGTTCAAACTAAAACTCAATACTCTAGTAGTAAATTATCGATGCACACAATGCGCGGCTCCCGTCAGGATTCTCATCCGCCCGTCAAAACAGTATCGGCGGAATTTTGTAACTCTAGCGACGGCCAAATTAACTATTTTCCATGGAAGCCACAATTTCAGTGCTCCGCGTGTTCGAATACCCGTACTATGGTCTTCTTTTTATTTTGTGTTGAATTTTATACGAATAAGTAAATTAAAGTGTTGTATATATATATATATATATATATATATATATATATATATATATATATATATATATATATATATATATACTCTCTACATACCTCGTTTCGCCTCATCCAGTGTTATTAACCTCTTAATACATGCCCTCGGAGGGTACTCTTACTTTTTACGTGATCTTGTTTAGTATTTTTAGTATATAATAATCTACGCTATACTATTTGTAACAAAAATCTCTTAAAACATGAATTAAATAAATAGAAAGAATATATATATATATATATATATATATATATATATATATATATATATATATATATATATATATATATATATATATATATATATATATATATATATATATATATATATATATATATATATATATATATATATATATATATATATATATATATATATCTTTCCGATATCTATATAGTGGCTACAATTTAAAATGTGGACACATTATGCAAAGTGATAAACATTCTGTTCTAAACTTTCAATTTGATAAGAGATATAGTAAATATTTAATATGTGGCTTTTTGTTTAAACAGATTGAGATAAAGATCGTTAACATGGCTTTTGTGTGTCGAATTCCTTCTTTTGTATATATATATATATATATATATATATATATATATATATATATATATATATATATATATATATGTATATATGTATTGAATACATTATTTATAACTAGTCGGAATCTTCTATTTCTTAATTGGTAATTGAACCCGCAACCGGCGCGTTTACAGTCCGACCCTGTGCCGCTGCACTGCAACGACTTCATCGTACCTGTAGATTTTCTAAATTTTGCTACTATTTAATACATATAGGTATTTTTCATACAGTCAGTACGTTACATTAAATGCATATGTACTTAGCTACTCTGTGAATTTAAACGATACCAAGGAAAAATTGAAGGAAACTTAAGAGTGATGACTAATTCATACAAAGAACTAAAACACAATTTCCTTTAAAAAGAATTTTAAATTAAATATACGAGATGAAGTAAAATCTTCCACACCGTCCAGTAGTAGTGGCACCTCCTGTCGGCATTTTGCAAAACAATATCGCCCGTCAATCAGCTGACCAAATACGGCGGCAATCGACCATCTACGCAATTTGTAGCCAACGTGGCTTTATTTTGCCTAAATAATTAAATTTTCACACACACACACACACACACACACATATATATATATATATATATATATATATATATATATATATATATATATATATATATATATATATATATATATATATATATATATGTGTGTGTATGTATGTATGTGTCTTTGTCATTATATTGTATTTGACATCTTTACTATTAAATTGTGTTTATGTTTAACCAAAGATAAAATGATAATTTAGTAAACTTACATTTTGCTATAACTATGCGCTTAAAAGGATATATGAAAATGACAGGAAGGAAGTGGAATAGGTATGCAGGGAAAATTGCGATTCTCGTTTTATTGTCATCGATTTCTCTATAGCTTCACGCTGTATCCCGCATTTATCAGGGTAGGCGGAGGGAACCTCAAGTAACGTAGTGTTTAGACACTCCGTTTCCCGCTTTCCGCCATTCGAGGTATTCCATGTTGACTGACGGATAGTGTCAGAGATATTATATGTTGACTGGCTCACCAAAGAATCGAGACCAATATCTAGATCGCGAAAAAATATATATTGACATAGGTATATTATTGTTTTTTAATTTTTAATATGTAATTCAATGCCAGTTGAGCGTTAATTGACGTCTCTGGGTGTGATTATTATTCACTAAACATTAATATTGCTTATATTCGTGGCAAATTCGCTTGATATTTAAAACTTTTAACATATTGCACTGTAACGCAACAGTTTCCGACCGGTTTCAGTTAGTCATACGTTCAATGGAGTAGAACTTAGTCTTCATACAAATACGTAAATATTATCTCCTTAAGTAATATGATGCCATTTCAATACCATTTTAACCTTTATTTAGAGATATTTTTTAGATTTTTTGACTTATTTAATAAACGTAATAGGCATCTAAACAAGTAAATATAACCTAAGTTAAATTCAGAGCGAAGTCGGAGTGGAACCAAAGGCCATTTTTTATATGATTTGATTTGGGAAACGAGTTAAATTCGAACCCGCCACCCATCATCCATCCCGTTCACAATAAAATACAGTGTAATTTTGTGAATATATTCAATATAGTTTATATACATTAAAGTTATTTAAAATTTTATTAACCTTTTATTACGTACTTGTTACAAAACACACAAATTAACACTCTCCATATAAAATTCAGAATGGATTTCATTTAATTATTTTTTAACCGCCTTTATATTATATTACTGTTCTAAAAACCGAAATTTTTTAATGATAACCAAACTATTTAATTTAAGAGATCAACATCATTAGGTGGGTTTTTAAACCAATGTAGGGTACATTCTCTTCGGACAAAGTGGCATAACTGATACCTTACATTTTTTAAAAATTAATACGAATTTAAATTAATATGAACATTCTCTCTTCTCCATTTTACACTTGATATGCGGAACTCATTGCTACTAGTGAATCGAACCCACTACCTTCGCATTTATACTTGGTCTGTTCACTTCTAATTTACGCTTATTGATCGATTTTCTTAAATATGAATTAACATTTGATTGCTATGGCTCATCATTATTTTTATATATACTAACTTAAATTTTAATATTGAGGGTATATTTGCAAGTGTTTACTTGTTTGTGCATTTAAAATGCATCGTCGAATACATTTGACATTCAATTTATAAGGGTCTTTCTTTTAGTTTTGGGCTTATTTTCATATTTTTAAGTTAAGATTATTTATTATTTGTTAAGATTATTTTAAGTTAAGTTAAGATTGTGGAGATTGAAATTGAACAAAACGTAAAGAACGATGTAATGTTATTGGCATATCTCCATCTAAAGATAAAGAAGCTTTATGCCTATACTAGCTTTCAACCGCAGCTTCGCCTCTATGGTCTAATGAAATCAAAACCACTAAGAATTGTATCTAATACATTCCCAAGTGCCAAAAAATCTCTGACCATATATATACCTATGGTCAGAGTTTTTTGAGTTTTTTACTGTACCCAGTAGCTTACATCGAAACAGTTCAAGTGATAATATAGTATATATAGCCTTCCCCAATTAATCTTATTTAAAAAAAAAAAAAAAAAATAATTTCAAAAGTAGTTCTCGAGATTAGTGCGTACAACTAAAGAAATTCTTCATTATAACAATATTCGTATAGGTATGTAACTGAATCCACAAATTTATTGCCATAAATATTTCAAAAGAAAAAACTGCATACAATTTATTTATCCAAATGAAAAGAATGCCTTAGTAAACCTTAAACGGCAGAAAGTAGAGAGTGTAGTGTCTTGACACTAGGTTCTCTAATAAACCTATCCTTTTATACCACAGAATAAATTGTGTAGCACACACACAAAAAAAAAACAAAAAAGAATGCCTAAGAAAGCCCACACACACACACATTTGTAAATGCTATAAACATAAAAATATAATAATTTGTGTTCCGCTTTAATTTCAATATTATGCTAATATATTAATAATTTAATACAATCCCCAACCGTTAGTAATTTTTGAAATGTTTTACGACGTGATTATGGTCTCGCTATTCCACTAGTAGTCAATTCGATTTCCGGTTGTGGCCTTAGATCGAGTTACGGTTCGGTCTACGCTTTGTATCATATAGAATAAAATATTGATAATATCATCACATAAATATAATTGGTTTATTACATCTTGTTATAATACGCGATAGAGTTCTTTGAATTATATTATTATGTAGCATTGATACGTTGAATGTTTTATTTGTTTATGAGCTTTTAAAAATTGATCATTTTATCGAATTCGACACTTAATGTCTCGAAAATAGACATTGAGGCTGAGAATAGAATTTTTTAACATTATAATATTCAACAAAACGCGGAAAAAATTGTAAATTTCACTCAAACACGCAATGTCTCAAAAATAGACATTGATCATTAACTAGAGCACGTAAAAGTTAAAATATGATTTTAAATTTAGTTAATAATCACACTATAATGTGAGTCGGTCTTTTTGTAGGTAGGTAGGTAGGTAGGTACAGACGCGTAGAATGCGCTGAGTCACCCGCCACCCTTATTCGCAACAGCTGCTTAATAATTCCCACAGGTGTTTAAATTGTACGGAACAGTCGGTGAATAGCCATTTATTGTGGAGTCGAAGCTAATTTTACAAATGACACGTTGTTTTGTTTTGTCATTTTCAATAAATATTTGTTTGATATTGGTTATTTACTCGTTAATGGAAGCAAAATAATTTAAAATTATATGTGTATTTAAAATAAGTGCTTCACACTGTATCCCGAATATAGGAGGGTGGGGAGGGTATTTTCTATCTTTCTAGACGGAACGGTGGCGAAAAGTGGCGGAACTCAACGCCGCGCTTTGTTTTGATACCATTGTGAGGGAGGAAATTGAAGCCGTCTCTCTCCCAATCTCTCCAGATGGAGACGGCTCCTGAGCATAAGTGGAATGAATGGAAATACGAAAGAATGCTGGTGATAAATATATATATATATATATATATATATATATATATATATATATATATATATATATATATATATATATATATATATATATATATATATATATATATATATATATATATATATATATATATATATATATATATATATATATATATATATATATTTATATAAAATATGTTAAATATAATTGTTTAATATAGAATTTATATATAATGTATATATCATCTGCATAGTAAAATAGTTTTCAAGAAAATCGTTATCAGGTGATAAGGTATAGATAAGTATTATTTTAATAGAAGAATCTCGAATTTATGTATAGAGTTATATGGGTGTAAACGATTTTAGTAGGCAATAGTTTAAAATGATATAAAATTTTGATAATAAATTTGTACTAAATTCGATTTAAAAGCTCGCGTCGTAAACTTTTTTATTGTTGCGATTAAATTTCAAAGTGAGAACAAGAACCACTAAGCTTAACAGATATATTCAAATAGATGTTCCATTTCTGAACGACCTAAAGTAAAGAAGATATAATAATAAAAAAAAAAAATAATTTATTTAATTACGATACGATTTTTATCTATAAGAATGACATGAACATCGTCACAGACAATTCTGAAAACGGATCTAGACTTAGGCATATACCTAAAAAAAAAATTAACCAAAAAAAATATCTGTGCATTCTTTAATAAAGTAAATCAAAATCTGAAAGGTGGGTCCATCCATCTTTCTTCAAAGCAAAAGCCATCGTCACCTTCGTCAATGGTGTACTAAGTGCGTAATCGAACACCATACATCACCCATTCTCGCCCACTTTCATCAATTTTCCACGTTTATTGAAAACAACATCATTTGTTATATTTCAATGTATTTTTGTTCGTTGATGAAAGCTTGTGTTAATAAAATCGCACTTCATCCCTTTTTGTCGATCACCGTCACTTAGATGCTCTGCTTGATACGCTAGAGTGGATATGATTTTTGGTATTCTGGTAGTATTTTATTTTAAAATATTAACTTAAATGACAAATATAAAGATTACGCGCTCACTTTTGCTTATATTATTTATTTATTTATTTATTTATTAGGAACGTTACATACTACTATATAATTGGTGTACACTGTACAGGATATTTATAAAAAAATATTGTAACAGATATGTCTCAATTATAGGCTAACTTAAAATGTAAATGAAATCTTTAACTAAAACGTTCAATACACTTAAATTTAATTTATTTAATTTCTATTATATAAAAGAAAATACTGTAAAACTAACTGTACATTTAAATTTTATATATATTTATTTATATGTGATATATGTACATACAAACTAATAAGTAATTTTTTTTATTATAGCCATACAGTAACTGCTATCTAGTAACGCTATTTTTAGTTCTGAAAGCCCGCCAACATCCTTCCTTTAACATTTAATGTTCTTTTAATGCCAAAAACTGACAAATTCCAAATCATATATACATTAAAATTAGTAATAATTGATATAAATTTTTATAGATCTAGTATTTGCGCTATAAAATTTGAATGTTAATTGCAAACCTGACGAATTAGTTCATCGCAAAATGATATTTAAACATGTGACGAATATTACCATTATATGATTTCTAAGAAATAGCTACGAGCAAGAATTTAATGGATTCTGGGAAAAAAAATTTTTTTTTCTTAATCTTACACATTAATGTTATTATTTAACTATCGCGGCCATTTTAATTTGTCTAAATTATTATTACGTATAAATTAAAGTAGTAACTTTAGTGTGTGCGTGTGTGTGTGTATGTGTCTGTGTGTGAAGTTGTGCATTAAAACTTGTGTCATATTTTTGTTCATACTTTTATTTACATTAAACTCATTTTTTCAACCATTAAAACTTTATCTAAAGCATCTAACTTATTTTTAGACTATTTATACTATATATGCATATAGCTACATCTAAACGATAAGAAAATATATACACTATATATAAAAGTATCCAAAACATAAATATTAATTCGAAATCGTACAAAAATACTGTTTAATTTACACTCGTTGCCACCCTAACGTTCAACAGGGTGGCAGTCCCGCAAGTCACGCTAGCGACAGCCCTAGCTATTGAGAGTTGACTCTACAAATTCGCACGAAACACGTGCGTTTTAGTTATTTTTGTTTGTATCTATATATTATATAGTATTATGTTATAAATTTACTTTATTAGCTAGAATTTTTTTTTAAATAATCCATGCTAAATAAAATTTTGAATTAAAAAGTATTGTAGGTTGTAGGTTGTTGTAGGAGGACAATTTTAGTGGTATCGCGTGTTGAGTGGCGGAACTCAACGCCGAGCTTTATTTAAGACTAGGGCGAGGAAATTAAAGTAATTATTCCCTCTCATGGGAATCGAATTCACAACTATCGCGGTGACTGTCAAATATATAAAGGAATATTGGAATAAAGTAACTATAATATTTATATTTTATAAGTTGTTCTATTTTTAATTACGAATATATATATATTTATATATATATATATATATATATATATATATATATATATATATATATATATATATATATATATATATATATATATATATATATATATATGTGGCGGAAATCAACACCATTCTTTGTCTACGAAAGCTGGCAAATGAAATTAATTTAATTATAAATACTCTTTAGTGAGAATTGAATCCATTACCATTGAAAGTCTGACGCACTTTAAGCTCCCTCTGAGAAGAAAACAGAGAATACCTTAAAATAAAGCTTCCACGAACAGATCAAGAGCTAAACCACAAAATACTTTAGAAAAGCTATACAGTATTGTTATTATATACAACAATAGCATCTATTACATCTTAGTTTATACTAATATACTAGATCTCAATCAATTCTAACAGCACGTGGTCATCATTGTGGTGTCTTCAAGAGGAGCGTGTCCTGTAAAAAGTGCGCGGTCACGTCGATCATTCTAATGCCTATGAGTCGACAGCGGCTGTCTGTGCCGTGATGCCAAACACGGCTGGTTTGTTGCGCTTGACACTTGTGGATATGAAACTGATATAAAATTATTATAGTTTTTTTATTGTAGTTAATACTGATCTGTGATATATTAAGAGTTGACGTAGACTAAAGTAAGGAACGGTTTTGTAAGGTGTAAGATAGTTCTGATTTAGTGAAAACTTGAATTTAATTGAATGAAATTTAGTGAATAATTGAAACAAGGACATGTGTAGGTCTTAGCTCTTTCTAGCTTCAGAGCTTCAATGACAATGCAATATTAGAAAAGTTCTAGTATTTTAAACTTCATAAGTATTAATAAACAGTCTTATTTATTATTATCTTCAATAGTATGTTAATATTAAAAATATTAGGTTACTAAAATTTCATAAACACATAATTTTAAGAAAAGACCAAGACGTTTGTTGATACGGAAATTTTATAAGCGTCGCAGTCAATATGGAAATACATACATAATTTCACATTCATATCCCAAGAAGAATTTGAAAACGTATGATCATTGTCATCGGAGAAAGTTAAAAAGTGCGACACAAATTACAGAGAGGCAATTACAGTGAGTGAACGAATTTTAATAACTTTAAGATTTTTAGCAACCAGAGACTCTTATACCAGCTAGTTGATCAAGACTGCGCGTTGTTTTTTTTTTAATTAAACATTTCCATTGTAATGTATTTACATAATAATAAATACTAGATATCCATTACACTTGCGTTTTAATCATGTGCATACACAAAAACTAAAAGCGAAATTCTTGTAATTTACAACAGAAACAAGATTAAAACACAATTTGACACTTTAACATCAACAAATACCGCATGTTATATTACTAGTAAATCTGTATACCTACAGTATACAGATTTACTAGTAATATAACATGCGGCATTGAACTTCGCCACTCAATATACAATTAGCTCGAAGTCGACTGGAAAATGAAAAGTGAAATGTCATAACACTAATCTCTCTAACTAAGACAGATTATTAACCAAATACGTTTGCCAAATTAAAAAAAAAAAAAAACTAAATCATTAATACCCAACATGACGGCGTAAAGCGGAACACAGCACAGTGACAACGGGACCGACAAAGCGACCGACGGGCGATCTCTTCTAATTGTGTGATTCGATACCAAAACGCTTTGTTAACCGCAAGCAAACTAGCGATCGTAATCGATACAACAAATTTATCTTTTGTAAACGCCGATACTATGGCTTTCACGATTTTTCTGGGCCCAATTAAGTAGAACTGTACGGAACGGTTCTTTTTCTACGATTGGGAAGTTATTGACTTATTGACTGATTTCGTTGAATTGCTTGTAGTTTTTTTTTTGTTGTTGAAATAATGCAGATTGTAATGTGATAATTTATTATAAAATTTTTGTGCGCTTGCGCTTGATTCAATTTTGAGGACGGAATTTTCTTTGGCTCTGATGTTAGTCTCATTTGAATAGATTAATTTGTTTTAGTTTATTTAGGAAATATAGAATATATAGTTAAATAGCCGACCTGTCCAAAACCGGGGTTGTTGGCGCTCTATAAGGGAGGCCTATGTTCAGCAATAGGAACAGACTGAAAAAACATAATAATATATAGGTTTTGTACAAACAGTGTTAAAAAGTAAGTTCTAGTAGATGTTTTTAAATTCTTCTTAGACGGAGTGATAGAATGATTTTTACTTTTTCATATTTACGCTGTATTCCTTATATGGGTATGGGTTAGCAGAGAGAGCATAGTGTCCAATACTAATACACTCAATTTACGGTGTTTCGTCTGAATTTGAATTCGTTCTGATTCTATTATCGAAAATTTTCACTTCTAAAGCAAAGAACATAGTCTCTTATCACTAAACTCTCTGTTTACTCTGCTATATGAGAAAAGTAATCTACACAAGGTATAAAAAAATCGAATTCACTACCTACACATTAAAACTGCACGCTGCCACTGCACCGTAATGCAACCAATGATTGATGTCTCAATATCACGGAACCGCGCATAATTGCCTCGCGATTCTACTTAAGTCGTAAAATCTGTTCATCGTAAATCCTTGGCTTCGATTTCAATGTAAATAATAAAAACGCCTTTAACAAGACCTTTATTATTTATAATATTTCATACAAATATATTATATGACTATATGTTTGATTGAACGTGCTGGTTAGCGTTTGACTGTAAACGCGACGGTCGTGGGTTCGATTTCTACTTGGGGGAATGGATCAAATAATAAATTGTGACCTTCATTTTCATTTCCTAAGTAAGCTCTGGTAACAGACTATCCAATCGTTAAGTTCCGCCTTCAATACGCCATGTCTTGGAAATACGGCGAAAAGTTGGGAACGGAGTGATTTTCGGAGGTCTTCTCGTTCTCCTGCGTTATGCAGGATGAAGGCAAAGAAAAGACAGGTGCCAGCTGTAACCACAACTCGATATTTGTATATGCCAAGTTATTTACGTACAGTACAAGGACGTGCTGTTACTGTTAATATCATAAAACTATTTTTGACTTAAATATCATTTTATTAGACCAAATTCGATTCCAACTCGGGGAGAATGATTTATTTTAATTTTCTTCGCTCTGGTAGCAAGGTAAAGTGCGGCGTTGAGTCCCGCCACTCAACACGTAACGCCTCGAAAGCAGGGAACAGAGTGTCTTAACACTAGATTCTTCCTTCTTTCTACGGTTCCCTCTGCCTATCCTGCTGTGTGCGGGATACAGCGTGAAGCTTAAAGAATATTTTTATATATCTAATATACCTATAAGTACGCGCAAGTAAAGTCAGTACAGACTGCATTTGTAAGTGTAAAGTGCATCTAAATACAAAACCTTAACGGGACACAGCTTTATTAACTTATCCCGTTCCGTTGATCATTAATTCTGTTACGCAATTTTAATCTTTACCGTTACAGCAATAAAGATGTTTCATATATACATACATACATATATGTAGGTAGCACAAACTTTTTCTTTTAGATACTTATAAATCGTAAATCGTGTTTGGCGCCAGCTGTAAAAATCTTTTACATATTGATTTAGTAGCATATTTTTGAAAGTAAAAGAGAGTGTAGCTAACATGGTAGTGGGTTCGATTTTTACTTGAAGGAATGGTTTGTTTGTAGATTCATGTTCTTTAGAGGGCTTAAAAGAGTCCCCATGCTTTTTACTTGACCTTCCTCCGGTATCTATCATTGATACTATATTCTTGAAGGTCAACCAAGGTCTCCCCGATCTATGACGCTATTCTTCCTGTAACGTGCTCGTCTGTCATTCTATTAGTGTAATTAAAAGGATCCTTTAAATAAAACTCGTTTCTATTTTTATTATATTTTGAATATTTCTAAGTATATTGTTAATAAGCCAAGATTTGTACTTCAATATAAATTGGAGCGAGATTTGAACCTGCAATTTCTGGAAGCTGTACAAGCACTCTATCCACTAAGCCATACGTTCAAATTTTTCAACTATATATATATATATATAATAACTTGTATATAATAACTTGTATATGTAGCTAATTTAACTATTAATTCACCTACCTACGATTAAATAAAACTCAACCGATTTCAATACAATTTTAACAAACATTTTCTCTTTTCAGTAATGAATCCTGCGGTGTTATGAAATAATAAAGAATTTTCGATGTAAGTGCATTCATTCATATATTTTTAATATTTTTTCTTAGATAGTCCAAATATCGAGAAAGGCTACTTATTATTAGGCTTTATTACATTATGTAACTCGGCATTTAGAATCGGCATCGCTATTCTCAGTTATTTTAATAGGCGACTAAGCAGGCAAAGTAGTAAGTAAAACTTAGTGTACGTATTTGTATATACGAGTTTAATTTTTACTTACTTAATTACTTACTTACTTACTTACTTACATATTTACTTACTTACTTACTAACTGGTTACATTTACTTAATTGTTATACGGTTTGTGACGGTCTGGTATGTTACTAATCATGGTATAGTGGTACATTGGTAGAGATGAAAAAAACGGAATGTTATATCTATAGGCTATCTGTGCATTTATTGTAAAACGGAGAGACCTGTGAGAATAAACCTCTATAATATATAGTTTATTTAATCACTAGCACTATTATGATTTATTGAATCGTAAACATATTTATATTCTAAAACGTTCATCAGTCTAGTCACGTGATTATGACTTTAAACGTGATGGTGTAGATTCGATGCCATTTGAGGTAATTAACTGTTTTTATGGTTTTAACACCGCTCTGGCATTGCAAAGCGTAACGTTGAGTTCTGCCACTCAACACAGAATGTATCAAGTTCGGGCGGAAAATGCAAAACAGAGTGTCCTTACACTATGTTCGCTTTGTTTACCTAGCTATATAAAGTGAATGAAGGTTTCATAGTAAAGTAGTGATGGCAAAAAAAATATATAATTTGTGTTGTGGCGCAGAGGCGACAGCGTTTGCCTGCAAATGCAACGGTTTGTGGGTTCTATTCCCATTCCAGGAAAATGAGCTAATCTCTTTTTCTTCGCTCTGGTACTCCACTCTCCCGCCTCCACTCAACAAGCAATGTGTTAAAAGGCGGAATGCGGGGAATCGCGAATGAATCGCGTGTCTTAACACTAAGTTCCCGCTGCCTACCCTGCTATGTGCGGGATACAGCGTGAAGCTAAAAAAATCAAAATAATAAACTATATACACGTGAATAACTCGAACAGTTAATAATTTATGTATTTAACAGTTTCATTTATTTGCTTTAGTTTAGTTTTACTTCGAGTTCGAGTTTGAGTGCTAAAAAGAGCCGTCACTCGTCGATTGTCACAGATTCGACACCGAAGTGAGAACATTAGACTTTCTAGGAACTCTAAACACATAAATAGAATGTTAGACACGTCGCTCCTAATAGTTGTTTGAGAAATTACTTTACTCTACTGTGGTGTACTAAATATGTACATATCAGTGGCGAAGAGTGTAACTTTAAAAAGGTAAATGTCTAATTAAAATATAAAAAAATATAATATATACAATTATTATGAAATAAAAATTGAGCTTAGTGTACGTAGTTTATTTACTAAAGAAAAGTGTTTTAATTTTTACTTATTTATTAAGATTTTCAAAAGGTAATCCGATGGGAATCGTGTTATGTGGACACATCGCCACTGATACATATGGTATATCTGTCATGGGTTGTTGAGCTTAGGTTTTGTCTTAGATTTTGTCATTTAATCAAGACATAATACAGATCATACTGACAACATCACCTGATTATATTAATTATACTAAAAAAAAAAACTATTCTACGTGGAATATAACACCGCGGTGTAGCACAGCCTCTAACTGTAAACGTAATTCAACCCAGTCGGATAGGGCTGTGCGGCGTTGAGTTCAGACACTAAACACGCAATGTCTCAATTCGAGTGAAAAGTGGACAACACTGTATTCTCCACTCTCTACGTAAATTAGCGGGATAATGCGTGAAACTAAAAAAAGTTCTTTCTCTATTATATTGTTCTATAACCAAATATCTAAACGATAATTACATATTAAAATTACCATATCATGAGTACAGGTTTAAGAAGGTATAACAAATAAAGTATTTTAGTAATAAAGTAATTGATTGTCATCGCTTGCGCGGTGCTAGTGTCCTTCTAGTATTGAGATCTAAATTGACCAGTTTCCCAATAAACCAGTTTCCCCCCTTTTTAAAAGGGGGGTAAATGGTAGTTTGTTCTATTCTTTTTATAATACATTTGCAATACATAAAATATAAAGACTGATTGAACTGATTGACTGACTGAAGATAAAACTTCAATTATCTCTAATGAACGTATTTTCATGTATCCACCGCGTCTAGTAAGTTATAGTAAGCTAAGTTACGCATCGTGCAACCGAAGTGGGGTAATCTAATATAAGACGAATATTAAATTTATAATGAATTTAAATATCTTTGAGCCAAAGTGGTGTAAGTTAAACGCCACGTTTTGTCTTTCGTTTGGTTATTACTTTACTTTGTTATGTGAGAGGATCTACAGCATACAGATTCACTTTATTTTTTTATAGCTTCACGCTATATCACGCACGTAGCGGGTTAGGTTGGCATTAACAGCTAGCTTTATTAGCTCTTTTATCCTGTTAGAGAGAGGAGATTAAAATGATGTATTACCCCAATTGCGAATCGAACTGGCGTTCATTTCACCATTTAAAGCAGTCTCAATGCGTCACGTTGGTCTCAAATATTTCACATAATCTCAAACTAAACACTAGGAAACTAACATTCGGTATATTAAATAAATCATGGACAATTTACAATTCCACTAAATCTAAACGACACGCATCTTTTACGACTTTCCCGAAATGACTGACACAACTGACACACGAAATTATGGGACGTAAATCTATTTATTATAATCGAACCAGAAATTAGGTATATTTATTTATATTAAATAGTTTTAAAGTGTTTCACAATAAGATAAGATGAACATTTTAAGAAGACGCTTCAAAATTCGAATGAAGCGAGATTTGAACCCACAGCTCTTGGACCAATAAGCTTTTAAATTTTTAAAAGACCGTCGTGACGCAGCGGCACGTCGTCTGCCTGTAAACGCGATGGTTTGTGGGTTCGATTCCCACTTCGGGTGAATGAATTATTTAAATTTTCTTCGTTCTGGTTAACAGGATAAAAAGGTGGAAAGCGAGAAATGGATTGTCTTACTACACACATATATATATATATATATATATATATATATATATATATATATATATATATGTATATATATATGTATATATATATATATATATATATATATATATATATATATATATATATATATATATATATATATATATATATATATATATATATATATATATATATATATATATATATATATATATATATATATATATATATATATATATATATATATATATATATATATATATATATATATATATATATATATATATATATATATATATATATATATATATATATATATATATATATATATATATATATATATATATATATATATATATATATATATATATATATATATACATTTATATATAAAGCAAGCGATTGACAACACTAGCGTCTAGCAAGTAATGTTGTAATAAATCAAAGTTAAATACATGAATGTTGAGACTGAACCAATACTAATTTTAAACAGTTTGAAATGTCGCGAACGTTTTGCAATAGGTAGTGGTGTCATAGTAAATAGTTCTATTTAACTAACGTAACAAGATCAAACAATATGCGCTGTACTGTAGCCGTATAGCTACAGCGGTGGTACATATCGCGAGAGTCATCGATACAAATATAAAAACAATTAAATAATAATATTAATAATTAATTTTATACAAATATTACGTTAAATGAGAAATAATTAATTAACTAATAAAGGCTCAATCGAATTTCATATATATTTTTTTTCTTTATCCATCGTGACATAGTGAAACAGCTTTTAGTAAGCTTTTAAATAGAAAGATATTATTGGTATAACAAAAAAAAATCTCTCTGGTCTAAGCGCAGTGTTGAGTACGCTACATAGCAACCAAAGTCTCAAATTTGGTTGGAGTGTTTTAACACTACGTACTATTAACGTAACGCCTAACGAACATAACGCCGTAAAGCTTTCTTCATTTATTGACAGTCGATAGTTAACTGTCTAGCGTCCATCTTATAGCAAGTCTTCATTCCAGGCTATTGATTCGCTAAAATTGACAATAACTAAATGTAATTTTAGGTCACAAATATTTTTGTTACTTCATTCCGATACTTATATTTAGAGATGCACTTGTGGTTTGATTTTAATAAGTTAGTCACGTTGTTACATATATATATATATATATTTATATATATATATATATATATATATATATATATATATATATATATATATATATATATATATATATATATTATATATATATATATAGATATATAAATTTTTTTTTGAACAAAGGTTAACATTGTAGGTGCCTATGACGCCAAGTATTTCAAAATACGTAACGGATTTTAGTTAGATTTTCACCAAGAAATAGAGGTTTTTACAAGGAAGAAAGAGACATATAATATAATATATTACTATCACTTTTACAGACTTCACTTTTAATAATCATTGATTATATGTAGGCCTATATAAAAAAAACGTATATAAAGAAAAATTAAACGCCAATATTCTCGAACGTGTCTCTTACATCATTAAAAGCTGCGACTTGAACAGGAAACCAAAATGAAAACGGATCAATCTTTTCAATTTTCAATTTAAAACGTCCGGCCAATGATATCTTATCGTCGTCTTATCATTCACACAAAGAATCTCTAATCGCCGATGGATACGCAGACGAGGCCATTGTTAGACCGTATTGTAGGCGAAAATCGGAAAACTCATTATAATAGCGTCATTTCTATGGGAATATAATAAGTTTAAGATTGAATGGTAATTTATATATATATATATATATTTTTTTTTTTCTGTGTGTTGTCTTCAAAGATTTTGTATTGTGATTTTTGTATTTTTGATTGTGTGTTGATTTTGGGTCAAGAAGTTTTCGTTTAATCGATTATTTAAAGCTTTTTTTAGCTTTACGCTGCATCCCGCGTACAGCAGGTTAGGCAGAGGCACCTAATCTTCGTTCTTTACTTTAATAATTTTCGAGTCATTGCTGAGTGGCGGAACTCTGCGCCGCTCTGTCTTGTTTTAAGAGCAAGGAAATGAAACTAAATCTAATTTGTCGAGTGGGATTCGAACCCATAGTTGTGACGTTTCCAGTAAGACTATTTGCCGCTGCGCCATTTGTCACAAAGACGTTTGTTTTTTAATACATATTATTACTTTATAATCTTGGCCTTTACGCGTTCATCGAAAAAAACTACCATTTCCATTCACATATAAAATTTATCGTGCACTTCCTTCTACACCACAATTTACAATAATGAAAAAAGAACACATATATAGATAGAATATAAATATCTACTTATGATTGAAATCCGCGGCGATGAGTTCCGCAAATCAACGTAAAAAACGGAGTGCCTTAACACTATTCCGTCTGCCAATCCCGCAACATGCGGGATACAGCGTGCTATTTAAAGTTAATTTATCAACTTATACGATTTGGCAACTTAAAAAAAAACAATATAAACAGCGTGACGATCAATTTACACGGCTCTCAAAAGTCGCGTCTAACGAAATCCGATTGATTGCTTGGAGGCGATTGGTAAATTCTTTTTATTCTTAACTAAATACTATCTCGATTATAATCACGACCCGATGAAGTGTTAGAGATGACGAGATAATTATGTCTATATATTGTTCTTTTGTCAGAGCGTGCCCTTAACGGAATTGTTAGTTTAGTTGTCTTTTTTTTGTCTGTCTGTATAATTTATAGTATTATTTGGGGTAGAGATAGACAGAGAGTATTTTGTAATGTTACTCGTAGTTCTACACTCTCTGCCTATTTTAGAGGCGTGGAGAGAATAGGTATTTAATATTCCATGAAAACACAGTGCGTAGTTGGACTTCCGACCTTTAGTATATATATACACATAATTTCAAGCTTTATCTTTAACAGGGTAGCCAGAGAGAACGGAGTGCCAATCTCTATGGTCTCTACCTTTGTAGTCTTTAGCATAGTCCATTATATTGTGTTAAGGGGATCCTTCAAAATGCACATTTGTGTACGTCACCACAGTCAAAGCATCAAGCATCACCCATCTATTTAAAAAAATCCCAAATGATGTTGAAATCTCGATTATTAGAAATTAAATGTAGTCCGTTCTAGAAGAATGAACTAAAGTAAGAATATAAGCTGTTTTCAAATGTTAAAATTATCTTATATATATATAAAAACACTTTAGAGCGAGAATCGAACCCACGACTGGCATATACATACATACCTACATCCAAACAGCGTAATACCAGCATCGTTAACTTATTACGTTAGTTAAATAGTTAAAACGGCGCGTTATTTTAACTGTTATGAGTAATGACCGCTTAAATTTTAATGTTTAACATATCTTTATTCACTATTAGCGAGGCAGCACTTATCATATGAGGAACATGAAGTACTAATAAGCATTTAAAATTATATAGATATGCCTATTTTTTTCTATTATTTTTTTTTTTATTTTCTCTTTGCCTATTTTCTCTTAACGTGTTCCTCATTTTACAAGGTAGAGAGATACGTTGATGTATATTTATATATATTCTTCATTCTCCAATATATTTGGCTGTGAAAAATGGAGAAACTAGTGTCAATAGTGATATTCTGTTTCTTTCTGATCGAATTTGTAGTGAGAACGTAGAGGATTGATTGGCGTGTTATTGGCGAAATTAATCATAATCTAAAATATTACTAGACGGTTACTATAGAATAAAGTATCACGCTCTTTCCCGCTTCTTCCCGCATATAACAGCCTATAGATGTCTCTCACCAGCGTGTTAAGAAAATCATTACTTCCGCGAGCGAGAACCGAACCCGCAACCTACGTTCACATTCATTTAGTATAGAATATCAATAGAAATTTCAATTATAACCACCATGTTTCTATAAACCATAAATTTTATCACTATATAATGTATTGCGTTGTCATTATAAGTAGTAATGTTTCAATCATTTTGAGTACAGCAATTATGAATCGTAAACTATGCCCGAGCGCGTCTCGGTTACGATTTAATACCGGACTATGTTTTATGAAGCTCAATGCTTAAATGGAATATGTTTTACGATTTGATGGTCCGACGGTATGTGTTGACTGACTGACCGATTCAGTTTTATCTGTCAGGTCAGGTTAGGTTAGTGTGTGCTTGGTGACTGACACTGTAGCTGTTTTTTTTTTAATTAAGGTTCTTTTGGTCATCTTTAACTTTAATTACATAGTAATATAAGCACTATAAATAAGATAATTTATAAAAAAGTAAATTTATAAAAAAGTAGTGTATAAAAAAGTTTTGAAGTCCTGCTTAACATGAATTTGTCCAGAAACTCGACAGTTGCTCTTTTAAACACGTGTTAGTATAAAGACATAGGTATGTACATACGATATAATGAATACATTGAGGTTATTCGTTTTAATTGAAATTCTTTTATCAAAATAATAGACACTATCTACATGTGAATAGGGACTATTGTCTCGTGCTCGAATCGTCGCGTCGGCTTTCCAAAGAAAAGTACCATACAAAATATATCCGCGAATAATCCGTTACCAGAATTTAATTTTAAATATGGTAAATATCTAAGAATCTAAATAAGATTACTCATATAAATCGACAGGTAACTATATAACAGGTAAGGTAACATATATAATAGGTAACGTGTATACGTAAAATGCATATTCAATATTGCAATCGTCGCGAGCACGTCACTCCGTCGTCACGTCTACGTCACGTTATGTTTAATAAAAGTGCATCTTGAGAGGACTGTCACAGATTCCATGTTCATATATTATTCTATTCCTTTGAAATTTGAAGAGAACTTTTGACGTACGATTTTGTAGAGCTGACTGAATGTCATCTTCTTTATCTGATATTTTTATTTTGTATACCGCTATCTTGGCGCGGTGGCATTGTGCCTTAATATGAACGGCGGTTGATATTTACTCTGGGGAAGGATCATATTTGAA
This sequence comes from Dione juno, assembly GCA_037127375.1. Classification (NCBI taxonomy): domain Eukaryota; kingdom Metazoa; phylum Arthropoda; class Insecta; order Lepidoptera; family Nymphalidae; genus Dione; species Dione juno. The sequence goes on from JAXRJS010000041.1 coordinate 1,473,440, forward strand.
TTTATTCTCTCCATTCTGGTAATAAAAGACGAGGCGTTGAGTTTCGTCTAAAAACACAGTGTCTCGAAAATGTTGACGGAAGTGTTTTATCACTAGGTTCCCAACCTACCTTGCTATGAGAGAAAATGCTTAAAGCTTATTTTTTCCGAACACAAAACGCAGCGTTTAATTCCGCCACTTAACACTCTAAGTCTTGTATTCAAACACAAAGAGAAGAAAGCATTGTCTTGGCTGTAAAATTAAATATAGGAAGAAAATCTACAAATAAAATAGCAAATATGTTAATTCCAGTTAAATTTAAACAAATGAGCATTAATTGTGATTAAATTCTTACCAAATGCATTACAAGACTGTTCTGTTATATAAAATCTAAATTACACTGTATAATCTAGACTTATTTTACCATTTAGATTTTTCAAAATTCTGTTTTACCGTCAAGGCTCCAAAACCAGCTACAAGTCCTGAACATAGTGATCTATCACTAACACTAATTTCCCTTAGCATATAATATATAAGAAATAGAAATGCAAAGAACAAACGTACATATGTATGAATTCTATGTATTGTATGAAGGCGGCGGGTTTTATAGAAAACGTGCTCGAAGTCAAGGTGCGTAATTACGCTGTAATAGCTTCATTAGTACGCGTTAAATTTAGTTTTAAAATAATTCATGGCACAATTAATAAGGCTATATAAAATTAAATGTTAAAATTAAGTGCATACACTAATTTTGTTATCTGTTATAATTAATTCTGTTTATATTTTATTTACATATATATGTATGTGATATTGTGTTAGTATCTTCAGTATAGTTAGACGCGGCGTTTAGTTACGGAATATATATATATATATATATATATATATATATATATATATATATATATATATATATATATATATATATATATATATATATATATATATATATATATATATATATAAAGATATTTTAAAATATGAATTAACATATAATTCGAATGACCTTCTTAAAATCATATAGATGATTGTCTTGGCTACACATGACATATTACTCTATTTAAATCACTTACAAACGTCACTGCCTTTAATAAAAAATCTATAGTGACTTAAACAACTTAAACACCTTTACATATTTACAGGCTTTATTTAATAATTTTACAGTAAATGTCGGTTGATGAAAAAGGTAATAGCAAAATATTCTACATATTAATTACTATTATATAAGCTATGATAGAAGCTTTTTACAGTGCAATAAAGCTAACATCTGCGTAGCTAGTAAAACTAATTTATAATATGTTGTAAAATCGTTAATTAATATGTAGATACAATGCAAATGCGTTTGCGTTAAAAGTTTTAATGTACTGGGAAAAAGGGCTTTTACGTGCCAGTATACATTATATATTGAGAATGCATAGAATCTCTCCGCTCTCCGCCCGTTTATAGATGTAGCGTAATTTAACGCTGCGTATTTTTTTATATATGTGTCGTGTTATAAATATTATAATGTAAAATAAATTTTATTTTTGTTTAAGCACAGTATGGTACAATTTAAAATCATTTATATTAAAAAAAATACAGCTACCTTCTAAACTTTACGCGATCAAAGTACTAAGAAGTGACTCATTTCTCCACTTTGCAGGTAATTAGATAGGTTTCGTGTGGCATACCAGACACTTCACAAACACTGCTATGGGATTATAGATTTAATTTATTAACGTAATAAAATTGTTAGTAACATGTACATGTAAGTACATACCTGCCTACATGATGCAAAACTGTCTTGACGGCCTTTATAAGGTATGATCATTTTAAATATATCTTTATATTGGTAGTATATATATATATATATATATATATATATATATATATATATATATATACATATATATATATATATACATATATATATATATATATATATATATATATATATATATATATATATACATATATATATATATATATATATATATATATATATATATATATATATATATATATATATATATATATATATATATATATATATATATATATATATATATATATATATATATATATAAACAAACAATGTGGGCGGTATTAAAAATCACTTACAATTAACATATCTTGCCTTATCACGCTGATACTGGGCTTTGAAATTTAGCGAACGCGAGTATAAAACGTCGATGCGTAGGCGCATTTGCATAGCTACCTATACCTTTCAGTTCACTTTATCTGTCTCATTTTGCACGTTTTGTTTTTTTTTTTATAAACAGGTGTTAATTAACTGTGTGTGAGGTCTACCACCTTTTAGTATGATCGTTGGATATACGGAATTAGTTTTAATTTGAAAACAAAGCACGAACGATTCGTACGTGTAGTGCATTTTGTATGGAGGGTTCGCGTGATGTGTGAAAATAAAAATTAAATTATTTCAAATGTATGTATGTATGTATGTTTATGATTGTGTCTTCTTACTTGATAGAAGTATTCTTCTTCTACTTAGCACTATCCCGGCCTATTGCCAGGGTCTACTTTCCTATTTAATCGACTCCACTTTGCACGGTCTTGAGCATCCTCAGTGGTTAGTCCATTGGCTCTCATGTATTGACTTGATAGAAGTATTATTAAAAAAAAGTTAGTATTAAAAAAAAATTATTTATTTTATATAACTTTAAAGAAGTATTATTATATAAAAAATAAAGTAATTTTTTTTTATACTAAGCTAGCTAAGCTATTAAAATTAACAACTAATTGTGATATTGTACTAATAGATTATACCAGTTTTGTATGGACATTTAATTTCCTATTACAATGAGCTTCTTAATAAATGGTGAAACAAATGTAATGATTGGTTCAAACGTGACACACGATTCATTTATTGTCAATTGTTTATTGAAATTTACTATTATTGATTACATTTGAATGGAATACACGTAGTAGTCATAGTGGACCATCGTGACTGACTGACTGACTAGACCATATGTATATTTTGGTATACATTATACTATTTAATTATAATATTATCCCAGCACTGTTTTTTTTATAACTTTCCATAAAAAGTTTATTGTTAAAAAATCTAATAAAGTGGCTCTATGTCACTGTTATTACTAAATATATCGTTTATTACGTTCACGCTGTATACTGCATACAGTACAGAGCTAGCCTAGTGTCAAGACAGTGTTAATTGACAAAAGTCATCACTCATTCACTCCCCCAGTCAGTCAGTCAGTAAGTCAGCCAGTCAGTCATTCAGTTAGTCAGTCAGTCAGTCACTGTCCTACTACACTACGAGGTTATCAATATAACTACATTGTAAATATATATTTATATTTACAGGCATATCTCACAAATTTCAGACTTACCGAGCAAAACCTTTCATCCATCTGATAGAATATACGTATATCAGTTCAGGCCACGACATCGGCAGGTCCGTGTGCGATAACTTTGAAATGCAATTTATTTACAGACACAAACGTTTTAAAATACTCTAAATATGTCTTGTAACGTTTCATTTAAGAACTAAAGTCGAATGTTTTGAGGTAAGATAAGGAGGATAAGGCATCTGTCCATTTTGAGCGATTTTCATCTCTGTAGGGCAGCTTGCGTGCAACTGATTGTAATTTCTTGAAGGGTTAACATTAGTTGTTTGTTATGTTTTTGACTTAGCTTCCTTAGCAGTAGGTGCCCTAAATATTTTTGGACCACCCTGTGTATTGAATTCAGGCGGAAAGCGGAGAACAGAGTGTTTTGACACTAAGTTCTCTAGATCATACTAGATCCCTGCTTACCCTGCTATATGTAGACTATAGTAGCTGAAATACTTTAGACAGATAGACAGAATGTCTGTACCTTTTCGGGATATATACTCGTAGATACATTGCGATATATTCTGTAAGGAAGGAAATTGTAAAAAATAACTTTAGATTCTCTATTTAAGATTAAAAAGAAAAATTCAAAAAGTGTATGAGTAAATCAGTATGTATATATAGGCATCTATTGACAAACAAAGTTGGCCAAGCAACGTTAAAGCAAAGGAAATTGATAAAAAAAGGAATATTTTTCGAATTTCGCCGCCGCATTCATTAAACTCGCTCGATATCCCTTCACAGCGCACCCCTGTCAAGACAAACAGTCTAAGACACAATACCAACCAGGCTACCAACACCAACCTTTATAACATTCTATTGCCGTGTAAGTTTTAACGTTAGCTACTGTAGTATTCATATAGAATGAAAGTTATTATAAAATATTTTTTCGTCTATTTAGATTACAAAATAACGTCTGAAAATTAAAAAATAAAAAAAAAGCATTTTTTCGCTTTATTACTTTTCTAGTAATGTTTTTTGGGTAAATCATCGTTTGCGCATACATAACGTAATAAGAATATAAAGCTTTAATAACTTAGACATTTCAAGCATAGATTTCAAGATTCTAGGCGCAGTTTCGATATATGCTATATATAATTTTCCCTCAAGACCAATAGGGGAAACGCGTTCGCTAGCGTCCACAAACTTTGGTACAGACAGTTTTCTCCGGATATGAAGATAGCAGGCAAAAACGACTAGAGTGTCGAGTCGAGTGAGACGAGTTATATTTTGTTTCTACAGGATTTTTTTTTGTTTTACATACACGTACGTATTGTTTGGATCGTGTGCTTTTTTGCCACCGCACTGTACTCTGAAGCTATCGATTGGTAACCATGTGTTCGACTCCAGTTATTAAAATTCTATACATTTTCATGTAATTTAATATTTTGCGAGTGTAAACGGTTTTTAGGGGTTTGAAGCTATCCTTGTGCAGTAGACAAGTTGTTTAGTAGTTGTAGGTTCACATTTACATTTCAGAAAAACTTATGGTTTTTACGTGACCTTTAACCTCCAATTATCATGGATACTATATTCTTGAAAGTCTACCGAGCTCTCCTTACGTGGTTACACCAAATGTAGCGTCCAATCGTGTCATTTAATATACATATATCTGAAATGAGAGAAAAGAGAGAACGTAGTATCTCAAGACTAGGCTCTATTTACCTACTCGGAATGAAAATAAAATGAAAATTCCATCATAAATTTTCATTTTCACACCTCAAATTGTGGAAATCTCCATGACTTTGGCTCTGCGCTCTCTGTCCTTATCATAAACGATACATAATCATTTATTACAGCTCTAGCTAGAGCTGGATGGTTTCTATTGTAATTAAGCTCAATAACTAAGAAAATTGTCAAAGCTTTTAACTTCTGCATATTAATTTAACATTTATTATTCATAAACCTAGCTAGCACATCAAAAAAAAAGCACCTACGATACAACTAGTCAGCTTGAGCTTTCCTAAGCCCCAGCACACCATAAAACTGAATAATCTCTACTAACATCGTATTTAAAAATACATTAGCCGATGCCCGATATCATCCTTTAATAAACATTGAATTTTACCGCGCCTGGTATTATTAAGAACATTTTTTATAGTCTTATTCATCGCAGCCATCCTCATTACATGCTGATATAATTTAAAATAACCAAGCCATGCCAATAAACCAATAAAATTTTATATAGTCGACTAATAGCCGGTGTTTAATTAAAATATTTAACTTTAAACTTAATATTCCGTGAAGTGCATGAATTTTGTTCAAAAACCGTACCATTTTGTGTGAGATACGTTATCGATTTACAATAGATACAATGAAATTGTTCATTTTGTAGTTAATTAGGTCTGTTTTTTTTTTTAATTTTTAATTAATTTCAATTTTAATATTATAGTCTCTTTATTAGTATATCGCGTGTTCATTGTTATATTAATATATGGCTAATTATGTATGTATGTATGTATGTATGTATGTGGAAATTTGTATATGCAATTAAAGTTTTTGTAGTAAATTAATTAGTAGCATAAATATGTTGAAAAAAGCTTTTAGTATTCATATATGGTGTAAGAATATATAAATTTATTTTATTGCAGTTTGCATCAATACTGTAGGAACATAAGTTAATAGGTTCGAAATCTGCTTGCATAATATTTGTTTATAGTTTTCATATGATTAAGGTGAATCGTTAGTTTGTTGTAACGTGCTTATCTCTGAAACTACCAGACGAAATAAAATAAAATATTGTATGTATATATATATATATATATATATATATATATATATATATATATATATATATATATATATATATATATATATATATATATATATATATATATATATATATTTTTTTATTTATATAAATATATGCTATAGGTAACATTATAAATTACGCGAGTGATGAGAATTAGGTGGCGTTGAATTTCGCTAATTGACACACAGTGTTTCTAAATTGGGCGGAAAGTGGCGAACGGAGTGTCCCAGCACTAGGTTCCCTCCGTCTACACATCTTTAGATGCGGGATAAAGCGTGAAGTGCAATAATAAACTAAAACTAATTCTAAACAAAAACATAACAGCAAAAATAAATATTAAAACCAAAAATAAAAACGATCCCCTCCATAGTATTTAACACAAACCCTAACGCAACTATAAACGTTGAGTAACATATTACGTTGAAACATTTAAATGCATCAACATCCAGTAGAATGTTGTCACTTTATTCTTAATATAATACCTACTGGGCGATAAAATTTTTTACTGTCATATAATTTAATATGTCCTTCCCAGCCAATCAGCTGATACGGTCCGATATTAGTATGGAAGTTATGATTGAGCCGCAGTTCTCGCATTACCATATTTTAAACGTGATAATATCAAGTTAAGTTTATTAGTTGGGTGTATTTTATTGCGATTTGAGTTTACTTCGTGGTTATATCGAATTATAGTTGGCTTATTAGCTTGTTTTTAATATAACATCGATTTGGTTTATATATATATATATATATATATATATATATATATATATATATATATATATATATATATATATATATATATATATATATATATATATATATATATATATATATGTTTTGTATCTACATATATCTAATTTACATAAAACAATAATTGTTTAATAATTTCTTAAAAAAGTTAACAACAACTATTGGAAATTTAGTTAGTTTCGAATTATATGTACCAATATAAAATGGCAATGTAGTATTTTCTCAAATTTATATCGTTCTCAACTTTGTATAGGTAATTTTTGATCTAATTAAACTAAATGCGGCATACGGCGGCGGCTAAAATAGAGAGCTCACTAAAGTTACAATTTTTTATTGTCTCTCTGTATAATGTATGTAGCAGGATATTCAGAGAGAATCTAGTGTTAATACACTCTGTTCTCCGCTTTTCGTCCAATTTAGAGCGAGGTTAATGCTAATAGATATAAATAATATCCAACTTACTGGAATCGAAGCCACGCGCCACGACGCGTTACATAATAAATATAACGTAGAAAGCGGAGAGATTTATCACTTATCACTCGTATCTACACATCTGCAAACAAACAAACATACCATTTAAAACTATTATCCACACACAGATTCGTTCAAAGAACTTAATTGTAAGACGTGACTAGTTCGTTGACATCTAATAACGTGCCACAATTGAGATTCATGCCTGTCAGACCAATATTAATAAGGGCTGATTCATGTGATGCAACTTGAAAGTGTTTCGACGTCTGTTTGTCATTGCCCTATTGATGGGAATTTTGACTTTGATAAACCCCATGCTACGTATGTTGTTTAAGTGTGGACAAAATTTAAGGATTTTCTTGTAATATATATGTATATTCTATTAAGTCTATGTTAGAGTTTGATCTAATACAAGCTAATATGTGATTTTTTATATATAATTGTTTATATTTGTTGTACTGTACAATATGTATGTAAGTTAAATAATTAACAAATTTAATCTATCTCCATATTTTCATATGTATAAATGCTGAGAATGATAGTCATTTGTGATAAGAGATAAGAGATAATACGCGATATAGAGTTAAGCACAATACTTATATGTGATATTGGCCCTTCGAGCCGGATATGAATCAGGGATTAAAAATCAACGAAGCCAAATACAACGTGTTCATTTTTGTAATTAAATTTGATAAAAGTGTTCGCGTTTTAAGACGGTATAACTATACCATCTTTAGTCTATTTTGCGGAATTAAGTTTCATGGGTAAGCTTATAATTTATATATATATATATATATATATATATATATATATATATATATATATATATATATATATATATATATATATATATATATATATATATAAAGATATCTTATCCATATAAATATGTAATAATATGTGAATATTATGTTAATTTTATCAAATTACAAATATAATACAAAAGCCTGCTTAAATGAAATTCAATTCCTGTAAATACTTTTATTTATGGTACTATAATTGAAAAACCTGCAAAGAAATAAAATTGGCAAAAAAATAAATCATAAGAATTGAATCCAAAATCTAAACTAAACAGCAGGAACAACTACTGAGCTATCAGGTCACATCTCTATATAGGGACACACATACATATGTACATATATGTACATGCACAATGCACATATATGCATACATATATGACAATCTATCATTATTGCATATTAATTCTGTTATATTCTAAATAACTCTTAGCGTTGCCAAACGTTCTGTCTGTCCGTCCGTGTAGAGTAATTGGACTTGATTCAACGATACGCGAGTGGCAAAGATCAAGTATTATAGACGTAACTACTTAATAATTTATTGTAAATTTGTATTTATATGACAAGGAAGTGAGTATAAAGAAGAGGAAGTGTGAATAGAAGGTTATCTCTAGTCTCTTGACTGTTGGAGATAAAAAAAGTATCAAAAAAACCTTAAATTGTATTTCCAGTGGTATATTTACTGGTAGAGCCCATGAAACATTACTTAAAAGGATCTTCTTCAACACTGGTGCATGATTCTTATTATAATTGTATATAAAATCAACTTAATATGTTAAACTTACAAAACATATAATTTAAAATTTTAACGAACCAAAAACCCTGAAAGTCTGTTTCGTCATGTCGCTTCTTCTGCTGCAAGAATCTCTGGTATTCATAAATAGATAGATACAGGTTAAGTTAGTTAAAGTATTTTAATGATATTTTTAAGTGTTAATCTTTGGATTTGAACCCCCGCCTCTTTGCCGCCTCCATTCCGCTGCATTTAAATTTTTATATGTTTTCTTCAAGTATTAGTTAAAGTAAATTAAAATACAAGCATTCTATTAATGGATTTTTTTAATTATTGATTAATCTGAGGAGCGTACATTTATATACCATGTGACTACCGAAATCAATCTTATAGTACATTAGTAAGGTAGTCTAGTGTTTAATAAAGTATTATTATCTGGATTTAGAGATTTATTTCGTATTATCCTGTTTAAATTGAGAGCAGTTTTCTCCACTTTTTGTCCAAAATGGAGTCGCGTAACTCAACGCCGCGCTCTCTCACCAGAGGAGGGAAATTAAAATATTTTTATTACATATCTCTAGTAGATACGTCTTATGAATATTACTGGAATAATAAGATGTTATTATTTTTAAACAAGTATTGTTTTTCACATACATTCATGTATGTATGTATAACTTCATTTTTTTGTCTTAAGCTATTTTATCTTATATAAAAGCAATAACGCCTACATTTTTAAATAAATTTAACCTTTATGGCGATTTGAATCCATTTCCACCGCAATCGTGTAGACACCTCTCTAGCACACAACAAGTTTATTCTTAACAAAATTAATCCTGTAACCCAACACCTTAGGATCTGTCGCATTCATTTCAAACTAGTACTTGCGCGTGAGTCGTTTACACTGCCATTAAAGATTTAATTCTATTTATATGTTAATAAAGCTCATTTCAAGTTGCAAACGCAAAGTAGAATCTCGTCTTATTAAGCGAGAAACGAGACATAAGCATCCATCATAATTCTGCCTCATTTTGTAATATGTACTGAGTTGCTATATTTTCGTACGATTGCAAATTTTGCACTTGCATCTGCTCTGTTTCTTACAGTCTAGTAGTTAAGGTTAGTTTTGGCTAGTTCACAGGTGGTCCCCGGTTTAATAGTAAGTGCGTAGGAACAGCCCGGTCAGACAAGTTGCAAGAAAACCGATGTTGATATCTTGAGAATTTTATTTCATCTCGCTAATACCTTTTCTGCTTTCTAATGCTAATTGGCGTTTTAGTATTTCATGTAGGTACATTTCTTTGTAGGTATAGATACCTTTAAAAACGGTTATATCAATATTTTACTGGTATAAAGGTTTAGAGAGAGATGTCATCGGGATCGCCATAATTAAACAACTGAACTGAATAGAACTGAGATTTCTTCTATTTGATTTTTGTTTCAAATCGATATTCGATTCGAATCGATTTTCGCAATTTTTATACAAGCTTAATGACATTTTTTAACTTAGTCAATTTTTTAAATAAAATATTTAAAAAAAATTATTTAAAATTATCCATGGTTACGGGTGGATTCCGACACTGTATACGTCTGTCAGTTGACACTACTATTATATTGAACTACCGCCACGATTTCTTAGCTGCCTCGCGTAGTGCTCTGGATGTTTGCAGAAGGAGGTGACTGTATTTGGCCCTTTGGTGTTGTGATTGTGTGGTGGTTTGAGACCTGGAGTCCTAAAACTATTGAAGTCTTACTTTATGATGAGTTTTCTAATAGTTTTGTTCATAACGGATATAGGCTGTTTATATCACGCTTATTGTTTCAACGTAACAAACTATATCCACCTGCTATCAGAGATATTTAGCACTTAGAATGTGTCATATATAATCCACAACTTCTAGAAGTACTTCTAGTTGTCCATTTGAAAAGGCGAAGCCGTAGGTAAAACCTAATAGAAAAAAATTTGAACTAAAATCTCAACTTCTTATCTATATAGATAAAAAATACACAACTATTCCACAAAAATGACAAAAACACTTTAAAAACGAGCCAGCCATTTAATTAACCTCTAAATTAAACGATAATACATACCTGTCAACGTCAATTCAACTTATTGTACTAACACACTCGTAGGTGCTAGTGACAGGTGATCGCGTTCAAAATGTAGTACTAAAATGATTTAGGAATTTTAGTTTTAATAAGCAGGTACTTGCATTGTTCTATTATAATATATTGTTTGATATCTAATTTAGCTTCACGCTGTTTCCCGCAAATAGCGGGATAGATGATGGGGACCTAGTGTTAAGAAGTGAGGAGAGTTCCCGTTTCCCGCCTGATTTACCAGACACTGCGTGTTGAGTGACGTTACTCAAAGTCGCGCTTCGTCGTGGATATAGTACCTGTCACTTGTCAGATAAAGTTCTTAAAACAAGCGGAAAGTAGAGAAAGAAATGACGTGACGTCAATCACGTTTTACGTATTGAGTGCCTTAACTTAACTTAACTTACTAGGGTAACATAATTTAATAGCATACTTTTTTCAATATTATAGAATTTAATTGTAATTGAAGCCAAATGCTAGGGCATAAAGATCTACAAATCCATCAAATTAATTTAAGTTGATTAAACATTAGTTAAAACTTAATTACCATTTATGAGTACAGCTGTTAATTTTATAATATGTATATATATTCTATTTCCATATTGTTTTATAATTATTTATATAATATAGATACTTAGTTATATTATAAGTAACCATGTCCAGGAGCGGCCAATAAAGATGAAATCTTCCAAACGGTATTGGTTTGACATGTTTTTAATCATGACACAGCGACGGCTCATATAAATCACTCGCGTCAGGGATATTTTAATTAAGGCCTTATTATTAAAAATTCAGACTCGAATTAACTGCAATTTTCGAACGAGAGCTTACATAAGGGCTTTTAGTGGAGACGACTTTTTTCCTGTTGTTTCCATAGAGATTTTTCACGTATTGGAATTCGAGTTATACGATAGTTGTTGCACATTTTGTAGGCAGATTGAATGTGAAATGTTTGTATATAATTTCGATTTTTAGTAAAAACGTTTTTAATATACGTATTTTTGTGACACTTTGTAATAAAGCAATGCCAGTTTTCGCTACTCAATATAAAATCTATAGAAATTACTCACTAAATAAAGTTAATTATATGAAACATATATGAATAAAAAGTTTACTATTGTAATATGTTCAAACAAATCAAAACCATACGATTACAATGTTTTTTTAAAGTATAGATAGATAAAAATTAAAAACCGCGTGTCGTGTCGCAATCGTCCCTTGACGTTTAAACGTCAAGATATCAATATCCGTCAATATTGAGATAATGAGGGGTCGGTAATTAAATGTCGTCTGTCAAAGCAAAGCCTGTCAAATTATATGTATATTCAAAATTGCGGTGACGTCATAACGGTGACGCGTTCAACGATTTATATCGCAAATAACGCGTGGAATTGTCACTAGTGTGTAATTTGTTTTTATATGTAATTATTGATTGAATGTCTGTAAACGCTACTGCTGTGGGTTCGATTCCCACTTGGTGAAATAAATTATTTTCATTTTCGCGCTCTGGCAAGTAGGCAAAGTTCGGCGTTGACTTCCGCCACTCTACACGCATTATTTCGAAAATTGGGCGGAAAGTAGGGAACGGAGTGTCTTAGCACCAGGTTTCTTCTACCTACCCTGCTATATGCGGGATATAGCGTGAAACTATTTATTTGTTTTACTTAATTATAGATTAATAGATAATATGGTGTAGTATACAATAGTTTAGGGTTCAATTCCTAAAGTGTTTGGAAAAGTAATCTTCCTTCTAAATCTTAATTATTCTTCTATCTTTTAAATTATATCGATAACGCGCGGCGTTGGGTTATGGTATGATATGAGAGTGAAACTCTAGAAATATACATATAGCTATGAAAATATCAATCTACAAAAATTATACAGTTAACAACAAAGCAAACCCTTGTTATTAATAACATAATTTTACATAAAAAAGAATTTAAAAAAACCCTCAACCGAAAATCAAACCCGCACTTAAATGTCAGCACACAAATTCCCAACATCTTAAATGAGTAATCCCCTAGCTTCACTTAATAATAATTGACATGCAAATTCCAAGACAAATATGCTATCACCAATAAATCTTCTGTATACGCATATAATTAAATATATGACACGAGGGATTTATACGCCTATAAATATGTCAGTCAGCGCTCGCTGACACAAGGTGATTGTGACTGACAACTTACATTGCCTGACGATGGATAATACTATTCTAGGACTAGGATTCTAGGACTACGTTTTTTCAATTTGATAGTATAAAAAAGATTTTCATAGAAATGCAGTAGGTATTATTGTTTGAGAATTAGAGATATCAATTTATACACTTTGTATTTATTTCGCTACTTTTACCTATAGGCACAGTTCATATTCCTACAATTATGGCAACGATTAAGTAAATAAATAAAAGCTCTTTAAGCGACAGCCTAATATATTATAGGTATAATAAAAAAAAAATATTAGTCTCCGTGCCATTAAAAAGTCTAACACAAATTGATATTTTAAAACATATTAAATCAATTGACAGTTGAAAGTCCATATTGATACAGCCGACTATTTTTGAAATGAAACTAAACAAAATATATATTTTTTGTAGAACTATTTCATTGCTACCAGTACAGACGTTGAGTGGATGACAGATCTAAAAGCTGTGTATTGATATTACTAAATTTTACAATAGAGCTTATATTAAATATCGAAGGGTAACTTTAGTTTATATTTATATTGAGATCTAATATAAATGTTAGGCTATCCAGGCTTAGAGGGTAACACGTTGGTTGGAAGTTCGATACCCACTCGTGGGAATCTTGGGAAATCGTTGGGAATCGTTCTGATATGATAAAGCGCGGCGTTTAATTACATGTCAGAAGTGAAATTTCTTTGGCAAACTAATTTTTAAATCTCGTTTATGTTTATACTAAAGCTTTACATTTTCGAGACTTGGAGAAATAGAAAAAAAAATTAGAATGTATTTAATATTATAAAAAAATAATTGACATTTAGTACTATTTAAATGTAATTACAAGATTTACCAAAGGTAAACCGATTGGAATCGTGTCATATGAACACTTAGCCACACTTATAATATCTCGTGGGTATTCAGAGCTGTAGTAGATATATAGATACTAATATTATAGAATAAAGCTTTCCTCTTTTTAAGCTCAAAACTTATATTATTATTTAAAAAATAAACTTAATACATGCTTTTCCCATTATAAAAGTAATGTTCAATTAATGTTACTAGTTTTTATTTTGTAGTCTTAAAATAATTTTACACCATACTCGACTGTCATGGCGTAATAAGCGCGTGTATGAAGAAATATGATTTTTAGCTTTAGGCTTTTTGCCGCCTATAGCATGACAGGAGAAGAGACCTTAGTGATAACACTCTAACACTCCTTAACTTCACACAGTGTGTAATTTTTTTTTATTGTACACAGTGATGTACTTGATTGTGCTCATCAATAATTAAAATTGCAGAATCACAACTAACACAGATGGAAAAGAAAAAAGTACCAAAAGCATGGAAGACTCATGTCCGTGGTGTGTTTTACAAATTAATAAAAAAAAAGAAAAAAATACACTCCTTAACTTAACTTGTAGTCCAATTTTCATAACATTGTAACATTGAGTGGCGGAACTCAACGCCGCGCTTTGTCTACCAGAGGAGGTAAATTAAAACTAATCGCTCAAGAGCAGATCGATTCCATAATTATGTCTATCTTGGAGTTAGTGGGCACCAATTTCATATTTCATACTTTTAAATACTGATCATAGTGTCTAAACACTAGTATATTACTAGTACACTAGTACATGGCTTGCGGGAACCCAGACTCGAGCACCATCCACATCGGGCCTGAGCCAGCCGTTAAGTCGGAGAAGTTCAGGTACCTTGGATCTATTATGCACGAGTCCGAAGGCATCGACTACGATGTCCACGCCCGGGTTAGCGCTGCTTGAGCCAAATGGCGGGAGGTCACTGGTGTGGTCTGCGATCGCAGAATACCGCCCAAACTCAAGGGGCTGATATACAAGAGCATGATCCGACCAGTTCTTCTATACGGCAGCGAATGCTGGCCAGCATTATCTCGGCACACTCAGGAGCTTCACGTAACGGAGATGAAGATGCTGAGGTGGATGTGTGGCGTTACTCGGGCTGACCGCATACGCAACACATTCATTCGAGGTAGTCTTGGGGTCCGTGACGTAGCGGATAAGCTCCAAGAGCGTCGTCTGAGATGGTATGGCCACGTTTTGCGCCGGCCTAAGAACTACGTCGGAAGAAAATGCCTTGATATGTCTGTCCATGGAATAAGACCCCCCGGACGCCCAAGGAAGCGATGGCTGGACGTCGTGACGCACGACATGAGAGCCAATGGACTAACCACTGAGGATGCTCAAGACCGTGCAAAGTGGAGTAGACTAAGTAGGAAAGCAGACCCTGGCAATAGGCCGGGATAATGCAAAGCGGAAGAAGAAGAAGTGTCTAAACACTCAATTTTCAATATTATAATAATATTATAATAAATCCATTGGAATAATATTTAATATAGAGTATTCGATTGAAGCTCATCAGGGCAGGTGGCGTTTTGGGGCGCCATATCGACTGTCAAAAACTTGTAAAATATCGTCGCAACGGATGGCATCGCTACCTAACCGATAATCGAACCTAATACCCATCGTTTAGAGATCAATTTCATTTGAACACAAAACAGCCGCGGGGTCCGTACCTCAAAGATATCTCGAAGATTTATACTAGCGTCTACAATGGCGAACGTTTTAATTCTTTTCATACATATACATACTCGTATATATATACATATAAAGATTTATGCATGGACAGATGCAGCCAGGTCCGATAGCGTTTGACACTTCAATGTTAGGTGGCATATTTGTTACTTAGATTTTGTGATAAGGAACTGAGTTAAGATTTTTTTTATCGTATCCTCCCTTTTGAGTGATTTAGTGAGTTGTTGGCATTTTTTACGTTCTGTTAGTTTTTTTTGCACGTTCTATGTTTATTTGTAGACATATAGAGATAGGTGCTATATTACTTAGAAATTGGAACGGAATATGGCATATGATTGCAAAACACGAAGGTTGCGTGTTCGATTTCCATTCAAAGCAATTATAATTCATTATTGCTTTCTAATGAGACAAATTGCGGCAAGATGTGACTTCAAATGTCTCCAATTCTGTGCAAAATCAAAGAATGGAATGTATATCAAGTAATATTATGATTTCTCTGTTTATCCCACCATATGCGGGATACAGCGTGAAACTAAAAAAAATAATTAATCATCTTAAATCAAAATAATTAATTATTAATCTATAAAATGGTAACACTCATAAAAGAAAGCAAATAGATCATCAGCGATCCTTAAAAAGATATTAAAAAAAAAAGTACCAAACCACCTACCCTGCAATATCTCGAATACCTACAAAGCAAATCTCAACCACACAATAGTTTCTGTACACTACTGTACAATAAAAACAATAGTAAATCGGGCTGATCCCCGAATTTCTGACAAAACAAAAAACATTCGTTATAGTTATAGGCCAGGCCTTTTACTTGCTACGTCGTGTACACTACTATTGTGTGACGCCTTTTGGAGTTCCTTGACAGTTGAACACAAAGCGCCCGTACTTATTTATGGGCTTGTGAAATTAGAAAGAATTTTTGTTGATGAGTGACGGTTTTTTTTTTAATAATTAACCGTCTAGGGTTGTGCTTGGATTGGTGTTGTAAAGTTTTAGCGATTTATGCTTGCGTCTAGTAGATAATCGCAATTTATAATCTATATCTCTGTGAAAGTCTTCTCTTTTTGAATAGAGTAAGAGTAACGTTATATATATATATATATATATATATATATATATATATATATATATATATATATATATATATATATATATATATATATATATATATATATATATATATATATATATATATATAATTTTTTTTTTAATAATTAACCGTCTAGGGTTGTGCTTGGATTGGTGTTGTAAAGTTTTAGCGATTTATGCTTGCGTCTAGTAGATAAACGCAATTTATAATCTATATCTCTGTGAAAGTCTTCTCTTTTTGAATAGAGTAAGAGTAACGTTATATATATATATATATATATATATATATATATATATATATATATATATATATATATATATATATATATATATATATATATATATATATATATATATATATATATATATATATATATATATATATATATATATATATATATATATATATATAGTAATAACAATTACTTTCCATTTTAAATTGGAACTTTCTAGGTGCAAAAGACATTCGTAATCAGGTATGTCATTCCATTTTAAACCTTTTAATGTACATATGTGTCCTCGAGCGTAATGGCCTCTTAAATAGTCGTAAAAACTCAATAAAATTGTGTAACCAATCAATGTCAGCTTAAATCACGGCGTTTCTTTTTATTAAAATATATGGTTTTCAAGTAAACATTACATAGTGAAGGCGGAGTGAATAA
Source organism: Dione juno (assembly GCA_037127375.1). Lineage (NCBI taxonomy): Eukaryota > Metazoa > Arthropoda > Insecta > Lepidoptera > Nymphalidae > Dione > Dione juno. Next base: position 1,490,884 of record JAXRJS010000041.1, read on the forward strand.
ATAATATGAATAAATGTCAATAAACGTGTATGTATGTATGTAATATGTATGTATGTATGTATGTATGTAGAAATTTACGTAGGAGGGTTATAGTTGTGTTCTTTTAGGGTTCCCTTCTAGTATAACATTTTTGACTGTCTGTCCGTCTGTCCGTTTGTCAAGAACATTTTTAAAGTATCAAGTTGAATATAATGTCACCTATCCAGGTCAATAGTCCCTTGGAGAACAATTAATTATGCAATTTTTACGTCAAGCATATGCGTGCTTCGTGTTTGCCGGATATTCGAAACCTATAGAGAATTTCTCGTTGACTGATTCCCGCTGAAATCGTGAAATTTGGCAAGATGTGAGAGCTTATATTAGCTATATAGGAAAATCGGAAACCTCCCGCTTATCCTCCCATTATTAAGTAGACAGAGAGAAACTAATATCAAAGCTTATACTTGTTGAATATAGAAATGCAATTCGTTACTAAATAGAATAATATATATTATTTTACTATGAAACAACCATAATATATTAACATAGAATAAAATAAAAAAAATACCAACTTTAGTGCCTACAACGTGTAATATACTCATCTCAAACCCACTGGCCACTGCACTGGTCCTATAACCGTTAAGGGTAAGGGATGGTATACCTTACTTCGATTAAAAAGTACTATTATACATCTCTACATCGTGTGGCGTTTAAATGACCGCGGCCGCGCAAAGTGCTCGACCGATTAGAGACGTGATTTTACGAGCATATAAAATACTAAACAAATGTACATTTATATGTAAGTTACTGATAGATTATTATGATTATAAATTAATGTATATTTCATTAATAATAATAGATAGGTGCATGATATATTTATTTCATATGATTTGTCCGTTTTTTTTTTAGTTAATATTTTGTGTTTAAAACGACGATTGTGCGGCAAGTGCGGCATTATGTTCCGCCACTAGCTTCCCTCTTCCGTGTACCCCACTGTATTTTTTAAATAAACTAAACTATATATATTTCCAAAAAAAAATGACGTCTCAGAAATGGCAATAGGTTGTATTCTATGACACTCTGCGCATATACCAAATAAGAGCTAAGCTATATCTATATACAGTAAACAAACATAAATTAAACATTCTGAACATATATTATGTATAACTCAAAGGCTATATCAATACCAACAAAAACATGGAAATGAATCACTACATCTGCTAATATGAATTGGTCAATTGATGCACTAAAATCGGAATTTCTTTATGATTCAACATTCTGAGAAGGCTCGAGTTTGGTCACCTACTCGTATATGTCACTCGTCCGTATAAATTGTGTGATTTCTTGATATTATGACGTCATCGTCCAACTAGTAAGCTTGGTGGTTGCAAGTTCGATGTCACAAAAAAAAAAAACGTTCTTTTGACAATCTTTCATTTGATATCTTTCATTTAATATCTTTACGCAGTTCATTATAGCTAGCTAATTGTATATTCGATATCCAAGTTATCTTAGTATACATGTAGTATACATGTAGTATGTACATAAAAAGTAAAAGGAAATAGATTTTTAAGTATATATATATATATATATATATATATATATATATATATATATATATATATATATATATATATATATATATATATATATATATATAAACAAAATTTTATTAAGAGCATTCTTCTATGAGACTTATAAATTAGACAAACTAAGTACTTTAGACAAACTAAGTACTAAGTAGTTCGATTCACACAATGTCTCGATGCTGGAAGTGGAGAACGGAGTGTCTTGACACTTGGCAGGTACTTCCTAACCTGCCATATATATGCGGGATACAGCGTGAAACAAAAAAATATAACCAATCATGTCTTATTTCACAATAACAATACAATTTGTATTTGTCAATTACAATTTTTTGATTAAGATTGTTATAAAATATTTATATAATTATAAAATTTATGCTGCATACAAAAATGAGATAAATAATAACAGCTATATACTAATTTGGATATTTGTGCCAGTTTTGACTCGATTGTATTGCGAAATCGTATTAAATTTGATTCCGTGAAGGGATTTAAGTTGTTCTTAATAAAGTCTTACTTGACAATCATTATTTAAAATGATATTGTTGATATACATTCTTATTCGTGAGGTCGTTTTGGTATAGCGTATGAGGCAGAATTAATTATTTAATTTAATTTCTTAACTATTGTAAAAATACAAAGCGCAGCGTAAGTACCGCCACTGTCTACATTGCTGTCAAGGTCATGTCAAGGTTGACATTGATTTTTTCAGTTTTACATATATTTATATATGTGCTACCAATATATATATATATATATATATATATATATATATATATATATATATATATATATATATATCTCTATATATATATATATATATATATATATATATATATATATATATATATATATATATATATATATATATATATATATATATATATATATGTGTTATAAATGTTCCACTATTTTTCCAGTTGTTATGTGTGAGTGGCGGAACTAAATGCCGCCCTTTGTTTCCAGAGGACGAAACGAAATAATTTATGTTAGTATTTAAATATGAGAAAAAATAATGAACTATATAAAAATCCATATTTCTGTTCCAGATGAATGCGGACGAGGCGCGGACGCGCTAAGATGCGCTCTAAGCAACAGCCGCGACCCTCCTACCGCTGGCTCAACAGTAACGAAAACGGTATGAAGACAATTATGCATTGTATATTGTATACTTTATTTCTATATTGTATAATATTATTTTATATCATATTTTTTCCTAAAGAAAGAGCTTGGGAGCTTTTTAGAATCATTACATTGGCTATTGTATAAATAAAACGAAAGTTTACATAATGATTACACATACACCATTAGAAATTTATAAATCTGTGTAAATTTGTTTTAAAAAATTACTTTAATAAAATATCTCGTTGAATTATGAATTTATTGCATTTTCTAAAATTATGTAGGTATATAAGAATCATATGTTATCACATGCAAATGCAGCTAATCAATTTAAAAATAAAAAACTTATCGATTATAGTAAAGAAACCTTCTGTAAATGTATAACGATCAAATCTCTATAAATAATTAGATTTACAAAAATATAATACTTACATTTAATAAAAATTATAAAGAAACTTATGTAGTGTTTGTATTCTTTGGCACGTCAATCGTTGACGTTTGGTGCATTTGACACGACGCGTTATTAGAACGTCACGACCTTTATATATTTTTTATCTGTGATAAAACGTAATGGCGGTCAATTGTCATGTCACCTAGAATGTTTTATGTGACATGCACATGTCATTATTATGCCCTAAGCTCATATTATGCTAGCTTATTTATATTATTAGTTAGTAATATACATATATGTATGTATATGTTATTCAAATTAGAAAAAAAATTAAGAAATCATATCTTTTTTTATATTAACTATGATATCAACATATTGAGAGCTATTTACTATGTATTCTGCATATATCAGGGTAAATAGACATAACCTAAAACAAAAACACTCCACTCTCTCAAGTCACATTTTAACTAAAATACATTTAAATATGAACCTTAAAAAAAGCTTCTAACTCTACTATACATACATACATATATACAAACAAATTCCTGTCATCGTATTCGTAACGCAACAATATCATTCAAATTGAGCTCTACACCGTGTCGACTTTAGATATACAACTAAAAATGGCAATAAATATTAAGTTATGACTATACAAAAAAAAAACGTGTACAAAACAAAAATGTAATACGGCATAATAACTCATAGGTCGCATTGTACTGAACTAAGGCAGCGTGAAACGATAAATAATATTTATATTTGCTATTATACGCCGTTACTGTCATTTGTGTGTGGTGTAAATGTGGGGGATGGACGGGTTCTTGAGTGATTTCGCGGAGAGTGTAGAAAGGAGAGTCGTGTTGTTTATAACTTAATAATATATAATATATGTTTCATCAGAATTAAAAGGTTTGTTCATACAAACTTTGAACAGTGAGCACGTTCGACGTATATGCATATATGTGTAGCTTATAAATTAAGTTTACGTACGAAATTTAAAAATTTTAAATTGTCAAATTGTCTTGAAATTTAGACTATTTTGTAGTAGTTTTAGATAATAGGTTTTTTTTGTGTAAATAAAAAATGAAAATTATTATTTATATTGATATTTATCAAATATTTTAGAATTAAATACTTCTTATCTAACAGTGAATATAATATAATAGCTAATATATTCTAAAGATAGTTCAAGTTAATACAAAACTATTAGTTTTCACCAAATTTCTATTCTCGCCCGCCAGCTGTTAAAAATCAGCGTGACATTATCACAATGGGTGCAGCATAATTGCGCAACTTCAAATTTACGATTCACGTTTCTTTCACTTCCCTTTGTCACTGAGCTATAGGGGGTAGAAAACAGGCTTTAATCTTTATATGCGTGTCGTGTTTTTTTTTAAATTCTTCGGCAATAAATATGTCAAATTACGTCTGCGGTGTCCGAATTTGAATTTTACTCATGTCATTGTGATGTTAAATCGTGTTTCTTTAAAAATTAAGTGTGGTCGTGTCTCCTAAGCATTGCAAGCTTTAAATAATGTTTTATGAGATAAGCGTGTTTCTAAGCATAGGGGAATGTGAAATAAGTATTTTATTCACAATTTAGATGCATATGCATGTCCTCGCACCCTTCCCCGTGAGAGTCGGAGAGATTGTATGAAGAGGTTATTCACAGTGGACGAGGCCAAAGAGGTTAGGCGGTCTACAATCTCTGGCTATCCCTGCTAGGGATAAAGCGTTAGAATAAAAAAAAAGATAGCAAAACTTTAAAGTTACATAATTCAATTTAATAAATATAACACAATGTCTATTAATGTCAGCGAAAAATGGAGAGAGTAGTGTCTTAAATATTTATTAACCTTGCAGTATGCAAGAGATATCCAAAAACATAGCCTATTAGACAACTCGTGGGCATGATTATATACAAATTATTATCTCACTTATTTTATAAGAGAAAGCGCAGCGTTAAACTCCGAGCTTAACGAACTTTCGGCCAAAAAGCGGTAAGCGGAGTGTCTATAGAGTGAATAAGCAGGAGTCGCGTAAAACTAAACCTCAATACATTACAGGCCTCATAACCAAACAATATAAACACCTGTTTTAACAATCGTTTGACCGCAACCTACCGACGTGAGGTAGGCCTTTGTTATTTTACTACTTGCCACCGTCTTGCTATTTTATAGGTTCCGTATACAGTCAGTAGTGTACAGTCATTATGGGTTAAATATGATTGCATTGTTTTCAATTTTTGTTTTGTTTTTAACGGAAGTGGATATTTCTGATTTATTGAGAAAATTGATTAAGAAGTGTTGTATATATATATATATATATATATATATATATATATATATATATATATATATATATATATATATATATATATATATATATATATATATATATATATATATATATATAACACTTCATGTTTATTAATAAAAATTGAGTAGCTGCAGAATTAGGAAAGATCTTTAGGATCTTTAAGATCTGTAGGCGGGATACAAACAGCTCTTTGCTCTTATACAAACAGCTTCTGTAGCTTAGAAGCTAGAAACGGAAACAATATGGCAAACGGCATAGATAACATTAAACACCATTTACGAGCTAAAAATTAAAAAAAAAAAAAAAAAAACACTACCTTTGTATATGTGTTTACAAACAGAATTTATCTTTACGATCAAACTATAAGATTTCGATTGCTGATTTATATACATTGATATAGCTCCCGTCCCTTAAACGGTACGGATGCTGTATTTACGACTTGCTAGAGTTTTTATAACTGATTTTATACGTCGTTAACTTATAAGGTCTTTCATTAAGCCCTTTTATTGTTAAAATTGCTCTAGAATAATTATTAGTTTGTATGTCTGTTTGTGTGTGTAATAACGTAGTAACTAGTTATTAGTAGGTCAATATTTTTTATTAATATTTTTTAAACAACTTTTTTGAATTATTTTTGTTTTTAAATTGTTTTATGATTGCTGGCGATATAATATATCACCATTAGAATAGTAGATCTATAGTCGATTTTAACATTTTAAACGATATATATTAATATCGATTTAAATTGTTAAAATCGATTCACAAAATACAGTGTCAATATTGAAACGTATGAAGAACCCAACAATTACTTACAACCTACCCTTCATAATATGGAAGATACGAAACGATAATAAAAATTAATTGTCATTAAACATAAAGCTGGCATTAAATCATTTTAATGGCAATTAAAATCGATAGACAATAGCCATTAATACATTTATGATACATCTAAAGATGTGGATAGATCGTAAAATGTCAATAAAAGAAGCGTAAATGGTATCGAAATAGTCCAGTATTGGTGTGTGGTCTGTTATATATATTGACTTGTTTATATATAGACAATTAGGCACCAAGTGGTTTAATCCAGAACTGCCAGTCTGGACAGGTAGCGAGCGGGTTCGATTCTCCAATAAACATATATTTTCTTCTCCGTCTTGTAAGGCCTTAGGTACATGAAATTCTGCCACTTTGATAGAGAAACTCGCCAGAAGAATGTTTACGTTTCCAATAACAATATACAGTAAATAACGGAATATCGTATCACTTTTCTCTCTTAGATTAAAAAAAAATCCATACATCACTACTCTATGAGCTATTTAGCTTTCAGCACGCAAACATCTGTGTTGGAATAAACACTAGATGCGTTGAAAGTCTAGATCTGAATTATGGCAGTTTACGATTTAAACGCAAAAGGAACAACAAACTGACATTCAAATTTATTTATTACTTTACAATGATTTATACATACATATGTATGCATATTTATTTTTTCATATTGCAATCATTTTCCACAAAAAGCGGGATATTTATAAGAGTTTCATATACCACGCGTGATACAATATGCTTAATTATAATTGACCCAAACGGGTGTCGAACCCACGACCATCGCATGTTGGGTTAGCAGCCGTAAATAAGCTCTTTAAACTGATTCAGACTATAATAATATCAATGTAATTATTAGTCACATCTCTTTACAAAACATCACTTTGCTAGAACCAGTACCTACCATAGCACAGTGACAGACAGACCGACAGACGGATACCGTCCGGAACAGTTTTAGAAAATGGGTCGTGTTGATTAAATATTGTATTTATAGTGGAAATATGTATATAGAAATAGTTACCTACAGTGTTGCGGACGCTCCGTCTAAGCTGTTTCTTGTACATTTTATTGGCGATAATTTTGATGTTCTTATTACCAGAGGTTAACTTATTTTATTATGATATATTTTAGCAATGCGTCTTTTGGTTGATTGCCAGGTTTTCTAGCGATAGGTGTCCGTTCAAATTTTAGCATGGGAATTACAAAACATGGGCTAGTTAATAGTTAAGCAAATAATCCCGTGTTTTATTCACATTATATATATATATTTTTTTGGACTACAAAGACTTTCTCTCCGTCGTTTGTTTTATGTGGTTCGAAAAATTATCTCCCCGAGTTGGTATGGAACCTACACCCATCCCGTTTACAGTTTTACAACTTTTCCACTGCGCTACGAAGGCCTCATTAAAATTCAATATTCGCAATCTGTTATCAATTTAATGTAAAGTGTCAAATCGGATGATAATATAGACGCGTTTTAAAATACCACATTCTTTATGTATAATGAAAGTTGGTAAGAAGAATAGCTTAAAATTAAATATTTTAATATTTATATATTCTAATGCTATTATTATTATCGATATTTAAAATTAATTATAGAAGTTATTTTTTTTTTCAATTCGAAAATGTCAAAGATCACATTTTTACATATTTTTGTATAAAATATTTTTTACTACTAACTGCCTCTAAAGTAAGAGAGAGAGAGAGGAGAGCATTTATATATTTACATATAAATTATATCAATATAACCTATTAAACTATCATCGCCCTATGAAATAGACAAGGCATTAAGATATATAATATATAGAGCTTTATTTATTTCTATTGTTTCTATACTCATCTCAGAATTGTATTTCACGTCAGATGTAACGATATATCGAAACAAACGATTATTGAATCGATTTCAGTCGTAGATTATATTTAGTGTTGTTTATATTTTAGTTTAATAAGTTATAGTGATGTCCTATTTTATATTTTACGGTTTAAAATGAAACATAAAGTACTATAAGAAAAAAGAATACAATTTCAAATGTTACAGTTTTGTATGTGTAGTTAACAGATTCAAATCTCACTTATAGGTTTTATAGTAGGTGTAATGTAAATGTCAACGGCTTATTTGGTTGGAAGCTCTAATCTCGGGAACTATTGGAAATTGAAAATTTATTTTTTTAAATATTACTATTACTATATACTATATATTGTACTTGCTAAATATCATATTTATTAAATTCACAATAACCGCTCTCGCTTTCACTTTAAAAATAAGAAAATATGTGTAAAACGGCAATAAAATTTTAAACAAACGTACAATAGTTATAAGCGCAAACCAGCTAACTCCGTCTTCGTCATCACAAAACCTTGTCATCCAATTCTAATTCGGTTTTCATATTAGTATGTGTCGTTCAATATTATTCATGTAATTTGTTTGGATATTTCTAATCGCTATATACATGTCTCGTAGACGGTAAATCGTATTCAGTAATCGCCGGTGTCATTACTCAGACAGATTTACGCTTACCTTTTAATAGACGGCATGTTGTTTCTTTATAAATATGAAGTATGCTATATAATTGAAGTCGATATGAGAAATGTAGAGAGAAAGAGAGAGATTTAGTGTTAAGACACTTTGTTCACCGTTTTAATTAATTTTCGTGTTATATTTATGTTTTCATATTCATGTAACTTTTTTTCTTGGTTTTGTTTTTTTTTTTTAATTGGTAAACTCCATTCCCGTTCTCGTTGAAATCTCGATAAATTATACACTCCCAAAGAACCCAGCATGCAAAATTTGACATTATGATGTCTGTCCGTCACTTGATAACAAAAAGTTTTATATATAAATACATACTAACTTATTGTTATTAATTCAGACAACCTATTTTTTTATATATTATACACACACACATAAACACACATGCACACTTACACTTATATACAATTGTGTATTAATATGTGTATGTCACTACGTGATATATGTATAATGTATAGTGATAAATATAACACGATTGATCTTAATGTTCTAGTCTACTCCGATTTAAGTGTTTCGGATTGACGAGCCGACCTTGGAGCGTTAAAATGACGCTTAGTCTTTAAACGTGGGAGTTTTGTGTAATGGTGTAAGTACACATATATATATATATATATATATATATATATATATATATATATATATATATATATATATATATATATATATATATATATATATATATATATATATATATATATGTATATATATATATATGTATATATATATATATATATATATATATATATATATATATATATATATATATATATATATATATATATATATATATATATATATATATATATATATATATATATATATATATATATATATATATATATATATATATATATATATATATATATATATATATATATGTATATATATATATATATATATATATATATATATATATATATATATATATATATATATATATACTAAGGTGAAAGGCTTAAATTAATTAAAAAAACAGGTTAATTAATTACAGAATATAATTAAAATAAAAATATAATAATTTGAAAGTTAAGAAAATTAAAGCGAATAATAACATAAATATATAACGATTTGTATAATATACTAATTATTATAACAAAAATAACAAAAACCAGGATGCTATATCTACAACTACATCTCAACTCAATTCAATAAAAAAAAATATTTATTATATCTTAAATAGAAAAAATGTGACAGTGATAGACGACATATATACATATATACATATATAATATTATATAATATACAACATATAGTTCGTTGTTCTTTATTAATCAGAAAATTATATTAAAACAAGCTACCTTAAATATGTTAAATTAACATATATACTTCAAATCGTCAATATTGTCAATCATATATTATACATGTGTCTAAAACGGTATTAATTTATTATTAAAATATACACACGTCTTTGTAATTTAAACTGATTTAATACATTATGTTAATGGATTATTGAATGGTGTTGGCGAAATTATGTTTTATCAATGGAAATTTTGTTGTATCGATATTAATATTCGTACGGATAGTAATTAATTTTATATTTTATAGTTTTAAATAGAAGCTATACTGATATTATGTAAACGTCAATTGATTTATTAATTTTATTGTATGTTATAATAATTATGCATGTACATATATGGAAGATCAAAAGTCGAATTATAGATATATGTAGTATATATATATATATATATATGTAGTATATATATATATATATATATATAATATATATATATATATATATATATATATATATACATATATATATATATATATATATATATATATATATATATATATATATATATATATATATATATATATATATATATATATATATATATATATATATCTCGCTTATAGTATATTAAAAAGAATATAGTATTAAGACTTTCTGTTCGCCACTTTCTGTCAAGTTGAGTCAATTCAATTAGTGGGAGATATAATACAATTAGATGAGTGGGGATCAAACCCTCACCCATCGTGTACAGTCAGATGCGCCATAATGGCATTAAAAACAAATTAAACTGTATAATAAACATATTATTAATAATATGTACTTATATTTACAAAAATGTCAGTTTTGTCAGTTCAGCTAGAAACAATTCGTCTAACCGTAAAACAAATCCAAGCGTCATTTTAACGTCGCTACTCCAAAATTGATTGTGAATTTTAAAATATACTTTAAATTATAGTGCGTGGGCGTCTGTCGACATGTTTATATGTTTCGTTACAGATTCTGCTTAATTAAGTTTTGGTTTTATATATAACTTAAGGAAAGAATGCCCATTCGGTTGATCCCTGTCGTCACTTGGCGAAAATACCTTAGGCTCGTTAAGAGCTACGTTGGAATTTTTAATGTTTTCTAAAGATTATTTGTATAATATGTTTTTGGTTCAGTTTATGTTTTAAACTGTATTAAATTAGGGAAAACTTCCCTTTCTTTATAATATGTGTTGTTTATGTATAGATATCCGGCTAGTCTCGTTTTGGAATATTTAATTTAAGTGACGAACGCTACATTTATACAATTATTTACAAGCAGTTATTTAAAAGAAAATTCTAACTTGGTAGGAAACTATTCTATTTACATAATCTGGAAAAAAACACTTCAAGGCAGAGGGTATCAGAGAAACCTAGTGTTAAGAAAATCCGTTCCGCTTTACGCCTGTCCTGGTATTGCGTGTTGAGTGGCGGAACTCAACTCCGCACTTTGATACTGAAGCGGAAAAAATGAAAATAATTCATTCTTCCCGAGTGGGAATCGAACCCACAAACCGTCGCGTTTACAGGCAGGGCAGAGCGCCACGACGGACGCCAAAAATATATAATAATCAATATTCGAACCATGAACTTCCGTAACCGCTGTACCTAAAGTCATTACTAAGTTCATCTCCTAACCATCTAAAGGCATCTTCATATATTGGTTAGATTTCAAAGTCAACACTACTTACCGGGGCGCTCCGACGCGAGTAGGGTGCAGCCGCAAGTCGCGCAGGTAGTTTACAGGCGGTATGACTTAACACGGCGTGACGCGTGGCTTCAGTGCTCTGCCACGCTGGTGTGGTGTAATTTATAAGATAGTGGTGATTTTTTCTAGATATCTAAGAAGAATAAATATTTGTTAGTTTATATGTAAATATGTAATTTTTTTCTAAAGGCACTTTCGAAAAATTACGCATGGGGCTTAATTTTTTAGTGAATTGTTTGCATACAAATAGTTTTTTAAATTTTCGTCTATAATGATCTATAGATAAACAAATAATCTAAATTTGATCTTTTATTTAGTAGTTATGTATATAATTATAAACTGCGCGAAATTTAATAAAAAAGTTACATTTACAAGTAAAATTTTATTATTAATTATGATGATATCGTATGACTACAAAAGCTTAAAATTCATCTTATAAATAAAAAGGATCGTGACCACATTCTCTACGTTAGACGTACTTATACAAAAGTTCTATACAAGTATATACATGACCTAATAAAAGTTATATATAGCTATGTATAGCTAAATATTAACAACGCTTTCCGCTTATAGCCCACGCCGCAAACTATTGCCCGATCGTTGATAAATTCTATCAATAACAGAGGCGAGAGCCGTCGGGCGCCTTCGATAGTGTTTACCCTGCGAGTGTGAAATAAGACGTTTAGTTAAACTACTCTAGCCTGTCGATGCTTATTATATGATATTAAATATCTAGTTTTAGCTAATAACTTACATTTTCTTAATAAATTTTTCTAAATAACCTATAGTGCATTATTAGCCTGTAGTGGCACAGCGTCTAGGCGTCAATGCGACTATTATAGGTTCGATTCCTAGTCGAGAATGGATTATTAGGGCGGCGTCGAGTTCCGCCACTCAAAACGCTATATCTCGAAATACGGAAAGCGGGACATGGAGTGTTTTAACACTAGATTCCATCTGATGACTCTTAAAAGCTTGAAGCTTAAAAAAATATGTTCTTGAGAAGGATCTGAGCTTTAACTTTTATCATTTTTAAATAATTATACGAAAATGAAAAAAGATCTTTCTAGCTCAGTTTAGTTTAAGAAATTTTCAACGCAACAGTCTATTTATTGGACATAAGAGAATGTTAGTAGTGCTATTAGTCACCGCAAGTGGTGTGTAGAATCGTGACCGGTCGCAGCTTCGATGCCCGACAGGTGCTAAAGTACGTGTAGTTGATTGTAATGTGTTTAACAAGTTTTCTTATTCTAAACATTGAAGTGAAAAGAGTTAAATATTTATGGTGTTATATCGTATATATGGTAATTTTTTTATTTTATTTATTAAATTAAAAAAAATAAAAAGGTAAAGAACAGAGAGAGAAATCACTAAATTCTCTATCAACCTTACAAAATGCCATCCATACCCATAGTAATAGGTATATAATAAATACAAGCTGTAAACCATAGCAACGTTCTCACAGATGGATAGTGCATAGATCAAGGCATGTCACGCGTCAAGCTATGACTTACTCAGTCGTGATAGTTCAGGATGTGGATATTTGTTTGTTCTGTGATGACTTCATATTTTTAGTTCCTGTATTAACTTTATAGTAACAATATCACTGACTGATTATTTTTTTTTAATATTTGGTTCGATTTCGGTTTCGGTTTCGGTTTCGGTTTGTATTTATAGTTACGTCTTTTTTTATTACGTATAACATTCTTAGGTAGTATGGGTTCGAGTTATTTGTATATATGTCCAATATTCTGTTATGTAATCACTTCAGTAGGTAGTCGGTAGGGATACCTAGTGATATTTTTTCTAATTCAAGTTCAGGTTGATTTTCTTATATATTTAGTCATAAGTACTATTGTTTAAAATTATATTGATTGGCCCCATTCCCTTTAAAACTGAAAATACAAAGTGTTTTAACACTACGTCTCTACACTTTTAACACGACAAAAACAAAACACTAGAAATACACTAGAAATAGGAAAAAAAAATCCAAACCACTACTAGTTTTTAATAAGATTAATGATTGCCCTGCGATCATTTGCGCACCCTTTTTAAGGCAGACAAATGTACCATCGTGATCTCAATTCATCTGGAATAAATCAATCTTGGCAGAGTCTTGCGTTGTGATTACTTGAACTTAATGGAGGAGGCACCTGTAGAGTGACCTGTTGCGTCGTTTTCGACGATATTTTTGCATAATAATAGTAAATATACGTATATATGTTTGTATATGGGTGTTATTTGGCTAGGTGATTGTGGATGCGGCTTCAAATTTTAGGTAAATGAACACTTATATGTTATATATGTTTATATATCTTTATATTATAGTATGATATATGTTTGGACATCATACTGACATAATCAAGAAAAAATATGAATAGCACTAAATTTCAAATCAATGTCAGAAACCATATAATCTTAACACGCAATGTCTTGAAAATTAGAGAGAAAGTAGAGAAAAAAATTACTTAACAATAGCTTCCCTCTATATAAATTTAATTCTTAAAATTTATTAACTCACGATTATTATTTTTAAATTGTTAAGCCATACTAAGAATTTAAACGTATTTAAATAAAACATATAATAAAATATAAGTAATAAAATGCTTTATTTTAAACCCATTATTAGAACAATATAACAATAAAAAAGCTTGTACAATAGGAAAGGGGAGGAAAAGGATTAGGGGTCACAATAAATATAATAAAATATTACCCAAAAATCTTGAAGCTTTCAACTTTTTATATATATTTGTTTAAGGATTACACATTTATTTCTGATTCACAAACGAACCGACCAACTATTTACATATATAGTAAGTTATATTATAAATATCGAGATATAATTCCACACTACGTTTAGGAACAGCTCACTGTGTAAGGCCCGGTGAAGCGACATGACGTGGACTGGCGTAATAAATTGCTTGGACAGCTTAGCGGACGTGGTGTACAGGTTCCAATACGCGGTGTTCTTATAGATCCTATATCTAATTCTATTCTTGGCAATGTAAATAAGGAAGTAACTTGTTACTTAAATAACTTGTTATATCATATATATATATATATATATATATATATATATATATATATATATATATATATATATATATATATATATATATATATATATATATATATATATATATATATATATATATATATATATATATAAAGCGGAGTGTTTTGACACTAACTTCTTACATCATATAATTTAATTCTAATTGCCATTTCTTATTTACTCGTGTTTCATCATTGCGAAAGATACGTAAAAAAAATAGTCTATAAAGCTTTGTACAAAAAAACTTATGCAGCTTTTTCATGCAATATGTGTTATTATCTAACACGATAACATTACTCCCTTAAAAAAGTGTTAGTAATGAAATAGACTGATTATTCTATACTGTACTATAATAGTATACTACAGTCGATTTATAGTCGGTGAGCTGTTGGAGCTTTTGCGCGTACGCATCGATAAAGCGCTATTATCTTGAAAAGCTTGGAGCACACCGAGTGTTAGTTTTTGTAACTTGTACCTATATCAAAAAATCATATGAATAATTTCTTCATTCAGTCTTTATTATACGATCAATAAGAAAATCTTAAATTTGTTTTTTTACATAGTATATTCCTTAAAAGATATCGTGTGATGCAAATGTCACAAACATAGGTACACGCCTAGAAGGTGAACGTTCAAATTCCGCTACGTGCAATTTTTTAAACGTTTTCCAAGACTACTTCTATATTAAATATATTCCATTCACCCAACAAAACATGAAAGCTTACTAATAATAGAAAAACTAATTAAATTTCCACTAAAAGCTCTCGCTACACCCCTATCGTAAACAGTGGAGTATACTCACACGTCGTCCATTATGTACGTACAGATATGCCGCATCTTATCTGTATAATTATAGCTAACTCGTTTACAGATTACCGTGATTTACCGGTACTTGTTGTTATTATTAATATAATTTCACATCAATCTTATTTAGAAAAGTTATTTCTTTTAAGAAATTTGCTATTTTTCTTATAAATTTTGCATAGAAAATATTTTTTTCCTTTATATAAGGTTATCGTGGTGACACGTGTGTGTTGTGTGGGATAGTGCGATGCTGCAAAGGTGATTGCCATGGGTTCGATTCCCGCTCGAGGCAATTAATCATTTTCTATTTATTGCCCTGACAAAGAAACTACGTCATGGAGTTCCGCCACTCGAATTCCGGTAAGCGGAGAAAAGAAAGTTAGACTAATTTATTTTTGCATACGATACTATAAGTATAGGTATTATAATATTTTGTTTGTTATAATTCGTTTACATTTCTCTATAGAAAACATTTCAATTAAATATATTTAAACCGTAACTGACGTCTAGAGTCTAGGTACAGTCTAGTTAACATTTTGAAAGCTTTAATTTATAGCAAGTAGCTTTTATCTGGCATAAAAGCTACTTGGAACTATTTAATTAAAAATCTCCTTTAATATGAACAATTTAAGATAATATCAGCTGTATTGTTTCTGGCTGGACATGAGCTTGTTAAATGTTGTCGCTGTTATCATTAACTACTTGTTAGGGTGTAGCACTATTTATAATTTCATGGACATTTGGATGTTTACTGGAAACTTAACTTTACTTTGATAAGAGAGTATCTGTTAGTAAATCTTGTTTTTATCGGCTATCGTGGGGAGTGTTAACGCGATCATGGGTTCGAAGCCCAGTTAGGGCACTGAATGAGATTTTTTTCATCTGAAAAAAATTGCAGTGGTGAAGTTTCGGTATTCACGAACATTTATACCAAAAATAAAATTAAAATTCGATTTTAAAAATAAGTAGCATAAATCTACTGTAAATAGAAATAATTAACATTATAGTCCCCCTTTTTTATAGTTTTTTATTTTATTTAAATTGCGCCTTACTAAAAATATATCAGCGTAGTTGATATTTTGGTTAATATATGAAAAACAGGATTTAGATGTAACTGGACATATATATATATATATATATATATATATATATATATATATATATATATATATATATATATATATATATATATATATATATATATATATATATATATATATATATATATATATATATATATATATATATATATATATATATATATATATATATATATATATATATATATATATATATATATATATATATATATATATATATATATATATATATATATATATATATATATATATATATATATATATATATATATATATATATATATATATATATATATATATATATATATATATAATATATATATATATATATATATATATATATATATATACACACACACATACCTATAGAAACATCATAAAAACAAATACTCGATGACAGCGAATAGTCAATCGTCAATAAAATCCCGTCAGTAGATGAAAAACCATCCCGAACGAAGTTGCAGGCACCTGCTACTACGTATAATATGAAATTATACATATACATCTTTAACATAATATTTGTATATAAAATATAGATATTCGTAATATGGATGAAAACACTTAAAGGAAATTGAAATATATTCACGATTCAACGGTGTACTATAGAAAAAACTGTCACAATGCGCACGCGCAGTGGGCGTAACTCATAAACATGTGGCCGTCCCTTTTCAATTTTAACATCTGTCTCTTTCGGACACACAATGTAAGTGATGAGAATTTATTTACTATCTTACTTCTACTAAAAAGCTAAAGGACTTCCATTGGATAAATCGCAATAAGTTTTTATAGCCCGTGATATATAAGCGAGGTATAAAGTAATGTTTTTTATTACCAATGATTTTTTGCTTGTATATGCAATCATGATGTACCTTAGATAGCTTCAATTATGTTGATAGTGTATAGCTTTTAATGGCTTGAGATATTTTAGTTTAATGGTAAAACAAAAAGTTTTAACGTAAAAAGTAACGTTTTAAGTAAACTAATGATTTTGTGTTGAATTTAAATTTTCTATTGAGATTATAGAGAGTTCCACTACACAATATATTATCTTAAAAATTGGTTGCAGTTGCCTCTTGCAGTAAAAGCATGTTGCTAAAAGAATACAATAATTTCAAGTACTAGAACATAATATAATACTTTGTCTATGAGTGAAAATAAATTAATATCCGTTAAAATAATCATATATATATATATATATACATATATATATATATATATATATATATATATATATATATATATATATATATATATATATATATATATATATATACATATATATATATATATATATATATATATATATATATATATATATATATATATAAATATAAATGGAATTAATACAATGGAAATAGCAACTTCAATTCAATTCAATTGTTTTATAAAAACATAACATAATGACCTCTTAACTTGTACTTGTCTTGTAACCAGAATGTTTCTACTACAACTACGACTAGCCTAATGTAGTTGTAGGGTGTCATGAACCTCACTAACGCCATAAATATTATCATACATCGATAATGTCATGCTTTAAGAAATATATTGAAAAGACCTTGCTTTATTTCTGTCTTTGGAGTATATTTCTATAATTTTTTTTTAATTTACACCTGTGTAAAGGGCAATTAGTGATAAATCACTCCGTTCTTCGCTTTCTGGGATTCATAGGTTATAGATTCTGCTGATTATAAGATAATATTTCTTAAAAATAGCAACTTCGCCGATTCTGTTATTTTTCCTTAAGTTAACTAGCTATAACCTTATCCTAATTCATCATTTATATATATACTTAGAATGTAAATAGAAGTGCAGTTCATGCAGATATACGAGATAGGTTGCAGCAGTGACTCATCTGAATGACCGGCATTACAGAATCAAACCCTTTTGAAAACTTTGAAAGAACACAAATAAGTTGTCGCCCACGCGTAATGTGGCAGAACGTGTATGTTTATTTAGCTTGGTATTATTAAAACAAATTACTGCACTACTATACATAGATGTCTGATTGTACACGATGGTGATGGGTTCAAATCCCACTAAGTATTACTTATTTATTAGATTCACGTTACACCCCTGGCGGGGTAGCTAGAGGGGACCAGATATACCTCTTTCGCCTCGTCCACTGTCATTAACCTCTTCATCCATGCCCTCCGGGGGGTCCTCATGATTTTTACTGGAGGTCTCCTTTTATGTAACTCGTAATTTTCTAATTACATAAATTAATTTTGGGGCCAAATATATAAACGATGTTCTCCTATTAAATGTCACTAATTAGCACTAAGAGGGAAATATAAATGTAAAAATTCCATGCAATACTCGAACTCCATCAATTTTAGCGCTTGCATTATTAAAACGCTTCCTTCAGAAGGTAAAACCTTGTTCAGTTAAAAGGCATCTATCGTTTATTAGCTATAATTCTTTAACATCCTTACCGGAGCCGACGTAATTGCATTCGATACATCCCTAGACTGGACACTTGTAAAGTCTGATAGTCTAAGAGCTTGTGTATCGTTTTCATATTACTTTCTTCATATAAATTAATTGATTATTACTCCATTTCCTGCTCTTTTTGGTAAGATGTCGTGATATATTTATATAGATATACATACATACACATACCTATATATATACATATAGATACACAAACATATATAAATAAATAAAAAAAATACATAAGAGGTTACCATGTACATACAAACATATAAAGGTATATATTATACACTTAAATAGACATACATACAACAAATATGAAATTATAAGATATAATTCTAATTATATAGATAGTTAGATAGTGTTCCTTGAGACGGCGTTTAAATATTCCAACAGATTGGGACTGTCTTACTTTATGTAGCAGCTCATTCCATAATATATGTTATTGGAGTTTTTTTTTCTCCGAAACTATACGAAAGTTTCCAACTTTAAGTATACAAAAAAGGAATCAGAACAACAATGGCATGGACGCCAAAAATCTGTGGTGAAAATATATATATATATATATATATATATATATATATATATATATATATATATATATATATATATATATATATATATATATATATATATATATATATATATATATATATATATATATATATATATATATATGCGTTCTCTCTGTCTATTTTAAAGAGAATATCGCACAGAAGCTCGTTATGTTACCTGAAATTAATAACTAATGAAGTACCTAAATACTAACTTAAATTTAACTCTACATGGTTAACCAGCCATTTGTAACCACTTAAAATGATTATTAGTACGTATATAATTGAATGTATTACGGTACTGGCTTAGAACTTTAGAATTTCTACTCAAAACTAGGGGTTTTACTACTTAAATACGTAATCGCAGTAATAAAGATGTTTGTACGTCGGTAATAAATTCTATATATGTATGCATATACTACAAGTGACTAATTACTCTCCGTCTTTGCTAAATATTTTAATCTATTCTTATAGGTTTGTAGCATTATTATGTTATATGACACCTGTTAAGGCAGAGAGAATATAATGTCAAGACACTCAACACTCTACACACAAGACATTTTTTGGCTTACCATAAAAATAAAACAATATTGAGAGGGGATACGATATTTAATATTTAAAAATACCTGTGTCATTATTAGATTTAAAAAAAATAACGAAAATCTTGTACTATGCATGATTTAAATCTATAGTATGATTATAAAAAAACTATAAACGTTATACCTGTTTATATAGAAATGTCAATAGTACTATTTATATGACCGAGTCATAATATGACCGGATCATGACGCAATGACAGCATATGATGATCCATTAAGGATTATTCTCACTTACATGCTTCAAAGTAAGATAAAACGCGGCGTTAAGTTGCGCCATTCACAATTTTTTGACACTAGCTTATCTTTAAACACCTTGGTGTGCGGGATAAAGCGTGTTAGGTACGTGAAAGAAATTTCATCACTCGGAAAATCGCTTCTCGTCAACGTGACTTAAACGCACCTGTGTTTCGCCACAACAATGCCACACGGTATGGTTCAATGAACTGTAGGTCAGTTACGCTTATGAGTGAAGTGAGTAAGGCTTAAAATAGTTGCTTGTTTTTCTTACAATTTTTTTATTGTAACGTAAACAATATATGTGTATGTATATTGTATTATATTGAAATCGTCATGGCATAGTGGTACAGTGTGTGGTGCAACGCTAATGGGTTCGATTCCCGTTTGGAGGAATGAATTACTGACATTTCCTCATAAAAAAACGTTATTTCTCGAAAATTCAGTGGAAATTATGTGAACAGTAGGTTACTTCCATTTACCTTACGGAATATAGCATGTTTTGAAATTTTTTAATTTTAATAAGCTTTTATAGAAGCTCGCACTTTAAAAATCAAACAATTCTTATTATTACTTTAATTACTAACTAATTTAATTACTTAAAAATCGAACCCACGCTCACAAACCAATCGAAACGTTAATAAACACCCGTCAAGTACTATTAAATATACAGAACATATTAAACACTGAATTAATCTATTCGCCAGCTCCTCGTATTAAGAATTCAGTACGAAAAAAAAACAAACCTTACCCCATATGTCTTGTGTCTGAGCTTTCCACCCTTTGCCGTCTGTCTGCCTTTATAAAAAAGCTCTCTAGATATATATATGTGCATTGGTATATGTGGTGTACTTTATATCTTTATACCACATACTAGCATTAGTTTGCGGTGCTACTCGAATTTTAAGTATATATATATATATATAGATATATATATATATATATATATATATATATATATATATATATATATATATATATATATATATATATATATATATATATATATATATATATATATATATATATATATATATATATATATATATATATATATATATATATATATATATTTTGCGTAGTTTTGGATTCGATTCCCGCTTGGGGTATGAGTTACTGTGACCATCGTAGTCACACAGTATCATATACAAATACATTAAAAACTAAATACATAACCGTTCTGTGAGAGAGTAACTTTTTTAAATCCGCCCGACAGCGGCCATCTTTAGGAGGTACGAAGAAGATGATAATTAAATCGTATCCATTGGAACTTACTCGATTATACATCTGGTGGGATTCATTTTAAAACGTAATGGACTTTTTAAAATTGCACACATTAAGCTCTGTGCTAATGATAGCTACGTGTCTAGTTACGGAGGGGGCGGGTTTGATTATTGCTTAATGTAAAGTGAAATTTACCTATTGATTTATTTCCAAATTCATATATAACATATATGGTAAGAACAAACGATGCTCTTACTATCACTTTTCTATAGCATTTCGCACTTTACTATCGGTACATTTTAAAGGTGTTGTACATACATTCATAATTAAAATGTGAAATTTATATTATAAATATAAATATTCCAACGAGTGAAATTAAAATCATACCACAAATTTAGTATTAATATATACAATGTTTTTATACATATTAAGCTTTACCATCGAAAATTGGATGGAGAACGGAGAACGGAGTGTCTTAGCACTAGGTCCCTCTGCTTACTCTCCAATATGTAGGATATAGAGTCAAACTAAAAAAACAAATTGTTACTAAAATAGGTATTAAACTCTTAAAAGTATCTCTAGACTAAAAGAACTAAACCTTAAAAAAACCTTAAATTCATCAAAAATTGACCAGAATAACCTAAAAATCGACCCACGATACCTTTGATCACTTTTTTTTTCTATTTACCGCATTAGGTCCTCCACCCGCCCCTTAATTAAAGGCCAGGAAGGTTTTAGCACGTCTCTACCTTTGATAGATTCTTGTCTCATTCAATTGCTTTTTTTTCCGAATTACTGTGGATTAAGAGGAAATTGGGAAGGGCTGGGCGATTTTCTGTTTGGAGATTGCTCTAACCCATTCACTGTGAGAGTACTTCACTCCAGTCGAGTAGGCATTGTTTTGACGTGATAAGAAAAGAAAGGCTTAAAAGGAATTACGTTTTAATATACTGGCTATATTGGTGTTTTTGTTTAGTGGAGAGTTTTTTTTTCAGTGAAAGTTTGAGTGCGTGTGGCTTTCATATTGTTTCTGGTAGTGATTGAAAAATTGGATTTTTTTTATATAATAATTGCTTATTAATTAATAACTTTTCAAAATTTTTATTTCTTTATACATGGAATATTAGTACAATTATTAATGTTTTTTTTATATACATATATGTATAAGCTGATGAATCGGTATTTGAATCTTTGACTTCTTAATTATCATTTAAGAAACGCCAGAGATATCAAAACTTATTTATACGAGCATATATATAATTACCTTAAAAATTAAAACTGTACAAAACAACCTATTTCCATATTACAAATTAAATATTTAGATGAACATTATTAGTTTAAAGACTTTTCCATAAAAATTAACATAAAACCAATAGGTCGATCTGTGATAGCATTATTATATAAAAAAATTTACATTTTTAAAACATGACCTGCGCCTACGCATGACATTTGACTACCATTTTATTCATACTCTAACGAACGCCTCTTCATTTAAGACATATTTATACGTTTTGTCGTTTTACAACCGTTTTTATTGTTATTTCTATAGGAAATTACGTGTTTTATACTAGAAATGTATAGTGGTATCAAGCTTATAGTATTTCTATGGGATATAACATTCTATGGTATAATTTAAGTGGTGGAACACATAAAAAATTTTGATTTTATTGTTTAAATTCTGTTTTTATGTACAGTAATATAAAGGTAGTACATTGAATAACGTTTATTGAACTATTTCGTATTGTAAGTAGCTTGTGTTAGTATTTTATGACAGTGACGTGTTGAAAGGCATATATTGGTTTAAGTAAGTTCTTTAGATTTTTGACTTGTGGAGTAAAACCTTTTTGTTTTCTATGGATGTTTTATAGTTAGGGGATTTCCCACAATGTGCCTGGCGCCAATGAGCCCGAGCCCAAAGATAGGCTTAAGGGGCCCTCTTCATATACGCAATTGACGCTCGCTTCCAACTCACATTGACAGAGGGGTCTTGTGTCACTGTTTTTGCTTGCTCTAAACATGCTTACTCTAAAATCTAAACAGACTAGCCTCAATATTAAATGCTTCTATTGATTCAATAATCATAGACTATCCCACTAAAGTTCCACTAAAAGCATAGAACTTAGGTGAAACGTGTACATCACTATCACTACACCAGCCACAGTATAATTTCACATATAGACAATTATACAGGACCTTGACCGTTAATAATCTTCGCATCGATTACTCTATGACAAGTTAATCTGTAGTATCCCAGCGGGCAGAGGTGTAATTACACGATTCCTCATTACATGTTTGATTTGAATATTATACACATATAGTGTATGTTTTAATATTTTATATGATTTTTTATATACATATGTACTCAATATTTCATTGAAAATTAAGAAAGATTTGCTATTAGTACGCTGATTGTATCATAAAAAATATCGTTTTTTAATTATAATACATTAATATTATAATGCGATAACTTTAAGGACTTAGTTAAGTCTAAGTACAGCTGTATAGACTCCTCCATAAAACAAGCTTTAACCTGTAAACATCTTAAATGCCACATTACTCCCTAAATAAAAGCACACTTTGTTCCCGTACAATGAGTCAACACTAATTTAATAACTTCAAAATGTATTATTTTACTACAGGGTACAGTCCAAAGTTCCATCACCAGACCAACTCGGTGACATAACATTGTTTGTTATCACCTAATAATGGGCCCAATAATGAATACCTTGCTAAAGAATATCCTGACACAGTAAAGCTGCCTCAGCCTGATGGCAAGCTTTATGAGGACAAAATAATTAGAATCGATTAAAGTTGACCTTCTTTATTGTCAGTACATTATTATTTACAACTGGACTTAGTACAAACACGCCAAAAAGGATAAATGGAGCTGAAACAAAAAACATATGTCGGTGTCATATATTGTTTATCTTAGCAATGAATAATCCGTATGCAATTACAGTGACTTATCTATGACAAAAGCAATCAATTATTTTATTTATACACAATTTTTTTTACCTTTTTATCTTGACAGAGAAGATTGACAGAGGAATCCGAGTGTTAAGTCACTCCACTGTTCCTCATTTTCCATCTATAAAGATATTATGTGGTGGTGTAAGTCAACACGGCGCTCTATCTGACTCTTACTCTCTACAGCTATTTTTTAATATATTACAAAAACCCAAACGTCACTTTCAAATTGAAATGGCATTAATTTCCATAGATAATTAATTTAAATATCATAATAATTATAATTTAAAATAGACTAAAAATTATACGCCTGTATGTATTTACAATTAACGTGACATCATAAGGCATCGTATTAAGCAGTATTTACGCAATCCACTGTTCGTGACAGCTACTAACTTTCAATTTGTAAGAGCAGAGCGATTAATTATAATGCCGTATAATAAACTATGTTATATGTTACTTGTACACTTATTTAATAGACTAGAGTTTTCTTTCGGCTTCGTCTGCGTTGTCTAATAAAAATAACTAAGAGTTGTGTATGAAACATTCTATGTATTAATGGCCAATGGTTCCTGAGATTAATGCCTTCAGCCAAGAAAACTCTTTAGCTTTACTATTTATATTTTATTAGTTATATTTGTGTAGATAATTAATTCGGTTTGTTTACGGTTACATACGACTTTTAGTAGTTGTTCGTTTGTATTGTAATAACTGTTTTTATATAATTTTTAGGCAAATTTTGATGAATTTCAATTGAATGTTGCAGCTGTATATAACTCAGCTGTATATAACTGTAGCTGTATATAAATCACAATCTTAGAAAAGTTTATGCTAAAAATACTGTTTGGGACAGCCAATCTAAGATGGTTTAATTAGACAAAAAATGTATAATTATACTACCAATATGTATAAATATACTACCAAGCATCGTTTCTTAAAGTACAGGAAAGAAACTGTACGTTCTATAGTACGTACCTAAAGATCCCTTGTGCCTTCCTCATAAATTGCCAAATAGGCTTGATTGAGTCAACATAAGTCTCTCTATATACACAAAACAATCTATGAAATACAATAAAATAATTCACTACAAGAGAATCTACTTGTTTCTTTGAATCGCTTCCCTCTTATAACTTGCGCCCTAAGATGAAGACAATCGAGACGTCAGCGGCAGAATGGCGACCACATCTCAGTTGGGTCAAACGTCGCGCTCTATTGCTCCTTGCCAGCCACTATGTGTTTATTGAGTATTATACACGATCTGACTTCATTTGTTGATATTTAATAAAAATGCTTCTAATAATCAAAATTGCTTTGTACTCCATGAGTTTAAATCGACCTCACTACCTTGGAGCTTACAGTCAGACGTTGTGCCACTGCACCGCAACGGCCTAGTTAGTATTTAATATTTTAATATAAAATCAATTAGGTATTTGTAAAGTACTTTTAAGCTCATCTTGATGATGCGAAACAGCATCCGATTGTGGGTTTTAATGACCACTAGGGGAAATTAATTATTTGCATTTCCTCACAATTCTACAACAACGACGTCATGACATTATGCTCCACCACTCAACAAGCATTATCTTGAAAATTGAGCAGTTAAGAAAATGGGGACACTTCCTCTTCCCTTCGTCTTGTATCTAGGCTTATACTGCGAACCCTACTTTTTGTGTTTCCATAATCTTGTATCACAAAATATGATCAGATGACTGAAAAACGACGCCACGGAAACATTCAGTACCTACAATAAATTATTAAGTTATAATAAATAATAATAGTATATAATCCAAATTTCCACAGACTACTAAATTCATAGATATAACACAATTATTAATAACACACAACGCAACGCGGATAATTGTTGAATATAAAAGAAAATCAGTCATTCCCTCGATCGGGGATCGAACCCGTTGCCAACACGTTTACAGCCAGCCTCTATGCTACAGTCCACTGTGTCACGATAACCATACATACATATTGTGAATATAATCTCTACCCCAAGTGAATTTTGACACAATCAAACCCTTAATATCATATTTATTTCAATACATTACTAAAAGCTCTGCCATACATAAATATTATCACTCATAAAAGCTTCTCTACTGCAAGATTGACTTCAAGCCATATAGACATGTACCAGTAAAGATAACAAAAGTTTACCCCAAGGCAGTATAAAGCTCTGTCCCTCGACTCTCCTTTGAATCACTGCAGGAAAGAGTGAACCAGCTACAGTAAAACTCAATGTTAGACAGAAATGCAGTGCAGTGCAGTGCAGTCGTCATAACTTCACCCAGCAGTCTTATAAAGATAAAGCTAAGTTTATTCTGCAGTAAATAGTTTTTACTGCTCTTTACATCTTATGTGATATTGTAGATTGGAACGGATTTTAATATAATATAGTATATGATGTTTGCCCTCTTTTTGTATTTTTATTATTGATGTGTATAGAGTTTTGCGATTTATGGAAAGAATATAGAGCTCAGTCACTTTCGTCTTTAGTTTTCAATAAAAAAATTAATAATCCTAGACAATTCTTACAACTATTAAAATTATAACAATCTTCAAGTAAGAGAGAGAAAGCCTTAGCCAAAATCAGAACTACTAAATTTTTGTATTTTTTTACTGTACAGTATATAGGTAGGTTCCAATTAGGTGTATTTAACAAAAAGCCAGCTTGAAGCGATAATCAAACTTGCTACTTGTATATATCTCTACCTGTATAAAGCCTCTGTACATCACGGTCATCTACAGGTATTACCAGTAAATTATCGACGAAGCATTCCTCGAACGCAACTGATATAGTTGCGTTTTAAACTCTATAGTAACTTGATACTTATGTTAGTAAAAATAAAGTCTATAAGACGATATTTATAAATTTAACGTCGACGTGTCTCGTAAATCACGTCGTGTGGCGATTTGCGAAAATTACCAGCCGCGGAATCTGTGCTGAACACTATTATGTTGAAGATAAATTAAATAGATAGTTTGCTATCGGGTCGGGGGTTTGATTCCTACACACGGCTTTCCTTACATTTTTTTTTAAATTATTTAAATAAACAGACTTAAGAGTCCGTACTGTTTTTAACTTATAATTATTTTATTTTATTATTATCAATATTATTTTTACTACTGATGATGTCTATAATTAATACTGATTGACTGACTGACTCTTTTTTTATATTTTATTAATTGTTATTTAGAACTAGGGCTAATCTAAAAGGTTTTCATAATACTCTTAATTCATTAAATTTAGAAAGGAAATAGTAATAAAAACCTAAACGTCCTGTACTTTTTGGCCATGTTTAATTTTTTTTAAATGTCTGTACATTTAAAAGCTCTAAAACCCTCTATAGACTATACCTTTTATACGTTCTACAAAAAAAAATGTATTTTGAGTTACCAGGCCAGGTATTACTAAACAATATAGGACTTGGTCTATGAATTCAATATCTAATACTATGATATATAAATAATATTCATTTATAGATTTTGTATAACATAATGTTAGGTTCCTTAACATAATATGTTATTTTAAAATAACGGAATAGCTACCTGCTATATCTTTGTTATTTGCTTTTTTTAGCTTTTTAACACGTTGTATTAGCTTTTTTTAACACATTGTGTTAAGCAATAACGTTCTCCACTTTGCGCTAAATTTTCTAGACATTTCGTGTTTTGGCGGAACTCAACGCCGCGTTTAGACCCTTTGATTACTATTGAGTCTAGCTCTTGGTCGGTCAGGTTCCATTCCATGGCAGCGTCAAATAAATATAAATTAAACTAACTGAACTATTTCAAAATATTACCTTGTTTTACAAGTAATGTTCTCTACAGAATTCTATCAATAAATACACAACTAACAATCTAGGATCAATAGCACTTAACAGCTTTAGCCAATGATTTGTCGCGTCGATGCTATCGACTTAGTGATCGAGATTAACGTTTTATGTCTCGAGGACGGAGTGTCTTGTCACTATCCTTATCCGGTGCTGTTCGTGTAATGTCATATGGACCAGGTCGGAGCTGAAAATTTTTGTTTTTAAGAACTATTTCATGAAATATGGTATTATTTTGTGAGTTTTTGCTTTCTAAAGATAGATTTGATATCATATTTGCAATTGGAACGGTTACAGTACCGTACGGTATATGTATATATTTTGGGTTCTAATATATCTTGAAGGTAATGAAGAAAAAATAAACTATAGAGAAGAAAGGTGTTACGCGGAGGACGAAGAAAAAAATACTTTAACACTAGCTTCTATACCAGGCTTCATGTTTTCTTGTTTACACAAAAAAGTAGTTTATCATAAAAAAAAAAGAAGAAAGCACACAGAAACTTAAACTTAACTAAATTTTACTAAAAGTCAGTTTTGTCATAATCTAACTCTCACCTCCATGGTTATATATATATATATATATATATATATATATATATATATATATATATATATATATATATATATATATATATATATATATATATATATATATATATATATATATATATGTGTGTGTGTGTGTGTGTGTGTGTGTGTGTATGTAACGTACACCTATCGTATTCAGTCATACACGATTCATACATATTAAAGTAATTAAAGCTTACGTGGTGAGATAAGATAACAAAGTATAGAATAACTTTTAATCTCTAATATTATGTTTCTATGCGTGAAGACTAAAGTTCAGAGTGGAAGCCTCATCTTCGTTGAAAATTTACTTTATACTACAACGAAAATGCAAGCTCAATCGGTAGAGTTCGTGCACTTTGTTTTTGAATCACTTTCCAAGTGGCTGAATGTGGTAAAGACGATGTTGTTCTCGCTATAGCGATATGTATGTATACTAATGTTAGATAACTGAATCTGTTGATTGAACGTGCTTATCTCTGTAATTATAGGTTCGAATTAAAAAATATTCTATTTTTTTTTATAGTGCTCTTATTTGTCGAGGAAGGCTATATAAAGGCTATAATTCGGTACAATCTAGTACCAGAAGTCGGATTTATCTGGAAATCTTCACGTTTTAAATACAGTTCTTGATTTTCTAAAAGATTTTTATTATATGATATACAAATTGTATTTATAGGAATATGAGATAGATATTAAACATTAAAAAAATTACTCATTCTGCTTGCCCCCTCCCCCACCCCATGTCCATTATAAATACGTTAATAAAAAAAATATTACATATATAAACATTCACCAAAAAATTGAACCCACAACCATATCAATATATCTATATAAGTATAAACAGAGAACACTTAAACGTTAGCAATGGTTACATATTTAATATGAAAAAGTTTAAACGAAAAAAAATTAAAATCGCGATAAATTTTTTAAATATTTTTTCATCTAAAAAGTCTAGATCATTCTTCATAATTATAATAACTTAACGCATACTGTTGCAGGTATGTGCTATGCAATTTCATACTAAGTATATTATATGCAAATTTAGAAGGGTTATCAATCACATGTCTCATTTTCTATAGACGATATAGTAAAAAGTCGTGTACACTTTAATTTTATTCAACAGTTTTATATAAAATTGTTTTAATAATGTCTAAGTGAATGACCTTTTCTTAATATATATATATATATATATATATATATATATATATATATATATATATATATATATATATATATATATATATATATATATATATATATATATAATTTGAAATTTTATATATATTAATTATTAGATGGACGATATTGAGGGGGGGAGGGGACCCCTCAATATCGTACATACATATAGTTTTATTTGTCCAGGGGCACAAAGGGGTACAAACTGAGTATGGAGTAGAGACAAATATAAACTAATATGTTTATAAAAAAAATAGCATGTATATATTAGAAATATTATGATGTAATCTTTAAAAATTCTACTTGAGAGTTATATATATTTTATATTATATTTATTTTATTTCGTCAGTCAAGCGCGGCGTTGAGTTCCACCATACAATTTCGGATGGAAGGCGGATAACGGAGTGTATTGACACTAGATTCTCTCTGCTTATTCCACTATGCAAAATTAAAGCGAAACCGATGAAGTATATAGAAAATACTAAGTAAAAATGAAACGTACTTTTTGTTAAAAACTGTCAAACGCCTATACAACGCGCATAAGCATCCAAAGACCGTCTTTAATTAATCAAGTCAATACTAAAGCATACACCTACGTGCTTTCACTCCTTAACCGGAAAATCATGTCCTTACGTTTAATTAGAGAGATAATGAATACCATCTGGGGCATACGCGGTCTAATTAACAGGGGCAGGTATGCGATTGTAGCGAAAAGTGGCTGTTGGCTTGTTTTTGAACACGTCTTTGCAATTTTTTTTTCAGTTATTTGTGATTTGGAAATCTTTTTGGTATACTTAGAGAGATGGTAGATAGGTAGATGGAAGACAAGTAGTTCGATATTATGAGGCGGATTTGAGCTAATAATTATTTAGTTAGGTAAGTAAATATTATGTTTCATTTGGGGCATGAATGATCTAATTAACATGTGATTCTTTTTGAACATGTATGTACATGTTGTTTTTAAAGATTCCTGAAAGTCGTGCATTATGTTCATATAAAGCATATTGGGCTTAAAGTTCGTGAAGTACTTTATTTTTTATTGGATAGGATATATTTTAGGAAAGAATTAATTTACTAACATAATATATGTTATTCAACCGACATAGAACGTATACATAAGCTCTGTGCAGAAGCATATTTCACTTATTAGCGATGCGTCATATTACAGGTGGATCCTCCGCACACTGGGTCGTGGATCTGATATACTCGCACATCCAACGCCATCTATCGTCGCTGCTCCGATCTAAATAACGAGTCGATCTTACGATAAATCGGCCCTCTTTCCCTCTCTGCTTGTTAGTACATATAATTAATGATCTACCTGGCTGTTTCCGCACAGTCTATTATGATTTTCTATAAAATGGCCGTTGTAAATGCATTGAACCTTTGATAAATGCTTGTAAACTATGTAGGTAATTGACAGGTGAGTGGGTTACGGTAAGCTGGCTCGATGTGGGGCTGTTACATTAGTGTATGGTGTTATCTGATCTATATCACTACTTGTAGTGATGTCACTCCGTTCTCTGTTTTCTATTTTAATAGAGATATTTTGTGTTTGCGGAGAGATTATGTTACTAATTTCTTATTGTAGCCCGTCTATAGCAAAATAGGCATAGAGAACCGAGTATTAAGTCACTACGTTTCCCGCTTTCCGCTTTCTTGTTAACAGAAAATTAAAAAAAATATATTTTCCCGCGAAGGAATCAAATTCATATTTTTTTGATTTTGAATTTGATTTTGTACCCTATTGCATCATGAAGTCCAGTCCATAAAATAATTCAAACTTCCAATCTGGAACTTACACGACGCTTTGGTAGTTCTAGAGCTTTCGCAAACAAAATGACGTAAAGCGAAGACATTCATTCCGCCGTTATCAAATTAATAATCTCGTATCAAGTTTCCCGTATTAAGTAACACGTTTATAACGATTACTTACGCTTTATACAACAAAGTTGTATGCATAATATGATGTTAGCTTAAGAAACACATTGAAGGTTAAAGTATAACTTAGTCCTGTGAGAATCTCCATATTAAAGAAGATTCTATTTGTTTTTTTTAATTTTTTAAAACACATAGCACTCATAAGTTACCCACTTAGTTGTAAAACATTTCGTTCCACTCACTAATAATAAAATTATTTGCAGTTATTTTGATTGATTTTGAATTTCATTTTGGTCTGAATTTTAAAAAAAAGTATCTAAGCACAAAACTTTATAAGCTTATCCTATGTAATATACGAACGTAAAGCTAAAACAACACTATTTAACAATATCGAATACATCGTAAATACGAATCGATAATCGATTAATGATAAGTAAATTCTAAAGGCATGCCTTCCTTAGCTTTGGTAGTCGAAGTCCAAGTCGAGGACCATAATGTACGTTTTTGTCTCAGCCTCTATAAATTATTCCAAATCGTACCACATTACATATTCAGAGGTTAGACTGGTGTATTCTAAAACATCGCTCGGGCCGATCGTATATCAATCGTTTCGATAGCGTCTCGCATTTGGTTCGGGGAAACGCTACTCGTTGGTGCTAGCGATTTGTGGCTTATACGGACAACAGGTTATGTCTGAAGTAAATCATTTTAATTCTATTTTACATATATATATTGTGTTTTGTGACATATATGACATATATATTGGGATTTTTGGGAATTTTTGTTTTGTATGGGTAGTCTATGGTATGGTATGGCGTGGTGTTGGGTGGGAGAAGAACGGAGTATCTCTCTTATCTCTCTGTCGAACAATATTTATGCTAGAAATACGTAAAGATAAACTTTTTATTATTTTTTTTAAATGCTTTTAAGTAATATATATATATATATATATATATATATATATATATATATATTATATATATATATATATATATATATATATATATATATATATATATATATATTGACATTTTATAAAACGCGATACATCACATCGGTCATATAAATCTCAGTACAGTTAATGTCTTTTCGTACCTAAGACAACGCCCCAGCTGTTGCGAACTGAATTGTTTTGGAGAGAGCTTGTATTTCCTAGAGATAGAAATTGAGAATCAGTGAGAAGCTAGTGTTAAGACACTCCGTGCCCGTTTTTCTATCGTTGCTGCCGTATTCCTCATAGGTATAGCAGAAGTAGGCAATAGGCAGAGGGAACCTAGTGTTAAGACACTCCGTCCCTATTTCTGCCCAATTAATCGCAGTGTCTGTAACACTAGGTTCTGTCCGTTCACCCTATATGCGAGATTCATCATGAAGCTATTTAGAAGCTTAATAACGGAAAAAATCTGATATCCGTCATGAATTGTCTCCAAAATGAGAAGACACTCAAGTCCTATATACATTAGTAATAGTATAGTAGTATAGTTAGATTATACAAAAAAGTGTATTTTAGTTATTAATGCAAAATGTTGAGTTGCGTCACTCAACAGCGCAGGTTATCTTGATGTCAAAGAACGGAGTGTCAAAACACTAAATACTCTCCGATTCTCCGCCTATAATTATATAGGCAGGAGCTTAAAAGACCACAAAAAGTGGCCATCCATTCACATGATATAGTATATAACGGGCAGACCGTCATTCCCAGCCTCCCGCCGATAAACAATAAATTTGACTTAACTTCAAAAACTTCGAATGATATAATATGAGCGTGGCGATAAATTCCTTCGAGACGTTGGAATCTATGACGGCTTGAGACAGGTAAGGAAAGATTTGATCGTAAAATTAAATTAGATATTTTTTTATAAGGTTATTCGGGTTTTCTTTTTGGGGTGGTGGGTGATAATCTTAGTTTATGTACGATTTGACATGATAAGTGAGTGTTTTGGACTATTTAGTTTTATAGTGGCAATTAAAATTGTGATTTATATATATCCAAGTTGTCTTAAATGGTTATAGTCACCATGTGTTTCTTATTAGAAATGTATTTTTTAAATTTTTATATATATATATATATATATATATATATATATATATATATATATATATATATATATATATATATATATATATATATATATATATATATATATATATATATATATATATATATATATATATATATATATATATATATATATAAATATATATTATGTCGTATTAACAGAAATAAAGTTTCTTTTTTTCCTTCAAAATTGGAGACCAGATCTTCATCAATCTCTGTACTGCACAATGTATCTCTTGGAGTAATGGCAAAATTAGTACAAATAACTTTCTATTAGTCACAACTATGATTAAAACGTATCCAGATCACTATTGGGTGGTCGCCATTTGTATAGGTTAACCATATATATATTATTAACATACGATCAAGTTGTAACAGGTGTTTCTAACAAGTATAGTGACAATAGTGTTTCTTCATAGCTGACTCATAGGTCGAGAGTTTCTAGTTCCATATAGAAATAGAAAGTCATTTTTAACTGTCCATCTAATTCTAAATCAACATACAATTTGTCTAAATTAGTGCTAGCTGAAGCGTGTTTTTCATGTATCTTATAATAGTATGAAAGAAAAATGTGAATTTTTCATTTTGATGAGTGTTCTTTTTGTGTTTGGATAATTAATATATATATATATATATATATATATATATATATATATATATATATATATATATATATATATATATATATATATATATATATATATATATATTTATATATATATATATATATATATATATATATATTATATATATATATATATATATATATATATATATATATATATATATATATATATATATATATATATATATATATATATATATATAAGGTGAATTTTACTTAATACTAATAATATTTTATAATATATTGATAAAAATATGCAGGATTGCTAACATTTGTATTTAAATGTATTTAATAATAAAATTGTAATATTGAAGTTCAAAAGAACAACTGTTGAGTCTTGCCAGCTCTCTCTCAGCAGAACTGCCTTCCGAACCGGTGGTAGCTGTTCACATGTTCATACGACGATTCAAATAATATTGTTCTAAAACTCTTATTTGAGGTTTTTGCCCACCACGCAAAATATATCTTAGACTCGAGAATAAATTTCCGTAAACTATTATATATACTAGTATATAAACGTGCAATAAATTTTAATTAACATTTGTTTGTTTGTTCGTACAACTAGCGGATTCGATAGTCACTCTTAACCCTGTAAATATTTTAGCAAACTCATAAGTAGTTTCAAGAATATTTCAGGACACATAACGCTTTCAAGCCGCACATTAGTGCACGTGAGCACAGTTATGATTACTATTTGATACGACTTCAAATGTTTCGTCGGTAATAAACGCGCGGTTCTGTTGCTCGTGTGAACTGACATTTGAGAGGTTATATTAGTACGTATAGAATTCGGTATTTATTTTTAATGTTTATTAGATGCACTTATAGACGTTGATTAGCGTAAACTGAGATTAAGTTTGTACAAATGTTTCCATTTGGATGATATAATGTTAATTAAAAACTAACTGACGCTTCTGATTAAATAAATACGCTTAATGTATTAGTTTAGTTTGTTTTATAGATAATTTGTAATTATGATAAAATGCTAATTAATTTTATAAATACTACAATATTAGTATTTTTACACTCTTTATTTAACCTAATTTAAATGATTGAGATCGTTTTTTTATCGGAAGGGTTTACATGAAAATGCAATAACCTTAAGGGTTATTGCATTTTCATGTAATACTACTGTAATTTTCCCTTTGACAGTTACAACATACTGTACTAGCCCACTACCCACTAAAACCCAGCGGAAACCCTCTCCACCTATATGAGATGCTGCAGGATCGCTTGCGCATGCCACTACAGCACCTCGGTGGAAGGCCCACCTAACGTGGGCCACTATCGCCTTCGGGGAGCCCCAGTGTATCTTCCAGGGCGCCCGCAGCCTCGATGACTTGAGGGAAGATCTTCATGACCTTCCTGCAGTAGCTCCTCTAGGGTTAGGGACGTTGGAGATGCGCGTACCGCCTTCTCCTACCTCCCGGTCTACGACGGCGGAGCAGATCTGCATCCACGCTAAGCTCGCGCGCACGCTCCGCGGCCTCCTTCTGTGCTATAACAGATTCACAGAAGGAGACTGCTACAGACCAGTTCCTCTCACTCTCCAGCATGGCTTCCATCATACTGGACAGTGAGAGATCCCTACCCACTACAGCCATCAAGGCGTGGCGTTGCGGAGCCCAAGCGGGGCATTCAGCCAGAGTGTGATGCGCCGAATCAACGGAGGCATCACACTCGTGGCACGCTGGTGACATCTCCCGACGCGCAATCTGATGCAAATATTTGCCGAAGCAACCATGCCCCGTCAATACCTGCACCAGTCTGAACGTCAGGACGCCAAACCCTCTTGTCAACCAGCGCTCTAGGTGTGGGCGAACCGCCTCCACCGTCGCCAGTCCTGCCACCGGTGAACCCAGGTCCTCCCTCCATCGCCGAATCAGGGCTTCGTCTGCTCTCTTCCTGATCCGCCCGATAACCTCACTCGATGGTTGCTCACCTCGCGACCGCTCACTTGCACGGAATGCGTGAACTCTGGCGATCAATTCCGCCTGCAGCTCCCAAGGCGGATCACCCGCCAGGAGTGTAGCCACCGTCCACGACACTGTCCGGTATCCTCGAATAGCTCTAACCGCTATGACCCGCTGCGCTTTACGCAATTGGGTCTTGTTATGAACGGAGAGAGCATCGGCCCACACAGGAGCGCCGTAAAGTGCCATGGATTTCAACACGCCGACGTACAAACGTCGACATGTAAAATCGGGCCCTCCGATATTTGGCAGTAATCTACCGAGGGCCCCGGCGGCGTTCACAAGCTTAGGTGCAAGCTGAGCGAAGTGCGACTTAAACAACCATCGACTATCCAGGGTTAGTCCCAGATACTTCATCTGGGGCCGTAACTCCACCTCCTGGCCCTGGATGCGCAAAGTAGCCCTACGTGGGGGCCCTTTGCGAGGATCATGAAAAGTAGGGCCTCAGTTTTAGGCATAGAGACCTTCAGACCCAGCGCTTCGATGCGGCCAATAACAAGACGCGTGCCGGTTTCAGCCAAGCGTGCCGCATCCTGGTAGGATGGACCACGGGCCGTGACCAAAGTGTCATCCGCGTAACAGATGATACTCATCCCAGGAGGAAGACGACAGCGCAGGAGCCAATCGTAACCGATGTTCCACAGTAACGGGCCCAAAACCGACCCTTGTGGAACCCCACAACCGACACTTCGTCGACCGATCCGGCCATTTCCCCCAATCCATATGACTACTCTATCTTGGAGGTAGTCATCTAACAGCCGCCGGAGATAGAGAGGCACCCCATGGAACCGCAGTGCCTCTCTTAGCGTCTCAAACGGCAGACTGTTAAAGGCATTGACCACATCTAACGAGACGGCGAGAAGAACATCTGTCTCTGCTGTAGCAGCCAACGACCGGGTTTTCAAGGCGTTCAGGGCATCAATGGTTGACCGACCGGCCCTGAACCAGAACTGAGCCTCTAAAAGATCGGGACCTACCCTCTCTAGGTGTTGAATAAGACGGAAGGCGATGATCTTCTCTAAAAGCTTGCCTATCTCATTCAGCAGCACAATTGGCCTATATGCGGAGGGAGAGTCCAGAGGACGCCCCTAATTGCGCAGCAGGCACAATCCTCCTACCTTCCAAGTCTTCGGAAACTGTCCAGTTAATAAACATTGATCGAATAGTTTCCGAAGTTTGTCACTAAGGTATTCCAGGGCGATGCTTAAAACTCTACCTGGAATACCATCTGGTCCAGGAGCCGTTTTCTTGGCCTTCAATCTCCTGAGCGCCAAATTCATCTCCTCATCAGTTATGCAGGGAACCTCCGACATCTCCTCATATTCTGAAATTGGAGCCATTCTAGGAGGGACATGCCTTAGAGGCTCTGGAAATAGGACCTCAACAAGGCGTAGAAGAAAACTCGGTGACAGCGTTTCTGTTAGAGGAGCACCCTGCACGCGGAGTTTTTTCCGTGCGGCGAGATAGGGGCGTCCCCATGGAAACTTGCTAAGACCCGCTAAAAGTTCCTGATAGGCCTTACGTTTCGCAAGCCTAATTGCAAGCTGCAGAGTCTTTTTGCTTTCTTTGTACATGCCCTGCAGCTGGCTTTCAAGAGCAGGGTCGAGTCCGTTTCTCCTTCTACACCTTGTGTACGCCCGTCGGGCCCGATGACAGGACGCCCGCAGTGCAGCAATCTCGGTCGTCCACCAGTAAACTTGGCGGCGGGCTGGTCTTCGCCGGGCTCTTCGCATGGCAGCATCGCATATCTCTGTTATTTTACTGTGTAGCTGGCCTGATAACACTTCAACATTGTGGCCATTCACCATATCGCTTGGAAAGCTCCACTTTGCCACAATCGCAGCCTCTTTAGCTAAGTGTACGTTAAGCTGGCTGAGAGCCCACCTTGGGAACTTTTGAAATGAGCCCCTGCGTTGGGCCACCGGTGCTTGGTGAATGGAGATCTCAAACCTAATATAAAGATGGTCTGACAAGGTCTCCACTTCCTCTTCTACTCTCCAATTCCTTACACAATGCGCGACGGATGGAGATGCGAAAGATAGGTCCACCACGGACCCCCCGTTATGTCGCACACAAGTGAATGTTGTCCCCACATTGAGAAGGGACAGTCCGGAGAGGAGAGCCCACACCTGTACAGCTTTGCCCTTAGTATTTGATGTAGGATTCCCCCAGGCACGGGACTTGGCATTGAAATCGCCAAGCACAATTATTTTCTTCGGCGACTGTCGACCAACCGCAAGTCTGACGGAATCAAGAAAGATCTCGAAGTCCGCCAAACTGCGGTTGGGGGAGAAGTAAACGCCAATTACAACGTAATCTCCCCACTGTACCACGACATACCCCGAGCCTCTTTCCAAGGCTGTAATAGGAGCTCTGGTGTTGGTGCTAGATATAACTACTACAGAGTCGTCCAAATCAGCCAACCAACGCGGATTATGAGGGACCAAATAAGGCTCACAGACGACACCGATATCGATACTCCACTCCGCCATAGATTGCAGTAGTAAGTCCTGCGCTCTGGCGGAGTGGTTGATATTAGCCTGTAGGAAGCTTGCTTGATTTATAGCCATTATGATGACATATCACCTTCCTCTACCACCTGATGGTCTCCAGCTCCAGAGGGTGCTCTTGTCTCAAGAGCCACTGATCCCTTGACAGGTGGTGGACGGCACTCTGCACCACCCATTATATGTCCTGATGGTCTCTTTGCGTCCATGCACACCATGCAGCGAGGCTCGGCACGGCAAGTGTGAGACTTGTGCCCCTCACAACCACATCGGAAACATAGATTGTCCCTGACAGTTGTTGAAGGACACTGTGGCCTGGCATGGCCAAGTGCCAGACATCTGTAACAACGCAAAGGACGCTCCTCAAGAACCTGGACCCTGGCAGAGCTCCAGCCTATCAAAATTCGACCCTTAGCCGCGATTGTCTTAGCGCAATCGCATGGACACCGCACCACCGCTGTCATCATACCTCTGGGGCCAAGGCGAAGCTCAGACACTGTAACAGCATCAACAGTACAGCTACCAGCATTCGAGACGGCACTAGCCACCTTTTCTTTGGTAACTGAATCATCCAGTCCCAATAATTTCAAAGTGGCATTCTTATGAGGTCTGGTGACTACAGCCAGCCCTTCTAACACTACTTTCAACCGCTCTGCTAGTAAATCTGCCTGTTCTGCAGAGTGAACGGCAGATAACTCCAACAACCGAGCACCTGAAATGGCCTGGCGCACGGTTAAGCCTTCGGTGATACCCAACTGCGCCAGATCAATACCTTGCTGCGCTCGCTCCAATGCTTGAGCATAGGATACACCCTTCGCCAGTGACTCTGCCGTTAAAGTTATTATAACCGCCTCTGTACGGGGAGGTTTAGGGACTTTAGTTCTAGGCATATTTACAACTGTCGTTGTCGCCGCTGGGGTGAGGGAAGACTTTTTACTTTTCTTGCCCTTCCTAACTACTGTAGTCCAAGTACCACCCTCCTCTTCTCGGTTTCTGCAACGTGAGCTTGTTGTAGTGTAGAGTCTCCGG
Source organism: Dione juno (assembly GCA_037127375.1). Lineage (NCBI taxonomy): Eukaryota > Metazoa > Arthropoda > Insecta > Lepidoptera > Nymphalidae > Dione > Dione juno. The sequence goes on from JAXRJS010000041.1 coordinate 1,531,218, forward strand.
GTTGAAGCTCTGAAAGAGAATTTGGCAAAGGATCACTTTCTCTTATCACTGAATGACCTCCGGTCTTATTGAGCCTCGGTCTCCGCCTATTTTCGACTTCGGTCCCCACTATTTCTGACGTAGTCGGGGGTGACACCGCCGTTGGAAGATGTCCACGAGTTGTCCTCCTAGAATCTGACGCTAGTGGAGGACGCATACTTTTTGCGGGCAAGAGACGCTCTTCGATGCCAGCAAAACGAGCCTCTATCATAGTCCCAACTGAGCAGACAATAGAGCGCCTTAACTCCTCCAGCACTTCTTCACCAACGCTGACGGTCATTGCTGAAATATTTTGGGGTGTATTTTTAGAGGTAGCCAAGGCTTCTCTGAGTCCTCTTACGTCTTTATTATAGGACTGCAATTCCTTCCGCAATTTCTCTACCTCTTCAGTCAGGCGTCGGTTTTCGTCTCGCACTCGTCGAACCTCTTCACTCTCAGTACGAGTGACGAGAGATCCGACAATTTCGGTTAGAGCTGCAGCAGCCTCCTTCAATTTACGCACATAGGTGCCCTTAAGGTGGCCGGATTTTGTCGCCACCTCCAATATTGAAGCCGCACGCTGTCCAGCATAGACGCGCAGCTCTTCAGCAGAACACAGTGAAGTATTTCGCCTATCTTCCTCTGCCAAGGCGCTTTCTGCATCTGTCGTCTGAGCAGACCTGTCATGCTGTGATACCCAATCTGACAAACTTCTCTCGAAATTTACCTCACTTTGCTTCTGATCTCTGCGTGTTCGAGTCTGTCCAGCGCTAGCGGTTTTCGGAGGTCTACCTCTCCTTGCCGTGTGGCACTTGGAACTACGCACTGTCTCGGTTTCCGAACCAGAGTCGTCTCCTTTGACAGGCTTGCGCTTTCGCCGTGTGCGCCGTATAACTCCCGAATCCGAAGCAGATTCTAAAACTCCTCCATAATCGTCGTTTGTTTGTTTTGGTTTTGCAATATCCATACTGATCCCACGAGTATGGGGAAAAAAAAACAGTCCATCCAAGCAGTGCCCCCTGTACTTGGATAAGCCTAATACGCCACGGGTGTCGGCCGGTACCCTGGTGAGACCAGCAGTAGCGACTGATCTTCCCATTAGCCATGCACCCCTCGCGCTGCTTCGCCACTTGGGTTGGGGTAATTTTTTATAGAGGTTTTCTTCCTCGCAGTCCGGCCGGTGAAGGCAAGACCCTCGGTTCCACTCATGATTACGAGACATGACCGCAATCACAATTGGAGTTCCGATATACTCGGCGCTGGCATAAACATCGCTACGCCTACGTTGTGGTAGGGTTAGTACACACCACGTACGCCCGCCCTAGTTCCTCACACTGTGCCCTCTGCTATTCAGAGGAACACGCGGAGTACCGTCGCGTCGGATTATTCGCCGGCGGGCAATCATTAACCAAATGTCCTTTGGGCAACAACTACCCGCCGCCCAGGGTGCACCGGCGCACTACACTACTCGTCCCTCCGAATGGCAAGCACATTCGAAAGAGGCCAGTAGCAAGTGCGCACACGAGGAGGTTATCTGACAGTTACAACACACTGTACTAGCCCGAGTCAACTTACCCACACAATTCACCCATAATGCACTGTATTCTAGAGCTTTTAGAGTTAAAGTTAATACTATAATAGTTGTAAAATATATTGTGAAAGGCGTACAACATCTGTCATTCTCTAACAAAATTGATGCGAGAGCGGACAGTGAAAAACGCGGAATCGTCGTCCGGCGTATATTATTAGTATACAGCTGTTAGTTAATATCAAACTAACGCACTAGGTGTAGATAATGGTAGCGGGAGTAATGTAGATGTGACATAGCTATTTTAGGGTTAAGTTGTATTTCGTCACTTATGGAGGTTGATTCGAGTATGGATTTGATTTTTCTTTTGTTTTAAATTTTATGGTTTTTATATATAGGAAGAGTTTTTACTGACACTCTGCTCATTATTTTATAATTGACGTAGAATAAGCATTTTGTGTGGAAAACCCTAACGAGGCAACTAAAAAGGATAAATTATCAAATAAAAAAAAGTTGTATGAAGCTATGTCCTTCCACCATGGATCTTAGTACTTACTTTAACTATGGACATATAAATAACCTTTTTGCATGCGATCTCGTTGCGGCACAAATAAATGAATTCTATATATATCTGACAATATCAAGGCTCCTTATCTATATAGAATGTAAGACAAATACCGTTGGTACTTGCAAATTATTGACTCGGTCGAAGTACAGACAGTTATTAGTTTTAGGGCATTAAGCGGAGATGCAATGGATTACTTTTGTTGAGTAAAAAGGTAAATTAAATTTCTTTTGAATTACTTACGTTTTCTTGTACTGGTAATAAGATAAAGCGCTTCGTTGAGTTCCGCAGCTCGACACGCGGGTTTCTAAAATTAGAGAGAAAGTGGGGAATGGAATATTTTGACACTTGGTGCCCTCAGCTTACCCTGCTATATGCGGGATACAGCGTGAAGCTTAATACAAAAAAAATCTTCAATATAAACTAGATTATAGGTAAACCTTAACCTTTAAAATGTCCAATGTTAAATGTTATGTTACTGTTTCTTCCACTTTCCACCATTTCCAATTTTGAGACATGAATAAATAAATTGTTAAGAACTCGCAATGTTCATCTCTCAATCACACTACCACTAGGTAAAAAAAAATTTTCACGCTCTATCTCGCATATAGCGGGATAGGTAGAACGAATCTAGTGGTAACACTCTTTGTGCTAACAAGAATACATTACGTCTCAAGTGGCAGAATTCAACGCCGCTCTAGCCATTGCGAGATAGTGCGTGAAATAAAAAAAAATATAATTATATACGTGGTAAAGGGTCAATCTAAATAACTCCTTTAATCTCCGTCGAAACAAGGACGCCTATAATATAAAATAACATAACATAATATACAATAACAGTAAATCATAAACAAAAATGAAACGGACCGCCTCAAAGGGAGAAATGGCTCGGAATGTAATATAAATGTATAAATCTATAATAACCGATCTAAGAATCATCACAAATATGTCAAAAACGGTAATAAAAGTCGAAGGGTATCGCAGATAGTTTATTAGATCTCATAGCAACAATGAAGTCGACGACTGATGGAATACGACTTTGGATTATGGCTTTAGGGAAACTGGGAAATGTTGTTGTTGTTGGCGTTTAATTGTTGTATTTGTTTTGTTATTGTTGTTAGATTTTTTTTTTTGTTGATTTTATATATATATATATATATATATATATATATATATATATATATATATATATATATATATATATATATATATATATATATATATATATATATATATATATATATATATATATATATAATATATATATATATATATATATATATATATATATATATATATATATATATATATATATGGAAAATTTTTAATTTGCAATATTAGTTTTTCTTATTGCTATCGTATTTTGTTTCCGATTTAGAGAATTAGGTTTAGTATTACGTCACAAACTTTTCCACTTTTGAGCCTATTAAACAATTTTGGGTGTTGATTTTTGAGTGATGGAACCCATGGTGTAGCTTTGCACATGTTATATATATATATATAACATATATTATATATATATATGTGACATGACAAATAAAAAAAAATCCCTGAAATATTTGCAAAAAAAATATATAATTACTTTTCTACTACTTAATGAAGCTCTATGATCTGTTGATGATATTGGGGTGACATTAAAATGAAACACGTATTGATAAATAAATTTAAAAAAAAAAAAAACTAAATCATGTGCCATTCAACTTTTCGTCAAAGGCAAATCATGATCATGATGTTAAAATATTACATCGAAATTTTTTTCTTATCTCAACGACCCTACAAAATTTCAACTTTAAAGACGTAATTAGATTCCAAAGCTACCAAATGCTTTTAGAATCGATTCCTTTTATTCTGTCCATACATTTTATTATTCATAATACGCTTGATATTATTTTTCAGAAGTTTTATCTAAATGTGGTCAGTCATAAAATTAACGCGTTTATTTTTCAAGTATACGGTGCTTATATAAAATTTTTGCAAATTAAATGGTCATCGAACTGACTGACTCCTTCGTTTTTTATATCATATCATTTTAGTGGCAGGAGCAGTGTTTAAACACTTTACGGTTATAATTTTGTGTTTGCGTTAAACTTTTTTTATTAGATTTGTATCGGAGCTTTCGTTATTTTATATATATTTATATATTTATTTAGGTAAGTAAAATTTTTGAGCTTCTGTTAAAGTTGTAAGTTTTATACATGACAGTCGATTCATTGTTTTCTAATATTATTGTTCAAATATAATTAGGCATAATATTTAATTTTCTTGCTCTGGTAACAAGACAAAGCACGCAATGTGTCCAGAATATGGCGGAAAGTGGCGAATGGAGTGTCTTATTTTATTTTGCTCTAGCGTTATGTAAGAATGTTTAATATATATTAACTAAATAATTACTGAATCATGTGAATCATGATATATAAATCATTGTTTTTTGCGCTTAAAAAATTTTTCATGCCTAATTTAAAAATCATTCGAGCTACACCGAAAATTTTTTTTTAAATATTCCCCATATCCTCCTGGGAACCAAACCCACTACCACCGCGTACAGTCAGTCAATCTCTTCGTACTTAATAAACATAAATAGGCACATTTAGCGTTGATTTATACGCGGAGCGACGGATTAAAGTCGCCGATTAATTTTGACATCTGCGCCGATCGATCGTCTCGTGACCTTTAGCTTTTCTACCGACTCTACTTATCGTTTAATCGGCTTTAATTAATTATCGTTAGCTTGTTTATAGTATTTTGTATTGGGATTTGAAGGAATTTTGCAATTAATATTATTGATAGTTCAATCGATATCTTTATATGTAGTAAGTAGGTGATAATAAAACGGAGTGATTAGTCACTTGGTTTCTTTTGCGTTAAGTACGAGAACTACTGTGTAGTGGAAAGTGTTTTATGCGACGGTTGTAAATTCAAATACTTCAGGTATATTTTTATTAATGATCGGGTTATAATGAGGATCTGACGTATATTAAATGAGACATACATACATACATACATATTTTAAATGAGAAATGTAACTGATTTAATCTGAGAAAATAACTTCACGCTGTATCCCGCATATAGCAGGGTAGACAGAGGACACCTAGTGTTGAGACGCTACATTCCACTACCGCCCAAGATATTGCGAGAAACTGATTTAATGAAGAAACCACCACCACCATTGTGACTTCACAATTATTGTTTTTAATTTAGAATATCTATTGCATAATTTTGAAGTTGTTTAGTGAGAGAGAGATAGGGGTAGCAAGGTAAAACGCGGCGTTGAGTTCCGCCACTCAACACACAATGCAAGTGTCTTAGCGGTAGGTTCCTTTAACCAACGGTTCCCTCATCCTACCCTGCTATATGCGGGATACAGCGTGAAGCTAAATATATATACAAAATATAATATAAATGAAAATTATATATAAATTACGAATTGCAACTGTCAGTCACTCAACATACAACTTATAGAGCGTAGTTATATATATATATATATATATATATATATATATATATATATATATATATATATATATATATATATATATATATATATATATATATATATATATATATATATATATATATATATATATATATATATTAAAAACTACGCTCAGTAATAATATCGCCAACACATTGGCTTTCAACATAACAATAGCAAAGCGCCTTACATCAGATGACGATGTTACACTCGGATCGAAATTACTATGTCTTGACAGTATTGCGGTGTATCTAGTTCATCTGGTACGGACAGTCGGCTTACTGTGGCTCTGATGACAAGGCAATGCCTTAACCGCATCCAGATGACATCCAGACCTTGTGGACTTAAAACGTCTAAATAGCTGGAATATGTTATGTGATTGTATGTATACAGTCATCATCTTGGGATGTAGAGATCAAGGAGATGAGATCATATGGAGATAGAGTAATACCGATTTGATAATTGAAGAAATATATCGCTCTCTGTCTGACAGAATGGGTGTTCAGGGGTCAGTTTTCCAATATAGTTTTTATATTGTGCTAAAATAAGAAAAAAAGTCTAATTATTTCTAAGCATCTGTCATATACATGTGCAAAGTTTAATTGAACGTTATCCTTGTTTAAATTAAATTGTGATAGAGTTTCCTGACACTAGATTCTCTGATTTACCATGCTATATACGAGATAGAGCTTAAAGCTGACTTCCAAATAACAGCAAATATATGACGATTATAAATTATTTTGTTTTAAAGAAGCCAATCAATATAGCTTGCTGCCATACTGCCATCATGTGTAAATCCTTAAAATCTAAACCGTAAAAGCCTACTTAATCTATTCATTTAAGGGAATCTATTTCGGACTGCCTTCAATTACGGGGTGTGTTGAGATGTGGCCCGCACTCTAGAACAAGTATGAACGGCATTTGTCCAGACGTAACAATGTATTTTTGTCGCCAGCATCCATAAGTAATGGACCACGGGTCAAAGTCTGAGAGCTAATGTATGTTGATCTTATCCTATATCGTGATGCAAACCACTACTATTGGCTAAGTTTGCTTTGGAGTGAGTTCGGTCCGAGTTTCAGTTGTTTTTTTTTTAAATTTAGACCGTTGTTGTATTTCATTTCGACTTTGTGTTATTTCTATTACTAATAAATAACTTAATTGTCAATTTTTGTGCATTTTAAAGTAAAAAAAATAGATAAATGATTTAAATTTTGTAAGTTTAAAATGGAGGTACTTGTATATTCTATAAACATAAATACGAATTCAAGTACAAAGATAGCGTTCAGTTAAATACGTTGATTGATAACTTATGATTTATAATTTAGATTTACACATACATATTTTTAAGTCATCATTTTATATATATACCAAAATATATTTAATGCAAATTTAATAAATTAAGCCTATACATATATGTACATATATTAATAACGGAATTTTAACCAATTCATTATTAATATTTCATTTAAATGTCAACAGATATTCTGTTTTCCTTAAAGCAACTAAAGAATTCATTTAACCTAATTTAAATGAGTTAAATATTCTAAAACAATACCTAAATGGCATAAGAATCGGTTTAAAATTCATATAATTAAGAGGATTTTTCGCTTATATGTTAAATATATATAAAAAAATGTATAATATAGATATAGATATCGTTTTATATATAATATGTATGATAAAATGTCTTTCGGTTTAGCAATTAACCTCTAATCATTACATCCGGTTGTATTTATTTCATCAAAGTGATTTTTTTTTAAATAGACTAATGAAAGTTAATTTGCAATTTGTATGAAATCACAATATAATTTAGCTAGCAGCCTGTTTGCGGCTGCGCTTGATCTTATACTTATAATATATATATATATGTTGTAATAAAACCAAAAATTTTAAGAGAAGCTTACCAAAGTGCAACAAACGCAAACTGCATGTAAATGGGTTGAGCCGTTTTTGAGATAAGCGTGAACAAACGCACAGACAAACATACACATTGATAAATGCCTTCGATAATAATTTTTGTCATATATTATGTTGCATATACAGACAGCGATCAGTTAATTTTTTATTGTATATATGTAAATGTAAATGTATAATAGATTTAATGAGACCAATAGTAGGGCACAATAAATTCTCTAGTATTCTACAGATGGAAGGTCCGATTGCTGAAATACCTGTACGTAGAGGATATCTGGCGGACTGTCAATACAAGATACTCACTGTAATTAGTATTATTTCGTTTATATATAAATACTTTAGACATTTGCCTATTGTCGTTGAAAATTTCAATTATTTACTATGTATAGAGTAATATTCTAATAGCTAAGTTAATAGATTAGTATAGTGATGATGTAAAACAATCTAAATATAAATTAAGGCATACGGCGGCGTTGAGTTCCGCTAATTAACAGGCAACATCTCCTATGCGATGCGAAAAGCGTAGAACGGAGTGTCTTGATTCCAAATTCAAATTATCTGTGCATACCATATATGAGATATATCCTGATGCAGAAAATAAAAAAAAAAGCTGAATTTAATTTAACATTTATAAATCAATATCTACAAATTGAATTCATAAAACAAATTATAAATTGAATATTGAAATAATTTGTTAATGTGTTTCAATATTCTTATTGTATTTTACGAGCGCTGTCATTAATTTGACTGTTAATTTTCATTTATAAATCATGAATCTTGTCATATTCTAATGTGACCAGCATCTTGTATGATGGCGCTATCAGAGATCTCGCTTGAACTTTAAAAGTCTAGATAATTATGTGATTTAGTTATCATCGTGATAACGTTGTGATGTGTTTATTTAATATATACAATGATTAATATTATAATCGTATATTTAAATAAGGAATGGAAAGCTTATTTTTAAGTTTGTTATTATTTGAAAAAGCTTTCTAGTTTGTAGTGGTAATACAGTCCGTTTTTCATTATTCCCTTGCGTTTTTAAGCTTTTGCTGGTTGAATTGCGGAACTCAACGTCGAAACTTGTCTAGGGAAACGGGAATTAAAATAATTTTAAATTTGAACTTGTTTTAGATAATGATGATGGAGAAGAAGAAGAATGTGTGCCTTTTAGACTATTATTGACTAAATGTATTTCATACAATGGAAGACATTGGTGAAGTGATTAACTGGTATGCTCGGAATTGAGTTTGTAATCGTTTTTTTCTGTTATATACATTTAAATTACAAATTTTCCATGTTTTTTTTTCTATTATTTAGAATAATATAAGTTCAATTACAAAATTTTCGTTCGTATGTTTTTGGAAAAATTATACTGTTGAGTACTTATAATGGAATAGACATACTCGTGCCTTCACCCCTTATACTTAGCACGCTTTGGTCCCTACATACTTCTGGTATGGCCTAGTCCTCTGATTAACCTCTTCATATATCCCCTCCGGGGGGTCCTCATGCTTTCACATGACCTTCCTCCATATCTTTCTTCTATATTGGATTCTTGAAGGTCAACCAAGGTCTTCCATTAAGTCAAGAATATATTTAATTTATATTATTAACTTATAAGTTAATAATATAAATGAAATATATTCTAAAGATATATCTTTATAGTAAAGTAATAATTGACTTAACATAACATGTTACAAATTTCTTGTATTGTCATGTAAAATTGGGTCGAAATCTAATTTTTGTGGAATGCCAACTTTAGTTCTGAGCTAGTAGTCCAAATAACTATGGCGTATTTGCCAAATTAATTTCTAACAGTCTCCTTGAGTATCTGACTATAAACGCTATGGTTGGGGGTTCGATTTACATTTGGGGGAATAAGTTTCGTTTAATATGGCAAGAAGACAAAGCGCGGTGTTCAGTTTTGCCACTTAATACGCAAATTTCTAGAAAATTGGGTAGACATTTGAGAACGGAGTGTCTTAACACTAGGTTCTCTCTGTGTACTGTTGGTATATGCGGGAAAAAGAGTGACGCTATTTGTTTATTAATTTTATAGGCACATTTTTTTTAAATCGATGAAGTTATTTTGCTATAATTTTATAAGCTACAAGCTGACTACCCTCAGAGGAAATCTAGTCTCAAATATTGCTTCTTGGGTTGTGCAACTCAGTGCCGTCCGGGCCTTGGGCAACTTAACCTTGGGCAAACTAACAACACAATTGTATTTTTTTTTTGTTCGTATTCTAACCAAATATTTAAATACAAAAATACAAATTAATAAGTTAAGGGTAATAAGATTAACCTATTAAACTTAATTAAATTATAATATGCAAATATATAAATATATTTATATTATAAAATACATATTATAAAAGTTATAAATAAATTAGCATTTGGTGACGCCGAAAACGCCGTGTTTGTAAAATATGGTTTTTACCTAAGACCTATCGGATTACGAAGTGGAGGCCCTAAACCTTGGTCTTAAGTAACCGTTAGATCCAGAATTAACTGCCTGCCAATCTGTCAATAACATACATGCCAAGACATTTTTAATCAAAAGCAAAACAAATACTATGCAATAAATTGATATTTTATATCCATCCACTGTTTTAGAATATATATTAGCATAATTACATTAGTGATAAATAATCTGTGGCGGATGTGAAACGTCAATAAATATAAATATAGATAATATACAGTGTGAGCTACTGCCACCCAAGATATACATGCTAAAAGTGACATATATTTGTAAATTTATAGATATTTATGATTATATATATATATATATATATATATATATATATATATATATATATATATATATACACATATATATATATATATATATATATATATATATATATATATATATATATATATATATATATATATATATATATATATATATATATATATATATATATATATATATATATATATATATATATATATATATATATATATATATATGTGTGTGTGTGTGTGTATTCTTAACCTGATTTTGAGCGATATATTGTATTTTTCATAAATTAGTAGATTTTTTATTCTAGATATGTGTTTAAAAGATATTTTGATAAGAATCTGTAACATCCAATTTATAATTCATACAAATTATATAGATTCTCTTCTGTGTTGTTACGTGTTTATTCATAATTATTTAGTCCACAATTTAATTTTCATGGACTATATAACGTAAAATCCCGTCTTTACTGACTGGAATTTCGGACTATCCTCTATTAATGCTTCTCTATTTTCCCCAAGGATATGCCAAATTTCAGGTTTCTACGCGTGTAACGGTGTATATATATATATATATATATATATATATATATATATATATATATATATATATATATATATATATATATATATATATATATATATATATATACAAAGCAGCCAAATAACAACTTAACTAAACCTACGTTTTAATTTAAAACAAATATTTCTGGCAAGGCATTTACGCTACAGCATTAACCCGAGCGAAATATTACAATGTTAGTTTTCACAAAATATTATGCACACTCGAATAATCTTCCCGTTTCGAGTTTCTTTATTTTCCCTCAAAATTACGAATCCAGTGTGTCTGGAGTCTTAATGCAGTTGTCACAGGCTATTTAGTGCTTTTGGCTTCTAGACTACTGTTTATAGCAACTTGATGGTACACAGGAAGTGGTATTTAGCCAGCTTTATATATAATAAGAGGAAAATTTGTCGTGGCTCAGTGGAACAGTAAGCATAGTCAACGTAATGGTGTAAGGTTCAATTTTAATTCAGGGGATGGTTTTTAGTTTCGCTCTGGTGAGAAAATGTGGATTTGTATTTCGCTATTTAACACATTTTATCAAGTTTGAACAGGAGGTGTATAGCTGAAAAAAAAAAGATTACGCAATAAAATGTAGAAAAAGCTTGTGGAGGATTTATTCGATTTGATAAGCGATACAAAACGTGCAACCAAAAACACTTGAACCTACAACACCTAAGTCCTCCATTCAAATAAATCCTAAATCTGTTAAGCCGATGTCACATATTTATTGTTATTTAAATTTTTCTACAATTACATAATTAACTTTTCTTTTGTTAGAAAATACATTACATGTATTTTTATTAATCTAATTTAAACAGATATAGCCAATTATAGATCTCAAAGCTCATTCTCTTTTTAGGTTAAATCTCAAAAGCTCAGTTAAAGCTTCTTAATTTTATTTACTTAAACTTACAAGAATACTATTTAAAGTACAAAAAATGTGTAGATGCCATTTCCATTGTATCGTTGTTCTTCGGTCAGTATTACCGCCGCTAATGAGTTTTTTGGTTCAATTTCGCTTTACTTGCTGTTTGTGCCTTTACTTTGAAATGCTACTTTTTTATCAACCTTAAGGAATAATTAGTATAAGAATAATATTAAAATATATTTTTAATTTTCCTATTCTAGTAAAATAAAGCATTTAAACGGCAATATATCGAATTCGAGCACAATGTAGATAACAGTGTCTTGTCACTACGTTCCCTCTCCCTTAGAAATTAAAAATATTAAATATTCAATAGCTAATTAAAATAAAATAAGAATTTACTATAAAAATACGTTGTTTTTTTCCAGGTACGTCCACAATCATAAAAGTTCTGGTGAGATGCAGTAGATAAAGCTTTATGTGTATCTAATTTCTTAATTGACGTATCCATACATTTATCCAAATGTATTGCTGTTTACAAAGTGATCATAGCATTTATAAGTTTTACGCGAGAGATCAAAGTGTACCGACACTTAACGATAAGGCAGCGTACACACTACTGTAAAGTTTATTCTACATTATTTTTATAATGTATTCAGCATTTTATCGCATATATATATATATATATATATGTATATATATATATATATATATATATATATATATATATATATATATATATATATATATATATATATATATATATATATATATATATATATGCAATAAAATGAATATATGCCTGGCATGCCTTAATATATATGCCTGGATAGGCAAAAACACCTTAAGTTTAATTTTTTAAAAATTAGACAAGTTTCACTCGTCCTAGTGGGGATGAAGCTCACAAACAGTGTTTACAAGCTGCAATGCCACGATGGCCTCAAACATATATAGCTAAATCACTACTTCATTGTTCCAGAATGGAACCTGTATTATAAATATATATTAACAACTAATATTATAATATCTTATAATAATAAAATATAGAATAATCCAATCTACACATAGTCTGTAAGACGCTCTAAATTACATATAAAGTGACTCCCGCTCGTTAGGCCTCGCCTATTAAACTATTATCGGGGCAGTTAAAAAGTTACGGCCGCTTAAATATTTTTCGTCGTACGATCTTTACCGACGTGAGGCGTCTGTGGGAGCTGAGCTTGTGGTTATATTTAGCTTTATTATATGCTGTGATCTATATCTATACTATCTATACGAGGTTTGAAAAGCTAAGTATGTTTGTTTGAACGCACCTTAGGAACTACTTGTTGTTTTATATTGGTTAGTCCATTTATTAAGAAATGGTATGACAAGGTTATATTACATCACATTTATCCTCTATTTCCTCTGTCACAGGTACAGGGGAATCTTTCTATTCCTCTGTGCCTGCGTTAAGAATTACTTGGAGTACTTTAATGTGTCACGTGTCATACACAACTCATAGTGGTTTCTGTGTGATGATGAGACGATGTCGCGGGTAAAGTTAGTTGTGGAATAAAGGCCTCTAAATGCACCGGTTGTGGGTTCGATTCCTAGTTGGGATACAAGATTGTCATATGTGGGAAATAATGTGAGGATTCTTTTCTGATTTTATAGTAGATTAAAATGAGTATGGATTCAAATATGATAACGGTAATATTTTTATTAATATGGTGCTTTCTATATATCGCAAGACAGAACTTAAGATCGGATTGTGATATCCAAAGCTATATCTATAAAACAGGCTAATATTGAAAAGCCGTCTTTTATATAAGATCTTCTCGTCGTTCTCCACTATTAAGCTTCGATCTCAGTTGGACATACATTGAATGCGTCAGACTTAGTGAAAGCACATAGTGACTTATCTCTCTGTCCAACCAAATAAAGAAAAATGTAATAGATGTTACATAGAAATTATGTTTTTTTTATACTATATGTTTCATACAATGATGTTAAGATCTTGAGTGGACTTATGTGTGTCGCCATACAGGAAACTGAGTAATATTCTCCGGTTTAAAATATGGTTAAACAGCTTTTACGTGTCCAGTTTTGCAGTTATGTTGACTATTTACCTGATTTGGTTACTATTAATAAACCTGATACAATCTTGTTCCAAGCTTACTTTGCTAGATAGTACTTAATACAGAGAACTTTTAGAAAAGCTTGAAAGTAAATTGAGAAGTCCTTAAGAATATACTAACATCTTATTAATTAACTTTCCTAAAAGCTTCTTACGTATTTGCAGCGTTATTGTAGAGCAAAGAGATTTGAATATGCGATTACGATCTCTACTTTCTGACTTTAGAGTGTTGGATGTCAGATTCCTAACGTCGCGTTTCGTCCACTTAGGACGGTAAAAGTGTAATTATTTTAAAGACATATATTCGTCTCCGTAGAATCTAAGGTCACATCCATCATATATCCTGTATCTCCTGTATTATGATACAGGATTTTCCATTGTCAGACCAATTTGTATGCAAATTGGTCTGACAATGGTAAAACATTCAAAATCAAGTTAATATTAAACGATTAGTAAAAATCTACCATTTATTCCTTACCAATAATAAATGACTACACTACCACTACTAAGATAATAAATATCTTACATACAATTATATTTCACAGCATCATACTCTTATGTATATATTGTGAAAACATCACAAACGTATAACATCGATCGATCAGTACAAAAAAATCACAATTTATCAATCAAAGTGCAAAAAACGCGATACCTGCGCAGGAGTTGAAGGGAATCCATCAAGAGCGTTCAAAGTAAAAAATATTGACCAATAAGAAAGCGGCTTTCAAATAATTGTCCGACCGTCGACCAATCGCGTGAGGTTTAAACCTTTCAATGATTAATGTACTTACGGTCGCCTGTTGAATGATTTGTACGTCTTTCGTATTCACATTGCATCGCGTGTCCATTTATACGGTTAAAATAAACTACATACACATAACACAAGCTTTAATACATATTTGTATGTAAAAATTTTATTTATAGCTGATCTCGTTTAGTGTAATTTTTCAAAGTGTCGTGAGAATGACATGCTTTGGGCTTTGATTTTTATTTATATTTGTATGTTTAGTACAATATATTACACGTATAGAAAATAGATTGGTAAGTGAAGCAATATTTATGGTGCAATAGTAAAACAAAAAAAAAATGCGGCGTTAAACTCCACCGCTTAACATGGATTATTTCGAATTATCGCATTAAGAACGGAGAATCTTGACACTAGGTGTCTGAAATTTTGTATATACTCGTATTGAAATCCTTTTTTAAAAGATAATACTTTTAACATATATTAAGTTAAAAAAATCGAAACAAAATTCCCATAAGCTCTTAAGCACATAATGTAAAATTCAAAAGTGCAAAGCATCTATAAATACTCGTATAGTATTATAGAAAAAAAACACAAAAAAATAACTTCTCCGACTAAAAGTTTTCGATCAAGATGTGGGTTACCGGCGCGTCGCTTGCGCATGACAGATTTACGGTGGGACGGCGCAACGCTCATTATGCCGCGATTGCGTGCACGATTAGATAATTAACGCTTTGTCTCGTTCGTGTGTGATTTGGTATGGATACGTCAGCCGTTTGCCTGGAGTTTTTTTTTGTACGGATATGTGGTAGGTTAGGTTTGTAGGGCGATTGTTGTGTGGACAATTTCAGTAGCCTAATTAATTATTCATATATTATTTTAGGTAGATATTACTTAGTTTTTATTTAATATCCGTCACAAAATGCTAAAAATAGGTACCGACAGAAAAAAAAGAAACCTTTGGGAATATTTCGCCAATCAAAACCAACCACAGAACGGTTAGTTCGGTTAGGCGGTTCTTTCTGCCTATACTGCTATGCGAGTAAAACTGCTTTTTAAAATAATTATATTATAATTTTTTTTCCATATACACGCAAGGGTGTTACCCACACCTGTAGGTCACATGGTAATTTAATGTCAAAATAGTGATTAACGATTAGATTAAAATGTATTTATTTATATTTATTTTTCCTGACATGCAGAAGGTTCTTCACACCTGCCTTTATAAGCCCATTCGTAAGTTTTGTAATTAAAAGTGTTTGGCTTGTCTTTATATATGAGTTAGAAAATTTGTTATCTATGCAAACTGTCATAATGTAATTAATATGACGCCTAAATTGAGTTACGTTACATTTAAAAAGTAAAAAGTATGTATTAAGTTTAAATTAAGCTTCTAGTTTAGATACTACTTAAGAATATAAATTGTGCTTTTGTGTGTGTGTGCGTGTGTGTGTATGTGTGTGTGTGTTTTTTTTAAGCTTTACCTTTAACAATATGTAGGCAGTGAGAAGTTAGTGTCAACACACTCAGTTCTCCGCTTTCCACCTGAATCCAAAAAAGTGACACAACTCATCGTCGCGCTCTTTTTTTCTTAAATATATATTATTACAGAAGTATGAATTGGAAGTATACGTAATATATGATAGAGAATAACTTAAGAAACAAAAATATGTTAAGTTTGGCCGTCGTCGTCTCATCTGACAGCTAATGCGGGGGTGTTGGATTCGATTCCCACCAAGGGGGAATGTATTATTTTCAGTTTTCTTGCTCTGGTAACAAGACAAAAGCGCCGTGTAGAGTTCCACCACTCAACACGGAGAAACGAGTGTCTAAACACTAGGTTTCATCTGCCTACCCTGCCATTTGTCTGGCACAGCTTAAAGATATAGAATAACTAACATAACTTCCGACATGAATTCCTGTATTCTAGTCTACTAGCATTATCATGAATAACAAAACAATAACGCTTTATACTTTACAAGAAAACGTCACTTTTACAAACATCCGTGCATATCCTTCGATATTATTGCTATTCTAACTCAGATTTCTAAATATAATCTATTTGGGAGCTTTATTAGGCTAAGCTCATTATTTGTACTATATTATTTTACTCTAGCAGTCTTCATATTGAACTTTGAGATATTGCAGATCTATACGATAAGTTTCTTTAACTGCGAATCATTTACGTATGGTACGGCGGCGGTCTAAAAGGGCCTTATATACATGATATGGTTTTAGCACGCATCACATAGTGAAAGTAATGTGTCGGGCCGATTTCGGGTGACACTCAATGTATATGTTAAGCATTAAGGCAATGGAATGGGCTTATATACTATTCAGTCTTATATGTTTAAATTTATTTACTATTGTGATTTAATAATATACATTTGTTGTATGTGACGTGGAAGGACAGCGTTGATTTTGATTTGGTATAAAATTATTTTCATTTCATCTCTCAGAAAAGAAAGAATAGAATAGAGTTCCACTAGATTCGACAGTGTCTCCAATTCTGGCGGAAAGTGAAGAATGAAGTGTCTTCACACTGGGTGCTCTCTGTACATCCTGTGTGTAGAGAGAATCAAATCTGTTACTATCTATCTTATTGGACTTTTTTGAGAGCAGGTTGGTAGCAGCCTTATTTTCAACAAAAAATAAAAGAGTAACCACATTATGAAGACCTAGAAGCCTTATAACTTTCTGAAATGCGTAAAAAGTCTATTTTTAACTTAAGATTAAAAACCTATAGCTATGAAGTCTCCACCTCAAGGAACCAAGCAACAGGCCTTGCTTCACCAGAAAGGATAAATAAAAACCACTAAAGAAAACATTCAACGGAGAATCAAACCCACGACTACATATACACTATAGGGAGAACTCAACTTATCCACGACGGGTTTCGTACATAAAGTTACCTTACCAATAAACTAGTCAATAATCTCATTAAAATCCTAATCAGACGACCATTTCTCATCCGCACTCGTCCTCTCATACACCGTCCATTAAATATTTGATTTACAGCGGAATATGAAATTAACCACCATGTTTTAAATTACAAATATCATCTGTATAATATATTAGGTAATGTCCGCGCGAGATTTATAGCGTGGTGACCCTCGCGTCTATTAGCGTTGTGTGGTTCTGTATACAATTAGCTGGATTGCTTTTGATTGAATTTCTTTTTGTGTGTGAGAGAGAGAGAACAGAGAGAATCTGGTGTTTAGACACTCTGTTCGCCATTTTACGCCCATTTATGAGATTTTGTTGTGGAATATTGGAATTAGGAATATTTTAATTTATTTATTATTTATAATATTAAAAAAAATAATTAATTGAAAAAATAAATTTGGCATATGACATGATGCACAGGATAATTCATAGTAAGAGAATTTAAATCATAAAATGGCATTTCTCGCCGCTTAACTCACAAAATATGCAAAAAATTTCCATAAGATTTTTTGAGTGGCTGTACTCAACGTAATGAATCAACTGATTTCCCTGAGCCGGCATCGAACTGGCAACCGTTGCGTCTTTAACCAGACCCTATACCTGACTGGGCTACGACAGCCTCACATAAGATCCACTAACATAAGATAATAAAAGGTGAATTAAGCTAAAGGGACAGACACGTTCTACTCATCTCAATTGCTCTTGGGTCCTGTGTTCGAAATAGGCCCATTTTATCTAATAGTTATTGTTTATATGGAAATTAAAACATTATACAACACGTTTATTTCCTCTATGCCATCGTATAGGTTGTTTTTGAATCAAAACGAGCGTTAACACTCTAAAAGGAGTTAACAGGAATGTCCCACAAATTGTAATATTATGCATATCCTACAGGAACCACAATTTTACAACTAAATAGTGTATTTTGAAGTTTTATTATAAAAGTAATCATTTCAACATAATATTAGATAAGTATAGCTTTTTTTGCTTCACGCTTAATACCTTATAACGTAAGAAAGAAGAGAGAGAATCAAGTGTTAGATCCCTCCGTTTTCCGTGCTCCACCTTATATTACGTGTTTTTACGTGCGTCCCGCGATTGCCAATTAGTTAATAAAAAAATAACTTTACTTTACTATACTATATCGTTAAATCCTATTTGACTATTAAGTTGAATTGCGTTTTGATTGATACTTATTCTTTCTATTTAAGCTGGAAGCTATAATTATTGAGAAAAACACTACCTCTTCCATAAATCTAGTCTACTACGGAACCCAAAAACCAATAATCTAAACAACAAACGTATCTCCAAAACACATGAACGATAATAATTTGCATCAGATGAGGTCATCTTTATTAATCCAGTATATTTCATTCGCCATATATCATTTTTATGGTCACTATAAATACACTGTCACAGTCTGATGTATTGCCAATAATTTTAATAGTTATATATACGATTCTTCTGTTAATTTTGTTTAATTATCCTTTACTATACCAATTATTTGCTGTGCAATCCTACCTAGTGGTGGATTCGATTCCCATTCGAGGTAATCTCTACTTGATTTTATTGAAATAGTGTAAAATGTAATTATGCCTATTAATACCTACTTACTGTCTCTCTGGCATCGCTGTGACAAAACGATTCATCATTCTTCTCTGCTATCCTTCAAAATACCAGCCATGTATGTATGTATGTCTATATACAGAAACTATTATATATGTTTATTTATATTACATTTCATATATATTTTTTTTACTTTACCTGTATTTAATCTAGTGTATATTTATAATACAATTATTAAAAAAAGTAAAAAAAAAAGTTCAATTTGTACTGTAATAGATAGATTCAGTGGAACTATAACGAATGATGTATGCAACATTTATAGTGACATTTCCTTTCCGTGCTGGATAAGATTTTTAATTAAATCTTTTGATATATAATATTATATTTGTTTATTTACATCTACTATTCCTACTATACTCCTGTCTCTTATATAGGTGGAAGAAAATTCTAATTAAATTTAAAAAAAAAATTACATCAAATATTTCCCCAAATTCGAATCGAACCCAGAATCAATATATGTTGTCTATTACCATAACTTTCATATATAAAATATTACAATTCTGTGCCACTTGAGACACAAGTCCCATAAAATCTCCCATAAATACCTATATATACTAGGTAGTACGATTTTATCAATCCAGCTAGTGTATGAACGTGACCATTTCGATGTTAATTTTATGGCTGGCCATCGGGAGCCACAATAAACCGTTTCAAATTGATTGATATCTTAATAGCATATTAGTTTGCTTAGAGCTTAACACATAAAGCGCTGGTATTTCAATGTTTTGTTGGAAATTTTTTAAAACGTGATTGTTTAGAGAGAATTCGGAAGTTCCCACAGTCCTCTACTTTCTATCCAAATTGCGCAAGTCAACGCTGTGCTTTATCATTGCCAAAGACGAGAAATAAAATGATTCTTTTTTTTATTTTTTATTTGTTTAGAGACGAAATTTATGAAACTATGTGTAATAGAACTGCAAAAGTTTACATCTTTTAAAAGCTTTCTTTCTGTTCTTAAAAGTTCTTATTCGTTCTTAACTTCACTTTTATAATTGATCAATTTTAGTCTAATGAAAGTAAATGTTTGTCTTGTTAAATGAATCTCTACCTATATATGTATGTTGACTTGGAGTACTAAGAGAGGTTTATTCGTAATTCTAAAGGGAATAAGAAAAGACGGGATTTTACGTACCGGTGACCTTCACAGAGAAGGCGACATCGCACCTGTAGCAACTCTGGTGTTACACGGGGTCGTGGGCGGCGGTGATCAGTTACCATCAGGTGATCAGAACGCCTGTTTGTATATATATATATATATATATATATATATATATATATATATATATATATATATATATATATATATATATATATATATATATATATATATATATATATATATATATATATATATATATATATATGTGTGTGTGTGTGTGTGTGTATATTTGGCATGAAACAACAAGCTTAAGCCTCCTGAATTACCTTTTATGGATTATGCGGACAAAGTCGAATTGACGAGTGGTATTTAATACACCGTAACAAATTAATGTTGACGTAACTTGAGCTGTCAGTTTAAATATAAGCATTTAATCAAACTTACAAATATAAACGCGGAAGTCATTTCAATGACTGTTTATGTAAATTGGAGAAAAAAAAACGATTTGATATGTATAGAACGACATAGATAATGCTATCTTAATTATATATATATATATATATATATATATATATATATATATATATATATATATAATATATATATATATATATATATATATATATATATATATATATATATATATATATATATATATATATATATATATATATATATATATATATATATATATATATATATATATATATATATATATATCTTCTTGTTTATTTTGACTTCATGGTATATCCCGCACATAAAGGTGTCGAGATATTACCTGTTGAGTGGAGAATTAGTACAGATCGCATAACAACCATCACGTTGGGAATCAACTGTTGTTCCACTGAACTATGACGTCATATTTTTGTAACAAATTTAAATTAATACAAAAAGTGTTCATGGATGTCATGTTCTTGCTATTTCGGTCTTTAAGTCGAGAATGTCAAGTTCTAGCAATTATTATTTGCCATAAATATACTGTTGAATTAAGATGCATATGCAAATTTCTAATTTATTCATTCTACAACTAGTTTCAAAACCTATATACTATTAATTAAGAAAGTCATCTAGAGTAATACAATATATTACTTAATCCAAAAACTATTTGGTAACGCGAATCGAAGCCATCAAAGTGAGCGCGACTTAAGAACAAATGGACATGGCTTTATTATAATTAGTGTATACTATAAATTAAACTACTATACTGTGATTCTAAATAAGTTCAATTACACCATCCAATACTCATTGTTGCTAAGTCAGTGAAAAGGGAAGAATTTCAACATCGTTTGGTAGTGATATATCACTACGAAGACACTTCAGTATATGTAAAAAAAAAATGAAGTGTCAAGTTAGCTGAAATCCATTTAAATAAATTGATCTTCGTCACAAGAAATCTTATTATAAAGGACCGTTCTGTTATAAATTACAAGTAATAGTCTAATAGTACAGTTACCGTCTAAATTTCTTTCAGGACGCCTTTCATTTTCATAGTCAATTCCATTTCCTTTTAGAATTGCTTCCCCTTGTACTGAGAGCTGGTTGCAGATTACTTAAAAGATTAAAGACTTAAATTACATTTGATTCGATAAATCTATTATAAATAAATAAACTATGCTACGAGTATAGTATACGATGTTCTTATTGGTATAAAGACACCATAAAGTGAATTTACTCAGAGAATATCCAACGACTGCTGAAAAGCTTAAAGCAATTTTAAATAAAAAGAGTTCTTCACCTTGACACGTATCTATTGTATGTGAATATTGTTGGAAATGGATAGCTTTTGAATATCATGATTTATTAAAGCTCGCAAGCATGTGTGCTAAATTTTGTAAGTAAGTTTGTTCGCAAATTTCTCGGAAACCTGAAAAGGTTGCAACGAGGTGATCTTATTTTAATTAAATCAGGTGTATTAAGCCAAAATCTGTTTTGTCGTTTTTAAAATTACATCGTATCATTAGACATAAGTAAATTTTTATTTTATTATTTTTTATATAATATTAAAATGGGTAATGTATTATAATATGTTCTATTTAAAAACTCTTCTATTTTATTCTGATCAGACATATTAGCTTATTAGATTTAAAATTCACATATCACATATTGAAATAGTAAATATTATCAAAATATATTAATATTTCTATTAAACTGGCGCGTCTACTCCATTCCAAGCTCAATGGCATTTATGGCAGATTTCACTCAACGCGATTGGGCGTCTGAAACAAAAACCTGCACGTTTATAGTGCATTCCTTTGTTTCTCGATTACTATTGCTAACTATTGGATTTAAGGAATCGCCGTACTTACATGGAATTGCTAGATGTATTCATAGCTTAAAGGTATTTCTAGAAAAGTAATATTGGTAGATTTACGTGAAAAGAAACACGCTTTCACGCTTTTTCCCGCATATAGCAGAGTAGACAAAGAGGCTAGTGTTAAAATTCCGTTCCCTGGTTTTCGCAAAATTTTCCAGATATTGTATGAATGGCGGTACTCAACGCCGAATTTTAAAGAAATTTAGTTAAGTTAACTTAGTATTTCGATATTTGAAATTGTCATTCAGTTACAGAAGCTTACTCACTGTGGTGGCGTGTTTAAATGATATTAGAGGCTGTGTTTATATTTTAACCATTGATATTCCTTATAAAAAATAGATAATGTTTTTTTTATGTAGTAGCTTTAGATTGAATGGTAAAAGAGATTGAGATTTGAAAACATACTATCAGTGATACTGGGAAGATTCCTTGTAAATATTAACTGTGGCTTCTTTCTCTATTGTCTCTGCTTATCTTTCATAATGAAAAAAAAAAAACAAACATAATATTCTTGACAGCTCTCCAAATACCAATTGACGAGTTAGCAGTTCCAGAGGACGTTGTTCCATTGCCTCGTATCATTAGCTTAAAATTATCATAACCTTATACAATTCCCTACACTTAGTCTCTAACACAACGGTGTAAAGTCGAAAATACTATAATTTACACAGAAATGGTAAAACAAATTTACCATTTACATCTACGTCGATCGTATTACGGTGGTATAAGGTTCGTTTCCGCTTGTCCCGTTTGGTAAAATGTAAAATAGCTTTGTTGTGCCAGGGATGGCCTGTAATGCGACAGTTAGTAAGCATGAGCCTTAGACGGGTGGGGGTTGCAAAGAAATACGTACAAGTTGTTTTGAGTACCTGAATGTCGTTGGCGTTAATAATATATTTTTATATCTATAGCCTATATACTATGTTGATGAAATTCTGTTTTTTTCTATATATGTTATAAAGACATATAATAAATAAAATATCTTAAGAAATGGACTATAAAGTGTAACATTCCGGTCTTTTCTCGTATCTGTTGGAATTTCAAAAATAATATCTTGTGGGTCCCCTATACTACCCAAGGACCCAAACTCTAGACGCAAATTGTTAGGTTTATCCGCTGTTTAATTTCGGCAGTGAGGTATCTTAGTTACTCAGTTTCAGAAGAGTTTTATATAATATATAGATAATTATATTTTCTTTCTAGTATAGCATTTTAATATTAGTTGAAAGTTAGATATGTACCGATATGTATACTATATATAAAATTTCATAATATTCTTCCATTGATTTTATGTTTAAGAGGTATTGCAAGTTTTATCGAAATCAGTTCATATACTTTTTTATAATTGAGCTACAAACTTTTAAATGTACGTATTAACTTATATATTATTATTATTAGGATACTATACACTTATATAGAGTGTACATAAAAGCAAACCTAAAGAAAATATATATAAAATTACACGTACAAAACTAAATTAAAGGAAACACACGAAATCCAAGTTGAATTAAAGAACGAATTCGGACTAATCGCATCAACTAAAATAAACATAGAGAAAAGACCGTCTCATTAAGCACAATTGCTGATTGGACAGTCAACTTGAAGTAACTTAGTTTCGCTAATACGTCGCACGAAGTATGCAATGAGCGATCATGCCATTCCGATCACGCGCCCGCCCCGAGCTCCTAATTAAAAATCGACCGATTTTTGTTAGCGAATGTACATTTGGCACCCGCTCCCCCACTCCCACCACCTGCCCCCCACCCCTGGCCACCCTTTCGATAATCGTGTAAAGGAAAGCGTGGACGTTTTTTAAAGAACACCCGCTATTCAGTCGGCAGATTTTAAAACGTTGGCTAATTAGTAGAAATAATAGAGTTACCTTTGTAATGCGAATACTGCTTTGTTCCGGCCGAAAAGTCGATTTTGTTTAATTCATACGATTCCCTATGTATATTCTGAATTGTCTGTTGAAACTACTGTGCGTCGTGAAGGTGAAGTTGAAGTTGAAGTTGAAATTTCAATAGTTTGTATGCCTTATGTAATAATTATTTTTGCTCTATATATCTTTATAAACATATGATGTAGGCAGAAATGGTATGATATATTCTTTTTTTTTCCATTGGTTTCTATATCTAAAACTTATTTGTTATATAACGTAATAAAAAAAAATTAAAATATAACTAACCTAACCTAACACAATGGTATATATAAAGAAAGAACACCCAAGACATTTCTTAGTAAACGGATCCACAATACGCTCTAATATATTTATCACAAACATCAACAAAAAGCTCCAGTACCAATCTGCACAAACGCTTATCAGCACAAAGCCAAGCACACCAAGTAAAAGCTACCTTGCTTTTTTTCCAAAAGCTCCTAATTTTTACTATTAACCCCTGTCCCGTGCTCAGTGCACTCAAAGGCCGTCACTCACCCCCAACATAACTCTCCGTAAACAGCTAAAAATAAACACCTGTATGCTAACGTTTCTTTGACCACTTCCTTTGAGGCGATTTTAATTCGCTTATTTCGCTTGAAAATTGCTAGACTTGCTGTATAAAGGCGCGTGTTGGTGTTGACTCTCTTGATTGTTAGTGAATAAATAATAAAGTGGGCTTGTGTGAGCTTTTGTGTGTTTACATTTATTACTACATTATTAATATTGACTACTTTTTATAGGTTTTGTCACGATTTTTTTGGATTTTTGAATTCTCCTGGTTTCGAAAACCTTACCGTTACCGTTTTTGTAGGTAATATTATCTAATAATAACCGTATAACACTATGTCTTGCCAAAGTATTTAGATAGTGGATTATTCACTAGGTTTGTATATTGCAAAAATATATCTAAATATAACTAGATATTATCTAATTAATCTACATAAATAAATAATCAAGTTAATATCACAACACAAACATAAAAAAAAAAAACTATCTCAGCAAAACGTATAAATTCTCCAAAGTATAAAATAAACATTTTAATAGGAAATCGCTTCGCCTATGCCTGTATCCTCATCGTATGTTAGGTCTGGCCGCGTCAGCTACGCGATTGTAAAGGCGGTGTGATCCCTGTGTTCACTTAAAAATATAATTTTTCCAAGCCAACTCGAAATTAACTGAGCGTAATGTAACGTGCTTCTGACACTACACTCAAGTAAATATTCACTAGAAATCATGTTGCTAGTGGTATATTCTGAAGAGCTTTTTAGAGATTTTTTTTAACTAAAGCTCGTTTAGTAATAACTTTCGATATTATTCATTTAGTATTTGTTTATATTTTCTTCGAAAGCGAGATTATTATTAAAAATTGTATACAATGCGCGGCGTTTAGTTACACCCAGCTCCACTTACCATAAAAAAACCTCTATAATGCCTTTTGAAATGGAAAAAGTAGTGTTTCAACACTACTTACTTATAATTTAACCCGCTACATGCGATAAATAACAGCCGCCCACACACCTAACTGACCCCCAATCAATCAATCAACCTGTAAACAATCACATCAACCGTAAATCAATTGAAATATGCGTCAATTAATAATTATAATTAATAACATCTCAAATAGGGCGTTCTAAGTACTACAGAGAGAGTACAGTTCGTTGACAAATTAGCGGTGCGTCATCAATCGTTTATCAAGCTCGCCGTCTCGCTCTCGTCACACCGCGTCACATCTTGTCTCCGTAACGTGTCCGTGTTTGCTTTCCGTGTTTAAATATAAATATATTTTTTTGTATGAAATTAGGAATATATGTAGATATTAGGTATATATGTAGATATTAGGAATATATGTAGATATTAGGAATATATGTAGATATTAGGAATATATATAGATATTAGTTATATATTGCATTTGTAAAATTAGTTTTGGGTATATCATTTCTTGTACCTTGTAATGGTTTCAGATATAAATACTGATATTTTTTGTTTATATGAATATAATGATTGTCGTGGGTTCCATTCCCACTCGGGGAGATTAAAACACATTAATTTTCTTCGCTCTGGCAATAAGGCAAAGCGGCGTTAAGTTTCCCCATTCAACACTCAATGCCTCGAGAGCTCGAGAGTGGGGAATGGAGTGTCTTAACACTAGGTTCCCTCTGCCTATCCTGCTACGTGCGGGATACAGCGTGAAGCTAAAAAAACTAAGGTCATCGTGACGCAGTGTAATAGAATGTGGCTGTAAAGGTGCCATGCTTTGGTGGGACTAACTACGGTCTTGAGATCTCCGACTGATCGAACAGTATAAAGCTTTAATTTAAAAAAAAAATAAAAAGTTTGACAATAACTTTGTGATACCTAGAAATTTTAAATAATATATAGGTATCGCTTTAGTTGTTTTACTACCTACTTTTTTGGCTACCTCCGACACTACCTTTCGAAATTTCTATGACCATTCTTCACATTAATGTAAAGCATAACGTGACTGTCCATTAATCAAATTACTTGTACCGCCGTATCTAGTCCAGTTTGACGCGCATCCGTCGTCTACCTATCGTGAGTTCCGGTCTCTTGAATATATTTAGAAACAAAGTATCGGTAAACATAATTAAAATTATACTGTAATAGAGCTTTTAATATATTTTCCTATCAAATGTATATAGAATAAGTGTCGAAATTGTGAGCTTTACGTGATATATAAAATTTACGTGATATATAAAATTAAATTTTTCGTATAAATGGAAGATATGTGAGAATTGAACCCACGATCATCACGATAGTCATACACCACGATAGTCTTATGGCTCAAATATAAAAAAAATATACATTTTTTTATAATAAATTCATATATCTTCTACGTTATGCAGCGGAAACGTGTCCCCTAATCACATATAACTGTCGCACATTCGTCAACGTCGCATATCACTCAAATTGAGTGACAAATTTAACTTGACCTCCACCATAAAACATTATGAAAAGATACAGAGCTCTCTACTAACTAGCCTTAATGTCTTACTGCTAACCAAATTGAGATGTCCAGTTAATATTGACCCACAGTACCCACACCCATATGAAAATTTGGTATAATTTGTGAATACTTAAAACGAATGACAGGTCAGCTTGAGTTGGTTAAATAAAACGTATGGCTGGGTATTATCGAAGTCTTAATTGAAGATAATAAGGAGGGGCATATGTCTGTGTCACATTGTTATGGGGTGGGGATGTCGTGTGTTTTACTTTTTCCACTTTCGTTAAGTTTAGCTATTAATTTACGTCAATTGTATACGCTTTGGCTTTACGAGGAATGTGGAATTGAGTGATATCCCGTGTTACTTAGTATCTGTTGCACGTTGTGGCTTGTTTACAGAAAAACAAAACCCTTAGATGAGACCACTTTATGTTTATTTCAAGATATTGCACACTGTGGGACGGAAATGGATGCTGTTAGTTAACTTGATAAATTAATAATCTACATAAATACATACAAACATACATAGCTTCAGGCTTTGTCCCTACCAGGTAGGTTAGAGAGAACGGAGCGCCAGACGCTGCGGTCCCTGCATACCTCTGTCGCCTCGTCCACTGTCATTAACCTCTTTATACAAGCCCTCCGGGAGTCCTCCAGTATCTTTGACAGTGTGTTTTCGAAGTTCAACCGAAGACCTCCCCTTACCACTTACTTTTGATTAAATTATTTTAAAAAATGATCTAATTCTAGAAATTTAGTTAACAAAAACAAGTAAAATGATGATTTTAATACAATAAATATATAAAACTAAGCCAAAGCAGTATTCGTAGTCTAAAGCAAGCATAGCTAGTTCAAAGTGAGACAAGTTTATAAATCGCCATTGCTAAGACCGCTCACCTGCATTTGTGCAATATCAATCTATCTGGGGGGGATGGCTTGACGTCTATGAAAGGTAAAATGTGGATATAGCAGGTTAGTATAAAAACATAGTATTTTTTTAGGAGGGTAGGCAGAGGGATCTTAGTATTAAGACATTGCGTGCGAACTGGCGCAACTCAACGCCGCGCCTTGTTTAGTTTCCGGAGCAAGAAAAGTTTGCAATTTCTTTAAAGGAATTAAATAGAAGATTGAACGGAAGTTTATCTTGCTAAATAAATCTCATGAAATTCTTCTTTGAAGAATGTTGAATTAACCTAGTGTCAAGACACTCCGTTCTCCGCTTCCCGCCGGAATTCGAGACTGCTTGATAAGTTGAGACTGAACCCGGAACCATCGCGTTTCCAGACACTGCCATTGACCACGATTATCTGTAAAGGAATAATTATTTTCAAAAGGACATATTATCTCATTCTCTCAGTTTACCGTTGTTGACATATCTACTACATATGCTAATTTACCATAATTCATGACATCTACAATGTCTGACTGATGAACTTAAAATTATTACTTTTAAATTGGATTTAAACCTTACAATGTCCTGAGATTTAGACACATTCTGACGTAATAGTTTAAAAAAAACCTTATATGTCGAAATTTCATAAACATTACTTTTCTAACGGATTCGCCTTGTATAACTGGAAATAACTAAGTTTTCTATATGAGACACACTAGTCATGACACAATTCTAAATACAAAAAGCAACCCCTTAGGTACAGTAGCTTACATCTCAATTAGTAATTTAATATAATAAAGCTTATAATCTTTCAAGATAAGCTGATTGTCCAATAAAAAAAAAACTTACTAGCAGTTTCTGAGATTAGTGCATTCATTCAAATAAACTTTTCACCTTCATAATATATAATATAGCTATATATAATATAAACCTATACTAAATTATATTATGCTTCATCCCTATATACCCATAATATTCTATAATATAGTATAAACATAAAAACATATCAACCTGTCCAAGACTATGATGTAATGCGTCTGCGACATGTTTCACCTGCATCGGGTCAGGGTGGCACGGGAGGGGAGGAGGGGGGTGGCAAGGAACGTCCGTCTTCTAGGGTATTTAATTTTGTGCAAATGACGCAATGTCCAACCCAGACGTTTGAAGTATACTTTGGTATTGTTTTGCTTTTTATTTCTAGTATGGCACGGGAATTGTGGAATATTAGTGTTTTAAGTAATTTAGTATATGAGAAGTGGGAATTTAGTGATTGGTCATGATTTTAGTCACCATTTTTAATTTTTTTTTAGAGATATAGGCAATAAACTACTATTAACTAAATACTTTAATGACTACATCAAAAAACTACAAAATAAAATAACCATGTCATGTCATATGGAGTAGATAAGAAGCAACTAGTGATTTATTACAATATTCACTTAGCTTATACTATAGACATTGCACGACAGATGCCTGCGATTTATCTAAACGGTTTAGGAAAATTAAAATATTTTAATTATAAGACTCGAATTTAATGAAAATCGAACCCACGATTCTTCACTTCTCAATCTTACACAATATGTATATATTAATATATATCCTACATATAGAAACTGCAAAAAAAATTAAACAAACAAACAAACTGAAACAATTTCTTTAAAACGCTCTCTTATATACATTTTTCGCACACATCCACGATGGCACACACCACCCCAGCCCACCCCCACTGGTCCGTCACATCACTGTCCCCAGATCGCCATCACTACGCTCGTTTGTCCCGCTACTTGAAAGGCTAGAATATATTTTCTAAGTAAAATATATAATTTTATGCTTAAATTAGTTGTTTATTATGAAATTCATGATTCAACTAAATTATTAGATTATATTTACGTTCAACTAGAGTATTAAGAGAAAGTCAATATTTATATATTATTTATGTGTTTTTTTTTATTTCCTCCAAATGTTGGGCAAGTGAACAACATAATATACCAACTACCTACCTGCCATATTAAAAAAATATAAAAAATATTAAAATTAACAAAAATCAATCAAAATCAAACACACACACAAACACACACAAAAATCAAAAACATAACACAAATCAAACCATCCAAACTATTTAATTAAACTCGACCGTCAACTCGCTTCCATTTCGCCGATACCTGAATAAACCTTTTTTATTTTCCGTATGCAATCGCTTCGTCTTACGTCTGCTAGCTGCAATATCAATCCATCTGGCGGGTGGTTTTAGCCACCCCCACCCCCTTCCCCCCCCTTGTCAGTCTTAAATGACTGTCACGGGTGTACTCGGGCGGCATTCGCTTCAAGAACGCTGGACTCCACCCGCTTTGATATTGCCTCGTTATTTATTATTGTATTGCGCTCTGTTTATAACGGTTCTAAATTTTAACATTGTTCTAGAGTCTAGGTTTTGTTGTGAGGTAATTTGGATGACTTTTGATTGTTCAGATAGGGGTTTCTAGATATATACTCGTAGCTATAGCACTTCCACTGACTTCTATATGTATCTATTATGTAACTTACTTCTTCAACTAACAAACACTGCATTTCTTAATAACACCAAGTAAAACACATATACTTATATATCTTTCTTCTTCTTCCTGGCATTAATCCCGGCTTTTTGCCAGGGTCTGCCTTCCGACTAAGACCAATCGGTCCATATGAGTGGCGAAGTGGTTTTTTTTTGTGGAGCGATTGCCATCTGACCTCCAAACCCATTACTGGGAGAAACCAAGAAAGGAAAGGGAATAAGAGGCAGAAAGACTTGGAATATAGGGGAGGGACACCACTTACATGGATTGGATCGGGTTATGAAAGTGGTGGCTCGAGGTCCCGGGGTCGCGTACCCGTATGCCGGAAACCAAATATCGGACAGATAATTGGCTGGACACCCTCTGAGATAACTCTATTTATTATAAATATTTAATAAATTATATAAAATGCTCTAAAAATATGTATATATATATATATATATATATATATATATATATATATATATATATATATATATATATATATAAATTTACTTTAACTGGGCTTCGCTCTGGTAAGACTAAGGACGCTGAGTTCTACCACTTAACACGAAATATCTAAAGAATTGGACGGGAAGTGGGTGACGAAGTGTCTTAAAACTACTTCTTTCTATTATATATACGGGATACAACGTGAAGCAAAAAAAGCATATTTTAAGAAAAACATAATTAACTGCCAAGATTCTCAAAATTAATCCATATCACGCATATCAATAATTCAAACTTATTTTTTAGATAAATCAAGTAAACTAGGGCTGGCTGGTATATTAACAGCATTTTTTTTAACTTTTTCTTAACCATCCCAATATTCGCAAGACGATATATCGCACGTATCGCGTGTTTTTGCTCGTTTTCATTGAGCTGTCAGTACGAAGCTCATTCGACGTCCATCCGCTGGCGTTCAGAATAACTCCTCGGCCTTACATTTGCTGTAGATTCTGCACCTGATGCGGTTCTCGCTAAATTACTACTGAATTTATGTGGAAATCTGACAGCAGATAGCGAATTCGATTTTTTACCATATGTCAATGTTTTGCACGGTAGGCACAGAGAATGTAGAGCTAAGACACTGTGTTCATAAATTGACCCCCTTTTAGCGAGATTATTGCCTTGATAACTTGATAACACCTAATATTGAAGATTCAACAACATCAAAAATAAAAAAATAACATCGAAAATTAGTACAAAAAAATCCGCTAATTAAACATTTACCGTCAGTTGGCAGTTAGAAGTTGCATTATCAACTCGCATCGGATGACGCCAGCACTGTCGCTGCCACGTCCCCAAGTTTACTCAGCTCCGTTGGAAATTTCATTCTAGACTTGGCGTGAGACGGTTTAAGTTAAAAATGTATTATATATAATAATTATTGTTATTATGACATATATAAAAGAATTATTAATAAATTGTATTTATTTTAAGGGGACGTCTTGGTGCAACGGCACTGCGTCCTGGTTGTAAAAGCGACAATTGTGGGTTCGATTCCTTTTCAGAAAAAGTGTTTTTTTTTATCTCGCTCTGGTAACATGACAAAGAGCGGAATTGGGTTTCGCCAATTAACACACAATGAGAGCGGAGCGTCTTGTCACTATAAGTTCCTCCGCCTGCTTTATACGTTCCACATTCCATTTAATTTCTACCCATTACTTGTTAAATAACGTATATTAAATATTTAAAAAAAACCGCTACATCTCTTCACTTGGGCAGCCCGCTTCAAGTCACTCCTGTCACGTCAGTGTTTCTGTCTCGCTAGCGACGGCGGGCCGCGGGCCGTGACTGAAATGTTCAGCTACTTATGTGCGCTTTCTTAGCTTCACTATTAATTGATTATACATTGCACTATTGTGCATGTTTGTTTTTATATGAAATATGGCGTTAGAAAGTAATTGTAAGTAGTGGTGGGGGGAGAGTGGGAGGGAGGGGGATCTTGTTTAAATTTTCAATGTAATGTAAGTATGCTTAGTGAAAAGCAAATACTTGGAGACCTGATGGAAAGGTGAAAATACAGTGATTCTCTGCATAATAAGACAGTTATCGTAAATAATTTCTAACATAATTTCATAGTAAAACGTTATTTTCTTTAGAATATGTGACTGAACATGTCATATACAAATAAAAAAAAATTGGTTGCATCATGGCGCAGCGGCACAGTATCTGACTGTAACGCGACGGTCGTACGCTCGATTTCCACTAGTGGAGAATTAATTATTTTGAATTCCATCGCTCTAGTATCAAAACAAAACACGGCTTTGAGCTCTGCCACTCAACACCCAATTTCTCCATAACTAGATGAAAAATCTAGAACGGAGTGTTTTAACACTAGATTCCTCCTACCTTACCATATGCCAAACACTATGAAGCTATCAAAAAAAAATCTCCTAAAAACACATACTGGATCCCATATAAAACCAGCCCGCCATCGATCATCACGCACACCACACACAAACTCAAGTCACGTCTCGGTCTCGCAACCGATGACACTCGCGACTGGATTGCTCCACGCCACTCTGACTCCGTCTTCGTTCGTTTATTTCTGTCCCTTTATTATCGATTGCACATAGACGCCTCGTCTGTCCGATTGACGGCTGACACCACGACGGTTCTGACGCGCCTAGTTGAAGTGACGTGTGTCATTTTGTATAGAAAATATTGGTCGCCATGTGAATGTATGGAAAGACGTATTCATAGATTTGTATGGAAATAGATATTTATTTTCTCATATTTATAATTCAGGTTATTTTTTTATAACACTATATTTAATACTTTTAAGTTATATTACATGGAACAGCTAATTATATAATTAATTTAATAATCTATATATAAAACTTTGCCGTCACTGAAACTTGGCATGCTTAGGCCATATGATTGTAGGGGAGGATTGAGAGAGGATTTCTCGAAATTCCAACGGGAACGGGAAAATTTCAGAATTTTACTTTTTATAGTCCACGCTAATGAGATTGCTACATCTCATAACTTAAATATTACAATTTGTTTATTTAGACGACTGCAGTTTTGACGTACACGCTTTTAGTGACGTCAGTCACTTGGCTTTAGAAATGGTATTTTTGATTATAAAAAACTAATTTATGTTTTCTTGATTGAGCTATATATATTATATATTGGAGAGAACTTATCTCTACTTTTTACTATTTTTATAGGAAAAAAAGTTAAAAGGAACTAACCTAGCATAACCCCTTTAAAAATACTATTGTAAATTTTCATACAAAACTTTATATTTATTTAACTATTTTACACGTTCGTTTCACATATGGAGGTGGCACTTCACAAGTCCGTGCACAGTTCTGACAGCGACAGTTGTCTAAGTCAGGCTAGATGTGAGCATTACTTCAACTTCCAAACTTCTAATTAAGGAAATCTGTATCGACGCGACGTGCTGGTGAAAATTATATATTTGCTTTATTAAATGGTGGTACAAGATTAAGTACTTGATGGGTGCGGGTTCGATGCCACTAAGGGGGGTAATTTTTCTTTATCTGCTCTGGAGAAGATAAAGCGCGACGTTGAGTTCCGGCCCCAAGAGAAAATTAGCGTTAAATTGGAAAATGGAGAACACAGTATGTTCTCCAATTCCCAACTCTTGACATATTAAAACTGGAACTATAAAGACTCTACTCTCGGAAGTGATCCTTAACTCGATTCCATTCTCACAGATTCCAATACACTATAATATGTAATATATTATTATATATCATAGTGTATTATATATCTATATCTATTTTTCTATAACAAAATTCAACTAACGTTCACTTAGTATATAGAACATTAGTGAACTGACGCCTGCGGGGGACTGACGTGACAGACCTGTCAGCAACACACCAATGCACTGTAGTAGTAGCGTTTTGTTGTTCTAAACATTTAATGCTGTTATTTAATACTAAAATTCTTTAATAGTGCTGTGTTTCAATAGTTTTTGTTGGTTATTTGAGATGTCGTTGTTAATTTGTTTAATCTTTTAAATAGCGACGTTGAGTTACTTCGCTCGGAAAGTGCAAATTGTCAACCATGGTATGAGTATGGAGCATGGTATATATATATATACATATATATATATATATATATATATATATATATATATATATATATACATATATATATATATATATATATATATATATATATATATATATATATATATATATATATATATATATATATATATATATATATATATATATATATATATATATATATATATATATATATATATATGTTTGTGTGTGTGTGTGTGTGTGTGTGTGTGTGTGTGTGTGTGTGTGTGTGTGTATATATAATTGTAATTTAGTGACATACCCACGGAACCTAGATTCAATTTTTTTTTATAGTTCCTTCTTTGTACGTCGTAAATGAGCACTAAGAAAGGATGTTCTAAAAATCCTTTCTAGTGGAGTAAAATAGGGATCAAAAGTTTGTATGAAATATCCTAGTTTTAAAATATAGAAATGTAAAAATTTTACTTTTAAACTTGAAATTTAAATTCTTTGACGAGCGTTCCTATGGGAACACCAAAAATTCCATGGAAAATAGAACCAGAAACGCACAGCAGTGGGAAAATTTTAACCGAAAATTATCAAATTCATATATAAAAATCGACAGAGATAAGTATCTAAGAAGTACTTGTAAGTACTTACTCGATGAGACTTTATTTTCCAATACCACTAGAAACCACCACACCTACCACCACCTACCACCTTATATTTCCAAATAACAAAAAAAAAAACCCAAATTAACACCAAATTTTGTAAAAATCATAAAATGGTAAATAAAACCAAAACCAGTGCTTAAGGGAGAAAAAATTAACACACTCATATGTAATGTAATGGACAGAAAGACACGTCTAAGAAGTACTTCTATGCACTTGATCGGACGTTGTATCTACGTGACGGGCATCGATTGGGGTGGGGTTGGAGGGTGGCAAAGAAAAGCTTTAAAAACACTGTGTCTCAACGGCCCATGCGTCCCCAGTCGGCCGATTACGATTGCATACTGTAGCGTTTGCAAGAAAAGTTTTGTTATTTGCAAAATATGCTATTTATTTGTATGAGATTGTTATATTGTATGCAAATTTTTCTTTTTTTACCAAATAGAGAATGATAGTGTATAAATTGTACATTCAAATCTATAATTCAATAAGAAAATAATAATACAATAAAATTAACTTGTAATAAATATGTTCGAAATACCATAAAATTAATAATTTTATAATTAACGAAAATTATGTCTAAAACTATAAATTTAGAATTCAAATACTTATATACATATATAATTATAATATTATATAATTTATAATACTTATATAATTTATAATACTTATATACATACTTATATACATACTTAGAAAGCTCTCGATTTAGATCAGAAAATACTGGATAAAAAAATCCTATATCTACTTAAAATAAATCTTAAGTCTCAGTCTAGACTGTGAATACTAGAAGAAAGTAAAAAAAAATATCAACGTACGAAATTAAACAAATTTAACATGCGAGCCGTAGGTGCAGCTGGGCACGGAAGCACACGAGCGTTAATACAACATTCGTTATTTTTCGCCACATCGTATTGATTAGTGCTCATTGGCGTTCAAGCCAGGTGCTTACAGATGCTCTAACTTCTATATATACTTGTTGGGATGCTGTGAAATGAGATGAATCTTTTTATATTTTTGTTGAATATTCTACAGTAGCTGATACTGTTACTTACTTACAGTTTCCTACACATAATATATACAACATTCATTTATTGAAGTTGATTTGTTATTTATTGGCTTTAACATTAAGTACACTAATTCTTTACATAATTTTGTCATGCTTGATGCAAATAATTAACCGTTTCAAGTTCCGAGCATACCATGCCATGAAATGTCCAAAGTAAAATGAGTCACAGCACAGTACCCTGCAGTACCCCCCATCAGTCGGTGGAAGTTTGCGAAAAACGACAAAGAAGTAAACACGGAAAGCAGCTCATTATGACCGGGGACGGACGGTCAAACGAACTTGTCTTAAACGTCACGCGAAATTACTATCGGTTCAAACTTTTCAAATTTAAATTGCAGTCACTCTCGGTGGAGATTTCTGTTTGGCATCTGATGAGTTTTCATTAATTATCTGTAGTATGTTATGGTTGGTCGCTTTATAGATCCTCATGCGAGGCTTGAAAGGTCTCTAAGTAGTTAATTCTCTTGTCAGCGAAAATAATCAAGATTTAACTTATATCGTCTTTATGTTTGGAATTTCGGCTGGAATAAACCATGTATGCTATGTGCATGCATCTAAAAAAAACAAAATAAATAAATATATATATATATATATATATATATATATATATATATATATATATATATATATATATATATATATATATATATATATATATATATATATATAATCTGCTCCTAAGTGTACTAAAAAACGAATCAACGCAATCGTAGCTTTTACTATTTACATCTACAAAATATTAACCTAAATTGGTATACAAATAAAAAGTTTCAAAAGTTAAATTTGAAATTTGATATGTTTGTAGGAAATTTTGCCGTGAAAAATTCGACTTACTCATACAAATGAAACATACGTATAATTAATTACTTTGAACATTCCATTGACACTGCAACTAGGATTTATTTTCCATTTACAGTTTGTAAGTAGTTTGTTTTCATATTTTCAAACGGTTCTTTCGGTTCGACAGCTCGCCGGATTGGGTTGACTGGTGCTAAGATTAAGCGGGCAGCGTTTTTTTTCTATAATACGTACGAGCAGAGAGTAAGATTCTTGTAAGATGACCCATGTACGAGAAAATTTTAAGAAATATTAAATTTAAAATGCCTTCTTTTGAACAATATGTGTGAAATTTGTATTGATAATAATTACTAATATCTCTTAAAAATAAATAAATTATCTAAAAATAAGCCTGCACTGCCGAAAATTAAAATATGTACATAGGTTCTAACAACCCGCTATATTTATTTCAATTTATAGCCTAAATGTATATTATACAAATTTTCCGCTACGTTCTAATATCCGCCATCTCTCATCATTACATCTCGATCCTTACCGCTTTTAAATCACAAACTTTTCGTAGTTTTAATTAACTTGACGTCGTAGTTACAACTGTGTTGATTTGTTCCAGCTACATTCGCTCGATTCGCACTGCACTTCTTTAGTCCTAACTAGGGAACTTTCATCTTTAAAATTAAGTTGTTTATTGCTTATGTGGAATTTACAGTAAAAATATCTTAATTGACTTCCAGTTTCTGTAAATGGAAGCTTAGATTTTGTTTTTCGTACTTGATCACAATCCTATAATTTTCTTTGGAAATGAAAAGCTCTTATATTAATAGATTTGAGGAAATAATTATGTTTAATGTTGTGAAGATTCACAATTTCTGTCTATAATATATATCAGTATACGAAGGAAATTATTGCCCAGTACATATGTGCATCAAATGGCTCAAAGAAATTGATGAATTATGCTATAAAAATATTATTTAAACACAAAGTTAGAATCATCTCCCTAACTAACTAAAACATAAAAGCTGAAATGAAAAACTGAAACCAATTTTAAGTTCCAAAAAAGGATTTAATGAAACTGTCGAGCAGTTCCTTTTACGTACATGATACAGTAACAATTAGCATGTAAGTCCGATGTCAATCTAACTTTGCGGTACAGAAAGTTCTATCTTTATGCCTTACAGAAAGTCTGTCCGAAAGCTGTGGTCATTACATACCTGTTACAGTCTATTTCGGTGGTGATATGTCTGAAGATTCACTTAGCCTTAGACAAGCTAAAAGTGGTGTCCACGTCACAAGTTCTGGATTTTACTCTTTGTCATGACAAATAATAAAAAGGCATATTCAGTGACTTTCAAAAAGTTTGGCTATAGTATCTATATTTAAAATACATGTGCCACATCGAAGTGGATAATCTTAGAAGGATATTCCTATAACAAATATAGGTCCCCAGTGAATAACAATTTAAATAAGCACACCAAACAAACACGCTTACAGGAATCTAACGTCAGGTATCTGAAAGGATACTAGCAAGAACATCTGCTACCTTCCCACAAATCGAATTCCCTATGAATACACACTTTAATTAAAACCCATAAAAAACATCGTTGACCCCAAAAATGTGCCCAACAAAATAAGTAACTTCCCAAAGACATAACGCAAAATTGGATTACACAGAGCGGTCTCTGCGTCATTCCCTCATAAATACTTTAAAAACTATCGGTATTAGGCGGTTCCAGGGAGTACCCCTATCGACCCCACAATATTAAATGGACAGGTACCACCGATTCTCGTGAATCCCATCACAGGATTGCAAAAGAAGTCAAATTAGATAAGCAATAAGCGCGGTCGTGGCCGCATTTACATATGTATTCAAGCTATTCGGTTGTTGATACGGGATTGCGGGTACAATATTGCCTCTGTTTGTACTGACTGTCTTGACTTGTTTAAACACTTGACGGGGGACCGATTTGTAATTTTGATATTTTTTACACGATTTTCTTGTTTTTCATTGAATTGATTCTTAAATGACATTATATTGATTATTCAAGATCGTCAAGTAGCTTAAACTCCTTAAGTGCTCCTCACTTGACTTTTGTGATTGTCTTTGACTTCACCTATATAAATTTCATTATATACTAAATTAACTTTGACACAAATACAAAATATGATTAAATTGACATGAATTTCCCTCTAATATATCAAATAATAGACATAGATGACCAGCAAAAAGACTAACATAAAGCTCAATTTGTATAAAGCTTCCAAACGTACCTTTTCAAATGGAAATCCTCTGTAATATACCACACAATACTATTGGTGTTAAATAAAACATAACTATTCGTAACATTCGTAACGTAACTGGCACCAATAAAAAGTTGGCACTTTATAAAATAAAATTCGATCACGATTCGCTTATAAAATTGTCCGTCGACAGGGTTAAATGTTAAAAACTCTATGGTGAGATGAATCTTTTTTTTATCTTTTTCATGCTTTACGTGTTTATTTGTAGATTTTTTTGTTTCTTTTTCACGTGTCTTGACGTTTTGTTTTTTATTTGTTTTTTTTTTTTAACTTAACGGCGCATTCTGTTATTGTATTTAGAGATAGCGGAGAGAATCGAAAGTCAAGTCAAGACTTTCCTTTCTATACTCTGTCTTACCATATCGGCTAAATGGAAGTAGTTCCCTACAGTAGGGATCTAGGCCACAACCGTCACATTTACAGTCAGACTTACTCGTTAATGATTAATAATATTAATCTAAGTTTTAAAATAACACATAAAAACGAACTCTTTTAATTTTATAACAAAATGTCGAACTAAATGTCCAGTCCAAAAATCCCCCCAAGCCAACCTTAACAAATCCAATCCACGTGAATAAATATGCAAAATGACAATCAAACTATTGCCAAGCAATCGTATCTGGGACTGTGGGTCCCGCGAGGCTGTCGCCGTGGCCGGACACTCAACGCATACCGCTCCGATATTAAATCCACTTCATTCTATAAAGAATTCCAATGGACCCGCCCCTCGTCTACGAAACAAAAGACAGTCAGTTATTTTTGCGGTAGTGAGGCGCGGGCTGTAGTATTAAGGCCCAATAAGATTAAGGTTTTTATTCAAAATGTTGATATTTATATAGTAGAATGCATTTTTTTTATATAATTTTGACTGATTTTTCTTATATATATATTTATATATGTAGAAAATTAATGTAATACATATCGCTATGTTTTAGGATTCCGTATCTTATACAGAAACTTTATAGGATCATTTTGTTGTCCGTCTGTGTGTCTGGAATTATTAATATGATTTCTGATTTGACTTTCTGGATACTTTAGCAAAGATAATGGAAAAACTAAATAAGGTCATGTAGGAAATATTTAAAAATTTACATTTTTATTTTCTAGTTCATTTTATTCGGGGAAGAGTTGTCATTTCGAAGGAAATCTTTAATAATAAAAGTAAAATATTGAACCTACAAGCGTCACGTTTACACTTAGACGCTGCGCCAAGATGGCCTCAACTGCTATATTATATTACTACTGCTGTACTAAATTATTTTATTCTATTTTGTTTCAGGTAAGTTCCAAGTTCCCATACGATTAACTTTAAGGTAACATAAGGTAAGGTAAGGTAATATACTAATGATTTTTAAAGAGAGAAGATATACTCGCGCCTCATGGAAACCTTGGACGGTTCGCGGGTTCAAATCCCGCTGTGTTAAAATTTTTATATGTTTTCTTTAAGTAATATAAGGTAATATAAAAATATCCACATTTTCCATATACCTCATCTTAATACCAAATTATTCAGTATCTTTTATTTAATTCGAACACACGGCATCTAGGTGCGAGTGCCAGGATCACGAGATCATGGGATCTCCGGCCCATTTCGTAATAAGTGCATTTTTGTGAATATCCTGAAATTTTGCGTTCCTTCCGTTGATTCCATATAAAATGTTAAAGAAAACCCTTCGTATGGTTTTAATGTTTATAATTACACTATTGTATTGTAATTTGTATGGATGCAATAAGTGCGGGTTGATATTCTATTATTTATTTTTCAAGTGTTAGCTAAGTTTTGATGGAAGAAGTCAAGTCTGGATATATATATATATATATATATATATATATATATATATATATATATATATATATATATATATATATATATATATATATATATATATATATATATATATATATATATATATATATATATATATATATATATATATATATATATATATATATATATATATATATATATATATATATATATATATATACATATATATATATATATATATATATATATATCTATATATATATATATATATATATATATATATATATATATATATATATATATATATATATATACGTTACAAAAAATTATAAATTAAATACGAATTATTGTAATGTCTACACTACTTCCATAATAGAAGTAGGGTGACAAGAACAAAGATGCCACATCGGATAGTCCGTAATTCGCGGTTGGGGTTCCATTCAATCAACTCCCATATAGCGACGTCCGACGTCCGCGGCTAATTAAATCCGCTGTCAGACCTGCGACAATGTTTAAATTCAGATTTCATATCGATGAAATTTTGATTAACTGCCAAGAGTTTTGCACAATTCATTTATTATAACTCGACGGTGCTCGGGTTATAATACAGTATGGGAGTGTAATAGAATGAGTTGGTTGAGAGGTTGATAAAAATATATATTGGAAGATATAACTTTACTGTCATTTTTTTCATGTCCTTGGGGCGCAATTGAGTATAAAATGCTTTTGTTTATTAAATTGTGAAGTTGAATCATACTCCGTGAATTTGTGTGTCACTAATTTTTTTCTTTCTTTTTACCCATATCACCATTTACACAAAATAAACTAACTTAAGAGTAACTTTCATGGGAATATCCATATTTTAAAACTAAATTTGGTAATATATTTTCATGAACCTAGCACAAATTTTATAAATTTTGAAATATCGTACGAAATTGTACTTACAAGTACATTTAAATACACAAAAAAATTCACCAAAACGACTGTAACACTTTGTAAAAATGCATAAAAATACACATTCTAAATAAACCCAAACGATCCAATATTACAGTATAAGTGCATCTTTTAACCGTACACGTAAAAGTTCACACGTAGTCGTTGGGGTGGTGCTGGGGGTGGGGGGGTGGTGGGGTAGTCTCCACGGAAGCGGCATTAAAACTTTTGAGTGATTTCGCTCAGTCAAACGTTGCAAGACGGGCGAGGTCCGGCCGGGACGTCCAGACGGGACGGGGGTGTACATACGTTTTATTCAATATAGACTTTTTCTCTAACTTATAGTTTCTTTTCTTATTTCAGTTTTCATTCAGTTGTATGATCGATACGTGTTTGAATTATCAGATATCGACGAGTAAGTGACTCGTTTGATTCGTATACATACTCCAGTAAGTAAGTCTTATTATGGAACAGTATTTGAAAGTATAAGTCCAGTTGATTGGTTTTTAATTAATAAAACAATTGAACTATCATTTCTTTATCTTATGGTTTTTTTTTAATAATTTAATTGTTTTCTACATAAAATTCTAGACGTTGATATTTCTAGAAGTTTTTAATATAAGGACAAAACAAACAGCAAAGATATTTAAACACTATACATTTTTCCTGAACTTTATAACCATAATAACTTCATCACATACATCCCCTAGTTGACTAAACTACTTTCATTTCATACAAAACTTTTAAATTCCCATATAAAAGTCGTCATTCATTTAATATTTTTAATTCGTTATCGCTTTAACTTGGTCTCGTTCTCAAGTTTCTATCAAACAGTGTGGTCACCCGCCTCGGGACGGACGTGGAGATGGGTCGAGTAGAACGAGTGCTTCACTAATTTGTGTCCAGTCGCCCGATTCAGGAATTATAGTTCTGTACGCTTTATATTATACTACGAGTTCTAGTATTGCGGCTATAATTTCCAGACCATGATTGGTGAGGACATTCGTATGTAAATAGTACAATTTTAATATACGAGTAAACTTGTCTAAAAGATTTACTCTTAATATAGTTTCAAATTTAATGGTTTTAACCTTTTAGAAAAGCCTTTGTAGTGACTTATATAGAGGTTCGTGGCGTAGCTGCACAGCGTCAAACTGTATACACAACGGTTGTGGATTCGATTCCCACTCGGAGAAGAAGACAAGCCACTCGTGGGATTCCGTCACTCAACATGTCTTAACACTAGGTTCTCTGTCTACCCTGCTATATGCGGGATGCAGCTTGAAGCTCCTTGCAGCATTTTTTAACAGAGTTGGCTTAAACAACCCAATGGAATTATTTCTTATTTATATATTTTTTCATACATATATATATATATATATATATATATATATATATA
Organism: Dione juno; assembly: GCA_037127375.1. Taxonomy (NCBI): domain Eukaryota; kingdom Metazoa; phylum Arthropoda; class Insecta; order Lepidoptera; family Nymphalidae; genus Dione; species Dione juno. The sequence goes on from JAXRJS010000041.1 coordinate 1,575,018, forward strand.
TATATATATATATATATATATATATATATATATATATATTTATATATATATTTATACATATATATATATATATATAAAGATAATTTTTACTTTAATATTTTGCCTTAAAAGCAAGCAATAACTTTACCCTCTATAATCAATAATCCATCGTATATCTAGTCTAGTTAAATATATACCCTTGTCCATTATAAAACGTCCATATGGGGTGTGGGTGATGTCTCCATCAGATCAATGCACCCCACCTGCACTTTTAATTCTCGAGGCTGCCCTGTCTTTGAGATATGTACATTGTTCTATTCGTTTGTGGTCGTCTTCTTCTTTTTTTGACTTTTTATCATTTTTTAATGTAACTTTTTTATGTTGTTAGGTAATTTTTCTTTCTTTAATTTTTCTTCTTCAATAGTAATATGAGCTTTGTTTATATATATATATATATATATATATATATATATATATATATATATATATATATATATATATATATATATATATATATATATATATATATATATATGTTTTTCTTTGTATTTGTCAAATATGACGTTTTAATCCGAAAAAATTTACAATAGTTTTTGTGATCAGAGCTGTTAAGGCTATTACTAAGCAGGTTCAAATCTCGCTAAGTATATTTTTTATGTGGCTAAAAAAAACATTTTTCCATACTTAATGTGACACAACACTTTCAAAATAATATAAAAAAAACATATCTCTACCTTTATCTCTACCGATATAACAACTTACCCATACATACATACATACATATATGACATACATTTGTATATATACAATACATACAAAAAAAAAAACACGTTATTTATGTTGATCACAATAAAATTATGATAATCGAAAAAAAAAAAAAAAAAGAAAAAAAAAAACAGCAATAAAAACGTCTACAGAGGATTTATCGAGTCAATCCGGTCAGTGAATCGGTTAAGTGGTATTTCAAGTAACCTTTGATTTCCCAAAAGAACGTCAAGTGAAACTGCTATCGAAATTATAAAAGTTTCATATGGACTGAAGAGTTGAAAGAAACATAACGATACACTTAATAGTTATTCGCTCAAGAAATCTTGACAGTAGGTGTATATTTGAGAAGCTATAATTGTGGATGGTATACGATTGTAGGGAGTTCGACGTCCAGTCCGACGAATGATCCTAACTTATATTATAAATATGACAGTTTGTTTCAGGCTATATGTTTGTTACGGTTTCACACAGCTTTTCAGTAATATATATAGCTTATATATTAGAATAACATATGGGCTACAATTTATATGAAGAAAAGCAATTCACTTTAATAATTAATAAATAATAGTGCAGTACAAGTGATTAGCAAGCAAGAATTCAAGCGAGTTCGATAATGTTAAAGAAATATATATTATATATATATATATATATATATATATATATATATATATATATATATATATATATATATATATATATATATATATATATATATATATATATATATATATATATATATATATATATATATATATATATATATATATATATATATATATTTTTAATTTGATGTAAAAACAATCTACATTACACCTGTCCTATCTATTTTTGATCTTCATTCCATTGAATTGTATAGAAATGTATTTTTTTAATAATTCTTAAAAAAAAAATTAAACTTGACCCGATTCATATAATTTTTACAGATTTTTTTATCGTAGCAGTTATGTTGAACGAGGTAGGTCCTCTGATAAGGGACATTTTTTTATTCTCTCAACGGAACTCAACCCTTTTGACGTTATCTCAACGATGTCACAGGCGTCTTGTCCCCGTCGTAATGTCGGATGGCTGGCAAACAATTGTCAGAAAAAGAATCATGTTTTTTTTTTAAAAAAAAAGAATAACTTTTTATTTTATCACAAAGGTCAAAGTAGATAATAAAAATTATAAAATTTTATTTAAAATACATGCGTATAGACATAGTTTCTCCCATGGCTTTGCCTATATAGACCTGCTCGTCCACTTCTATGAATACCTTACAAAAACTCAAATAACAACATTTCCAACAACATAAATAAAAAAAAAATAAACCAACAAATCTATAAATTATAACTACTACTATCATACTGCTACTTTAATTGAAACATCGCTAAGTCCAAATTCGAACTAAACATTTCCATCAGAACATCAGACAATACATCGTGTGTCGCAAAAGTAAATATTAACCCTCCAAATCCCCCCCCCCCCCACCCTCTTCGTTATCACGTTCCGGACATAATTTAAGACAGCCAAGGGGGTCTCGCTGTACTCGGTACTGTACACCCAGTGCTGCTAGACTATCCGTCACTAGCATCTGCACACTGATTTGTTACGAATTTTTCGTGTTTGGATAAGTGTAAATGATTAGGAGGATGCTGCTCCATGAATTGAATTGGAGTTTTAAGAATTTTTATTTGTTTTAAATTCATAAAAGTGATGGTTAAATTGTACCATAAATATGTTTTTATGTATTAAATCTACTATCGTTCTAACTTATCATAAAACAAAATGTATTTAAAGACGATTACGTTTTAGTTAAAGTGTCAGTACAGTTACCATAATATATGAAATATGTACCATAGATATCAAATTACAAGGCCGTTGAAGGTATTTCATTTGTTCAAATTGAGACTGACATACGATTAATTTTCTCTATACCTATGTTTGTTTTAAAATCTATTATAATATTTTCAAAATACATATACACATACATATACTAATATAAAATTAAATAACATAATATGCTAATTTCTATCCCATTCTTCCAATATATTCCCATAGCCTGTCACATTCGTACCAATGTGTTTACCTAAGAACCTTCGTAGCGCAAATTCCCGACCGTCTTACGCGGACGGATGAATTATGTGACACTCTTTGAATTATGGAGTCAATAAAAATATTGATGTAACGATCGTAAATTACTTTGACGCAGACATTGAGTGAATACCAATCGGGATATGTCAGACTATCCTGGTTGCATGCAGTACAGCTTTCCATCTCATCATTCATTAATGCTGAAACTTATGAATGTTTGAACAAAGTCTATGGAAAGATTCTTAAGAAGATTATGGAACAAATTCTAGATAAGTGTCATTGAATGTTTTGAAGAAGTTATTAGTTTAGTGGCAGAAGTCAGGATAGGAAGGAATTTAGTTTTAAATCACACGTTCAGGTCAGACCAGCGCGACGAAATGATAAAACTACTTGGTGGCAGTGGGAATCGAACCCACGACTATCGTGTGTACAAACAGTCCTCAAGCCTTGCTATCGTTATATTTTCATAAATAAAATCTAGGGATATATTCAGTATGGTGGTACTTAATTAGGCACTTTATTAAATAAAATGGCAAAGTGCCAATGTTTTGCTTATAAACATTTCCTTATTGACATTTTAGCTCACAAGCCCACAACTATTGTATGTCAGACAAATAATTATAAACAAACCCCCCAATAAAAACTTCTAGTCATACCCCCCCAAGAAAACCGAGTTAAAAGTAAATTATTCGAAATAATAAAACCAAGTATACGTACTATATTCCATAACTTGCAAGTTGGAACTGCAGTAAAAACCGTTCAAAAGAATGTATGTATGTATATGAAGTCCATTTAAGCCACAGAACTAGGTATAAAGACAGATAAGCTAGACTTCAGACTCCATTTCCATAGTAAATGTGGCCGATTTATAACTCATTCGAATTCGCTGGCGCAGTTCAATTATTATAAATATGGCGGCTATGTGGGTCAAAGTGGGTGGTGCAAGGAGTGCGAGTGGGTTGGGTGGGTGGCGGGTGATACACCCGTCAATCGATTGTCAAGGAGTGCACCGGATCGGACCGACGGTGGATACAAGAAGAAGTTACCAACTAGATGCATTTACGTATAAAACTATGTATGTATATCTACATACGTATTATATGTAGACTAAAGTACCTTATTATGTTTAGGTTGTTTTGTTCTCAAATACCGATAGTAGTCTGTTAAATTTGATTGCTTACTTTTTGTTTGCTTCAGCCTGTAATACGCATATAGCAGGATAGGCAACGGTAACCTAGTTTTAAGACAACCCAATTTTCTAGACATTGCTTATTGACTGGCGGAACTTAACGCCGCGCTTTGTTTTATGACTAGAGTAAGCAAAATATATAATTGTGGTCCCTCGACCACTTAAGTTTTAAAATATTTTGTTTTAATTTTTCATACGTTTTGAATATTGTCATAGCGATTGATAGTGAGAGTTTGATTGTAGAGGTTTTATATATAAATAAAATTCATGATGACTTTTTATCTCGATATTTAAAACTATAGATAAGCTTTACTTTTAATAATATACGAGGGCTTAAGATGAACCTTTCTTAATGTTTTCTCACATTTTTGTTACGAATTACTCATTAACGGTTTGATTTTATTTGCTAGTAATATATAATACGTTTCTTTTTATTTTCATCTTTTTAACGTATAGTAGTTTGTAGGGTAACTAATAACGCACACTACTATATTAACGGCGAGATGCATTAAAAAAAAGAAAACTGCCTCAACCAGGATTTGAACCTTTGATACTAAAAAAGTACTCCACTGCTTAATTACATTAAAAACTAACACACACAAATAATGTGACAATATTCCGACATTTCACTCATCACATCCATAAAGGCCTATCTTTTGATGTTGATACTATTGATGTTTTTAACACTATACACACATACACACATACACACATACATACATACATACATACATACATACATACATATATACATACATACATACATACATACATACATAGAAATACGGTAGTCCTAAAGAGGTCGGCACTCGTTTGATGACAATAACGCATGTTTTATTAGTATTTTGTGTGGGCGATCTTCTGTTTACGACATCATCGTCTACGAGTTACGTTTAAATAGATGCGGTATTAAAATTGACTTTAATAAGTAATTTTAATGTTAAAGATGCTGTACTCAGATATTTTACTTAGGATTTAATTGGTGTTGAATTAGTTTTTTGAATGAGTACCCATTCATTCATTCAAAAAATATGGTTAGGTTTTTAAAGACAAACAGATATAGCGTGGTCGTTACTGTATATATATATAAATAAGTAAAAAAAAAATTTAGTCTAAAAAATACAGCAATTACAATTTCAATTATGTAAAGCTGCCTATGTATGACATAAAAATGTTGAAAATTAAATACAAGGACAATTTAAAACGCACACTTTCACACCTTATATGATAAACCTTGAACCTAACGCCGGAACTCTCTGTTCTCCACAAAATAAAAAAAAAAAGAAACACTAATTATTTCTTTATTTCGTGAAATCCATGTCACACGACACCAAAACACTCAGCCACCCAACATCCGTAATCCGGGAGACTATTTCTATGGCCCAGCTCTATAAATATAGTTTATAGCTCTATCAATCGCTGCAGTAACAGCTGGACGACTCGTTAAGAGGACGATGATTGATGCCGTCGCACGTCTTACATGCGAGACGAATATTTTTGTTGGCTTATCACAATTTATTGTAGTTTTTTCGTATTCGGAATTTGTATTGGCAGTAGTGGCTTTTGATTTTTTTTTAAATTGTATAATTAATTGTGTTGTGATGATTCGGTGAATACCTTTTTTTTTTTAAATAGATTAAATATATTAAGAACAAATGAAAATAGAAAACTTATTGTACAGTTTTAGATTTAAGAAATGTTGTAAATGTATACGATTAGTAACATTAACAGAAAATATTTGAAAAAGCTAACTTATCCATATTTTTCGGATTCGCTTTATCCCACGTACAGTACAATAGGCGGAGAGAACCTAGTGTTAAGACACTCCGTTATCCCATTTTCCATCCAAATTCAAGTCGGTGGAACTCAACGCTGTACTTTGTTTTAGCAGAGCGGATTAACGAATATAATTAATTCCTACAAGTGAGAATCGATCCCACAATCATCGTGTTTACTGTTAGATTCACTACAGGGTCTAGATGGCCTCATATTGTTAGTTTTTATCGATTTCATAAAAGATGAATTACTATTTTCAACGCTTAAATTTTTTAAATCGATCGTCGTCGTATCGATTTCTTCTATCGATGTCTAAGTTAGTGTACATTAATGAATCGATTTTAATTCTAAATTTATTCCAAAATTAAAAGAAAAACCAAAAAAAAAAACACAATAAATCTAACGTCCTATTAAAATATATATAGTTTAGATTTTAAATTTAGATATACTCGTACATATATTTAAATCACTTACCACATCATATTCTAAACGAGGTGCTACGAATTATAACGATCCTATTTATACGTGACGAATTATGTTCATTATTATTTTATGTACTGTTCCCAAAAAAAAAACCGAATATTACCTTTATCTCAGTGGAAATAAGTGCGAAAATTGATAAGAAAATAACAAATTTTCTAAGGAAAACTTGTGAAATGCTTGTGTGTATGATACATCGCGGGCAGACGAAAAAAGCAGCGGCGTCGGTGACGTCCCTTGATTTATACAGTAAACACATAAATCCGACTTGTATCTGTCAGAGATAGTCGTGTTGTAACAGATATATGCATATATTTTTATATTTATTCGACTCCCGGGCATAGATAGAATTGTAGACAAAAAGGACATAGTGTCAAAACACTCTGTTGTCCGTGGAGAACTACTTTCTAATATATTTTAATATTTAAATAATATTGTAACGTAATTGCTGCGTCAGATGCTATACTTATGAATTTCGTACAAAGCTAGCTTTCGGGGCTAGATTACACCATTCAATGTGTTTAAGCGTAACTTTAGGCGTCACGTCTTGTACAGAAATATATATATATATATATATATATATATATATATATATATATATATATATATATATATATATATATATATATAAATGCAATTCGTTTTGTATGATATTAGCACTCATATTTTCCATCTCTTATCGGAGTTAGATCGTACAAATTTGGCACACGTTGGTGGCACGCGTGTAAATATTATGACAACTGTATGCTAAGCATACCCCTCGCTTTGTACAACAAGGCGGCGGGAAATTAGTGCTCATATTGTACTATGTTTATGATGACTTCGAATTTTTTCTTCATATGTATTATAACCTGGTATATGGAGAGAAAATAGTGTTAAAACACTCCGTTTTCCAGTTTTATTGTTATGGAGATATTATATATGTATATAAATATATATATAGTACATTGTCACCCCACATCTCCTAAACGCCAGAACCGATTTAATTGAAATTTTGGATGTACCTATACTTTAATAGATTCGAGAATAGTTTGAAAGTATAATTGCCCCCATGTTTAAGATAACGCTTCCTTTCCGGGCAGGTCTTCTTATACCAGGACCGCTAGTTTTTTATATTTAAAGTTTAATAATACATACAATATTAATACATCATGGTGTATATAAAGAAAATTAGTGTTAAGCTTATGAGCTACAGCAATGACATTGTTCCATAGCAGAGAGCGTGGAGTAGAGAATAGTAATAATACACTATAACTTTACTTTGTAGAGTTTGAAAGAGCCAATTGTTTTATTTTTTTTTATATTTATTTTATAATAATATAATAAATTGTACTTAAAGTTTGACAATGAATTCATATATTTAATATATTTATTTATTAGTTTCTTTTCATAAGAGTGTAATGATGTAAGTATTACTAGTTACGTAAGAATCTAGTGCTAAAACATTTTTCTCCGCTCTCCGTCCATATTAAAGACACTGCGCGTTGATAAAGGAATAAATTAAATTCATTATTTTAAATTTAAATATTACAACACTATAGAATTTTGGTACGTTCTTTATGCTTTTAACTACTTTTTCTTATCACAAATATTACTTATTGATATATAGAATTAGGTTTTTTTTTTAATTAATTTTTTCTTAGACTGCTACTGCAAATTTTTATTTACAATAACTTAACCTCCTTTTAGAAGTTTTTGTTAACTTTACAAAACATTTGAGTTTTATTGCAAATACTGAGTTTTGGCCTCGACTTGATTGATTGCAGAGAGATGGGAGGCGCTAAGTGACGGCGAGCTTTGGAGTGACAACTGATTTTTTACTTCTGCTTACATTTTTAAGTTTTTCGAGCAGTTCAGTTGAGCTTTTTTTTATTTAAATATAGGAATTGGTCGTATCGTTGTACAATTTTGTACGAAAAAATGTATTTTTAAGTTTTACGTACATACGGATATTACAAATTATTATAATTATTTACACTTATTATGACGAAGTGTGAAATGATATGAGAAAATATGTTATTTTACAAAAGTATTTTTAAAACAAATAAATATAAAAACATAATTATAATAAGTAATACATTAAATTAATAAAGTTAAATTTCACTTTTTTTGTCAAATTTTTTTTACATATCCACATCGGCGTATCCATGGGACATAGTGCTTTGCCATCATCAAGTTACAGTCAAATCGACATACCTTTAGAAACCATATCAAAAAAATGTCTTACAAAACAAGTACCTGAGGCGAATAAAACGAATAATTTCTTTATAAATTATTGCAAGCGAGAATTGAACTGATATACTTGAGGGGCGGTGATTTATTGGGCCATAAAGTATTATAATTAAAAGGCGGGGTGAAACTACACGGGGGCCGCAGTGGGAACTATTACGTCTACTGAACGCTGAATGCAATGAAGGCTATTCATTTAGTTTCGTATGGAATTTTTTTTTTGTTATTTTTATATGTGTTTCATATAGTATAATATTGATATATGTGACGTATATATGTTTGATTGAATCTGATATTTGTTAATTTTTTTATTTCATGGAATTACATATATGATTTCTTTCACTGGACTTTTTTGAAAAATTACGAAAAAAGTTTACTTTTGCATATTACAGTAGTAAAACACATTTAAACTAAATTAACCATGCTTTGAAGCATTTTCATACAATTCACAGACTAGCCGACTAACCGTAATTTAATTACATTCTTGTTTTTCATATAAACATAAATTTTAATTACATATCGTATACGTTACAGCGTCGTGCCGTCTACTACGTACTACGTACAAGTAGACGTCTAGTGACAAACGTTCTTTATTAAAGTCAAAACATATAAAGGCACTAGCGTAAATCATCCGCCCCCTAATCCCTCACCCCCTACTCGCCATTCACTAATTCCTGGAGTTGTCCAAGTTTATGCATTGATGAAATTTTTGCATTGGCTCTTTTTTGGTATTATAATAGTAGATTGTTCTTTTATTTTGTGTTTTAACTTGTTTTACATTTTGATATTCATTAAAAATGTATCGAGTATTTTGTACAGTAGGAAGGGATAACCTAGTGGTTATTCCCACACTTTTTGTTGACTACTGAAAGCTCAGTATAGAGATATAGATTACGTTTTTGGATTTGAAGTCCTGACCTAATCGTTGTATGCAGTTAAAGCCGTTTGAACTGCGTTGCGATGGCATCAGATACCTACTGTATATAAGAAATGAACTACTACAGTTCGTTATATTATACCAATGCGCTATATGTCACTTTCAAGGTCCATAGTGAAAGAAATTATTCATATAGAAAAATATATCAGTTTATATTTCAAAACGTCGAGAACATTATTTTAATTTGTTTTACCTTAAAGGTATAATAAACCTGTAACAGAAAATAAGAGAAGGCTCTGTTATATATAGGTATTTAATTATTAAGCACCTTCGGGGGTTGGAAACCATTCTTTTGAAGAAATGAAAAAATATTTCCAGGGATACAATAGATGTATTTAGCAATTATTTAATACGTTTGGATTCGCATCTCTCCATTGATCTCAGCCTCGGGGCAGGTAAGTCTAACGAGGCCGTGTAACTCCATGGAACGAGCCCATTATCGCTCTTAAAGCGTATTCGATGAATTAAAATATCACAGATATTTGCAGCAAAATTAAATTCTGTCACGAACGCCACAACAAATCATATTTATTTACACCTAAAAATACCTCGGGTGGCCATTACGTCGCACAAAACGCGGACTGTGCGGACCGTTCAGGAGATTAGGCAAGGAGAGACATTAAAGTTAAATTATTTATTTAGGCCCCACCAGCTAGATTACATTACTCCATACACATAAATAACGAAAACAATAAGAGCTATTCTAATAAATTATCTTTTTATTGCCGGATTGTGAAAATTTTAGACACTTATCCGGGGCAGGGAGGTGACGCGGGAGGGTTTTGTCCCAATTATTTATGACGGTTGAGACGCGGGGGATTTCGAATTCGTCGGCGCGTCTGTCGCTGCTTTCTTGTAGAGTCCTTTTTTTTAATTAAAACTTTCGTGTAGGTTAATTAATGGCCGCATAATAATAGATATCTTTATTCGAGGCCTTTCGAGGTCTTTCGACGACTAAGATACGCATTATATACGAGATTTATAGGCAAAGTAGTTCCTTTAAGATTAAACTGTGGTAATAAATCCATGGTTCTTTTGTTACATTTTTCATTTACATAGCTATCTTATTACATCAAAATAAGGGTGAATTTTGTGTTTTATCATAACGACGTCGGTAAGAGTTGGTCGTAAATATAAATTATTTATTCTTTTGACTGTCACAGATAGTAGATTATTAAATAATTTTGTACAGCTGAGGACATATTGAAGTTTGCGCGATTAAATATTAGTAAAAATATCAAAATAACTAAACGTAATTCAATATTTAGTTAAAATTTTCAAACGAAATAGCACAATTGCGTTCGTATAAACAGTATATCACAACTTTCCATACATCCCAATAGCAGACCACGATTGAAGCAACAAAAAGGCATTCCACAACCGATAACCTAGTCCGTTGTTAGTAAACACGATGCAATGAATCAAACACTGTACTGCAATACGACCGACATATCCTATTGTTCCCTTCGCCACAAATCAATCAGAGAGAAAAAAAAAAGTTGAAAAAACCAAACGTAGCACTAAATGTCCTTCAAACCAATACGGCACAAGAATACCTCGGTATGAATAATCTAATAAATAATCTTTTGAAACGTAATTTATTGGTCGAGCATTACCGGACGGAAGGCTTCAAAGAAAGGGAGGGGTGCAGCTTGCCTCGGGTGGGAGGGAGAGGGAATTAATGTCGTCCGTCATAAATAACATCGAGCAAAAACAATGGACAATGGATTGTGGTGCCGAGATACGTCTTCTTTAGTCTCCCCCCTCTAGGGTGGATGGTAGCGGACTGTCCCGACTCCCGACTAAACGCGTGCGCAACGCACTAATATATGTTTTTCAGGTGATTTATATTTTTGGTGATATATAAATTTGTAGTTTACGTTATGTTGTTGTAAGAAACTGCTAGAAATGATGAAATGTAATTTAAAAAATATATATTTTTATCTAGATACTTACAGGATTGCTTAAATATTGACGGAAAATATTAATAAAAAAAGTGACAAGGAATAATCATTAATCATAACAAACTCACCATTAAAACGTACATTACGTAAAAGTAAAAGTTAAAAGTAAATGAGGAGAATCATATATTAGGTAAGACACTACGCTCTCCGCTTTCCTCTTAATGTAAGAGCTATCATATTAATACTATTCAAGATGAAGTTTCAATGCGCCAACAGCGCACAGTAAAAAATACACAAACAACTAAAAGAACACCCAAATCGTTAATTAAATTAACTCTCTACCCATACATATACAAAACTAAACGAACAAAACCATTTACAATCTAAACTAAAATAATCAATATTCATTCATGAATATCCCTACATGAGCTGCGTCTGCGCAGCCGTCAAACGCAATTAAACTACCTGCGGCTAATTGATTTCTCATGTACCAGCCACTTTGTTAATTTAATGAATTAGCAACTAGCTTTCTTATTAACAAATTGTAGATTGTATTATGTTTGGATTACATATTTTCCTTTTTGTGAACTTTTTTTTTACAGTTTCTACTTTATTTTATTGTAATATTTGTGATTAATGATATTTTAATGGTGATTTAATTTAATATTGATTTTAAGGCAATACGGTGTTGAATTGGTAAGAAATTTTACCAAAATGGATTCATCGTACAAGTGCCGCTTCTTTCTTCTCAATCTTCTTTTATGGTATAGATGGAGAAGGGAGAAGTTACTATTAATATAAATAACATTGAAGTAGCCATCGGTTAATTGTGCAATCCTGACTTGGGGAAAGGATTTTTTTATTTCGTCGCTCGGAGACGAAAAATCGCAGCGTTTAGTTCCACCATTCAACTTGTAACCGTTTCTTGAGATATAAAAAAAATTAAAAAAAAACAACATTACACATTACAGATACACAAATATCCCCCTCTATCTATTTACTATGTTTCGAAAACCCATAGAAATCCTCTTAACGCTGGAATGTTGAACACGGAGCAGTATTTTGGATCGTCACGTTCTCCAAGTCGTAAAAACTAAATGTGATCTGACCTAATATTTGTTGTGGATGTTAAATATTTAAGTTTATTGTGTGACAGTATTTTTTATCGTCGTACGCTTCCTTGTTTATGTGCTGTCATTTAAACTGTATTTAGTGAGTGATTTTATATTGTCCATATGATGTAATGATGAATTTCCGAAAAAAGTGGTATTTCGTTGCGATCTCAGCTTGCCGTTGAGATATTGATCTTTTGATTGTAGAGGAACTAACTGATAAGGACTACTTTGACTCTGTCTAATGTCTAAAACTAGAGCTCCCTATGCTCTATGTTTCTCTTCGTGAACAAAACAATTACTTCCATAGACAATGATGTAATTTTTTTGTATCTACTCATGATAATTACTTCAACATTGCTCTATATTGTATATATATATATATATATATATATATATATATATATATATATATATATATATATATATATATATATATATATATATATATATATATATATATATATATATATATATATATGCATGCAATATATATATATATATATGCATGTACGATAGACAAGTCCGTATGTTTATTCCTGCATCGTGTCTAGCTCGACCAGTTTACTATCAGAGTCACTTCAAACGATTCAAAATTAGAATTTTAGTGTTATTATTTAATGGGCCACTGTGTGTGCTGTTTAGCAACTAAGTTTGTTGCTGTCATATATAATTTGAACGGCTCTATCTTGTTTTTGAATGTCTCTTGCATTGTGTCGATGACGTAAATTGATATATCCTGCTTTTAAGATATAAGACATGGCTTATATGGCTTTTTTTATAGACATCTATATATCTTGTGCCTGGGGAGACTTACTTTGTATGATAAATAAAATTAAAAAAAAAATAGCTTCACGCTGTATCCCGCACATGGTAGGGTAGGCAGAGGAAACCATAGGAACCTAATTTTAAGGCACTACGTTCCCCCCTTTCGCCTTTTAAGGCATTGCGTATTGAGTGGCGAAACTCAACGCCGCGTTTTTTGCCTTGTTACCAGAGCGAAGAAAATGAAAATCATTTATTCTCCCCGAATGGGAATCGAACCCCCAAAACCGTCGCGTTTGCAGGCAGAGGCTATGCCTCTGCGCCACGACGGTCCTCGGTGATAACTAAATTAATTTTAATATATACACCAGGCACACGTGGTATGAATTAACTTTGACTTCATTATTATTTTTTTTAGTTCATTACTAAAAATCCTATCTTATAAAATTCAAAATTCCATAAAAAAGACATATCAATTTAGCTGAACTATCCCATAAAAATGTGCCTTCTTCCAAATTACACAATTTCCGAAAACTACAGGCTGCACCAGAATTACCTCATATGCCATTTGTAGGAATCTTTAAAGCACGTCGAATCGAGGGCTTGCCTCTTAAAGCTGTCATTTTTAACAGCCGCTAATGTCAGGGGTGACTGGCTCGTCGCCAGCACTCCTGCAGCATTGGACGTTTCTTAATTTATGAAGACTCGTATGCTTCGATTGTGTTGGCAGGTCTAACATTGTTAACGAATAAAATGATTGCGAACTTTAAATTTGAAATATAAAGAATGTACTGAACTAGGTAATGCCAATGTTTCAAAGATAGATTTTATTTAGTTTTTTAGCAGTAAGAGAGAACATAGCGTTGACATTTACTATATAATAGTCTTCATTTAATTGGCACCATGAGGAGATTCAAAGACGATTAAAAGACCGATCCAAATATTTATGTTTCTCATGTCTGGTTGGGCACGCGAACAAGTACGTAAAATGTGAAGGGAAGAGTATTTACTATAATAAAACGATAATTTAAATTGATTGTGAAAATAAAAAAAAAACAATAATACTTTTTTTCGGACTCTAATAATAATCTGTGGGTGTTTTTCTGTTGTCATAGATAACTGTAAATTGCTCCAACAACTTTTATAACTACATTATGCCACTTCTTTAAAAAAAAGTGTTTGTTTTTTAAATTAGCTTAATACGATTCGTTTCTTTCAAAAACCTAATAAAAAAATTATATATAAAACTCCTCTCTTATGGATTGACTGACACAGAACACACAGAAAAAATGACGCAACATAGAAACCTGAAATTTGGCATATAGGCCCCTTGGAGAGTCTGGGGGAGCCCAGGGGATATATCAAAATTTCAACGGAAACGGGATTTTACGTATTCTAATATAAACGAACCCGTAACCTCCGAACAATTAATTACGGTAGTTCTTAACCGAAATTCAAATAGTGTTTATTATTGAAATACATTATGCGCATCGCTGAGTGACAGCGAGTTTGGGTATTTATGTACGAGCGCTGCACATTTTCAGTGCATTTCATTTTCCATCATCAGCAACAGTTTAAATTTACCACCTGGGCTACTTCATTCGTCAGATCATTTATCTCATCTTAGAATGATAGAGATGCTGTGTTATTCATAAATATAAAAAAGATATGAAATTATTAGTTTTTTTATATATAATTTTATTATAATTTATAAATTAAGATAACAATTCAATTGTTTTAAATATACATTGACCCTGTAGATCTTGATAGATCGTAGATCATAGATCGTAGATCGTAGATTGAGTATAGATCTCTATGAATCACTTTACTTATGTTATTTTCTCTCTGTTTTTGTACTCTCTTTTTGACGTGAGATAAATCATTCCATTTTTTTTTGTATTCGAGGCTTTGACAAAGAACTATACCGCCTTCAGTTGACCTTCAACAATAGTGTTGATGACACTGTTAGGTCACATAAAAAGCCTGATGCCCTCCAGAGGGCGTGTACAAGGAGGTTCATGAAAGTGAACGAGGCGAAAGAAGTCTGACGACCCGTTCTACTTTACTTTAAACACACGGACAAATATAAATATTTTTATATGTATGTATATATTTTGAACAACATTAAAGACGTTTCTGTCATAAAACATAATATATAACGCTTTATTCTTAATAACACTGGCAGAGAAGTGAGTGGGCGGAAGGCACAATATATAGGTACAGCAGTGACGACGGAATATTCGTATTTTTATAACTTCACAATTTATAAACAGTTTTAATCAGAGACTAATGGGCGATAAAATGTGAGAAATGAACCCGACGAATTATTACTTGGCTAGAATTAGACCGTGGAATGTGTCTAAGAAATATTACATCATTGTTATCACTTGCTACTATTATAGTAGGTAGGTAGGTACTTGTTGAAAAATGGTCGTGGGTTCAATCCTATTCGGGGGAATGGGATGTTTTCTTTTTACTTGCGCTGGTAAAAATTGAGCGCCGCTTAGGTTTTTGAAGCGGAAAGCGGGAATAGAATGTCTTATCACTATTTAATATTACCTATCCTGTTAAATGCGGGTTAAATCGTGAAGTTGAAAATAAAAATATGCTTAAATTAAATATGAATGATATATATCATTCATATTTATCATTTTCTCAAATATAAAAATTATATTATAAACTAAAGTTAAAAACCCATATTTTATTATTTTCCTAAAATAAATAATAAGTAAATAAACTTTCATGATACATACATACATATATACACACACACGCATACATCATACATATATATATATATATATATATATATATATATATATATATATATATATATATATATATATATATATATATATATATATATATATATATATATATATATATATATATATATATATATATATATAAACTATAAATGGTGTTTTAAAATGTAAATTTGAATAAAAGTATTAACGTGACAAATCTACGATATACGCCCATTTGCATAAATAGTGTTATTAATAAACGGTCTATAATAAAATCTTGTAGAATATCAAAAAAAGAAATTATATACATAATATTAATATACATAATATTGTTTAATTTAAATTATGATATTTTAAACATCTTGTATATAAAACTAGTATTAGAGAAATCTCAGCATTGAGTTAGGGCGCTAAATTGGCAATGCCCTGAAATAATGAGTGGAAAATGGAACATGTCTTGACAAGTGAACATGTCTTGGCACTAGGTACCCTGTGCCTAGCCTGCTATATGCGGGATACAGCGTGAAGGAATTTATTATTATTATATATTTTTAATTTATTATAATTACATGTGTAATGTAAGTATGGTGGAAAGGTATATGAATAAGTTAGTAGTAAGTAGGGGGAGACCTAGGTTGACCTTCAGAATACAATGCCAACAATACTACTAGAAATCATGGAAACAGCACGAGGTCCCCGGAGGACATTTAAAAAGATTAACCACAGTGGACGAGGTGAAAGAGGTATGTAGGGGCCACACTGGACCACCCGTCCTATCTTGCTATGCCTATAGTAAATTAAAAATTAGACAAATTTACAGAATTTTGAACTTGTAAATTCAATAAATGAAAACGTTCAATCGTTCCGCTTTGGCAAAAATTTTAATTTGAATTTTTATGAATTTAAATTTTAATCATGTTTTTTACACTTTATATAACTAAAAGGAAGGTAAAATAGATAATTCTAAATTAATTATGAATTAATAATATAATATCTTTACTTATACCTGTTAATTAAATACACAGTCGCTTTCCCTAAAATTGTAAATAGATACTCAAAACGTCTCAAAAACAAAAAGTATTATCGATCTATGACTTATAGTTTGAGAGATATTTTGTGACAAACATACATATACGAACGTAACTCAGCACTCTTGCCTGGAAACCAAAATCCAAGGCCTTCATCATACTCAATTATTATCCAATTGCTTAATCGTATTTTAATCGGTAAAAACTGGACTAGAAAGTCAAAAGCGAGTGTCTTAACACTAGTTTCTCTCAACGTCCAAGAAAAAAGGAAAAAGCACAGTAACAGTAAAAATATGACAATTAAATGAATTATTAACCTAAAAAATAAAAAAAATCATCTAAATTGCTCATCTTAAAGACACTGAGTGATAGCCAGCCGCAATGCGTAGGCGTCGATATTATGTTGATATATATATAGGTATATATATGTATACATATATATGCCAAACCATACACGATGTTCGTCATATCGTGACAAGTTTATGACTAGAAACTGTTACATAATTTAATGGCGTCCGTTTTTTAGAGATACCGTTGAAATGTTATAAATTAATGTTATTTTTGGGCTACTTTTTATTTAACGTAGTTATTGTGTTAGGTAGGTTTTATAATTATTTATACGCTACAGTTTAGTATATTTATAGTCGATACATACATACACAGCTTAACTCTGAGAGAACAGAGCGCCAAACGCTGCGATCCCTGCATACCTTTCGCCTCGTCCACTGTCATTAACTTATTCGATCGATCTCTCTTTTTTAAGTCGATAAAAGCAGAATTTTCCTCTGTCTACCCTGATATACTGTGAAAGCTGAAGCTACTTCTTTATATATTTTTATATGTGAGGCTTGGTTAAGGACAGGAAAAATAGTATTATCCAGGTTTCTTTTTAGTATCTGAATTAAAAACGTTAGTCAAATTATGTTTGTAAGTTTGGGGATAAATATGTTTACGTGCCTATACATTTTAGTCATTCCATTGACTGTCCCCTATGTTATTTATGTACGTGTTTTTTCATTAATTTAGCCGAAGCAATAGCAGTACTTGGCATTGATTCTACAAGGATATTACTACAAGTACCAACATTATATGACTCATGCTAAAGTGGCCTCAGCGCTTCATTTCATATACTAGAAAAAATTCCAAGTTTCTTGATTTACTTAGACAAAACACAGTCTTTCTTTACTACTTCCAGTTGGTTGGAGGGAACAACTCAAAAATGCACGTTATTTATGAAACTTGAAGAAAAAAAGAATATATATATATATATATATATATATATATATATATATATATATATATATATATATATATATATATATATATATATATATATATATATATATATATATATATAGGTACACAATATAAAATAAGTTCACTTATGTTTAAAATCTCAAAAGTCCCATGGGCAAGGTAGTACAAACCTATAACACAAAGTTTGCATAGAAGGAAGTTCGCTTAGTTCGGATACCGTCTCGCTTAAGCGGTCTATCGAGTCATATTACATGTAGTTTATTGTGGTATTAGCAAAAAGTTGGAAACAAATACTTTATACTATCTTGAAAGCTTATATTTTTTATTTTATAAGCTACATTGAAGTATTCAGATAATATATTGGTGAATCGTTGATATTGCGTTTTGGATGACGTACCTTAACGCCGAGCTTTTCTAGTTAGAAAGCTAACTTGAAAAAATAAAACTGAGGCATATGGGTATGTTAACTTTAACTTAGCTAGTAGAATCATATTTAGTGCAATTTAATTTCGAATCCACATTCCAAAAGCCCAGAATGCTTGAGCTATTAAGATTAAAATAACCCAATCTTTTCCTTATAAGCGAACACGTAGGTGTGTGAAAACGTATAGCATGTTGTGTACGTAAATAACTGTCAAATGACCATATATATCGAATTTGACTCACTTGTCGCCTTAATAATTGGTGTGGCCGCTCTACTGACTGATTTATTTCTTACATATCCGGAACCTAGCGTTAAGCGAAGATAATACAGTGTTAAAATACTCCTTTCTCTACTTTTAGTGATTTTAGAGACACTTACGTACATTGTAGTACGATCAACCAAATCGTTTACTAAAATATTAAAAAAAAAACATTAAAATTACACTATTGTTGTTAAAATAACTGGATATAACTGTTATTAAATTTCATTACCTCGCTCTAATAAGAAATCAATGTGCGGCTGTGGGCTCCGCCAATTAACATACAAAGTCTCGAAAACGACAAATGTTTAAATATATTAATTCCCCCGAGTGGACATAGAACCTATAACCCTCGAATACTGTTCCAATTCGCTTTATTAGTGCAACCATATCGGTCAGAAACGATGTCAATCCTTTCTAAGCACCGCTAGAAAACCCCATAAACAACTGGCTGACTTCATCGTACCTTATAATGTTGCAAGATGATGATTCATTTAGATGTGGTGTTAAGAGAAAGTGTTTTGATCTGGTCAAAGCTAAATAAATTTATTATATTGCGATACGTTTTACACATATGAAGCAAGTCGTAAGGGGAGACCTCGGTTGACCTTCGAGAACAGTGTCGACGATACTGGAGTAAGGTCACGTAATAAGCATAAAGATCCCCTGAAGGCCATGTATGAAGAGGTTAATGACAGTGGACGAGGCGAAAGAGGTATGTAGGGACCGTATAGTTTGGCGATCCGTTCTCTGTGGCTACCCCGCTAGGGATAAAGCTTGAACCTATGTATATGTATGTGTATATGTAAAAAATTGTCATATAAGATACTTATTTTAGTATATTTGACATGAAGTTTATTGTAAATTAATATAAAAATTGTAAATATACTTATATTAAAGGGAAAATTATACAAAGTCGAAGGCAAAAACTAGTCTGTCATAGAATGAAGGAGAAAATGCAAGAAGTGTCGAACTTCAGTTCGTTTAAAAATGTAATGACGTTAAAGCACAGTACTGAGGTTTATTTAAGACAAAAAAATATTAGACTGCACTCTGCTACCGAGCGTTACTATCTACGTAACGACTACGATGCGATATCTATACGATCCCTTAAGTCTTATACAAAAATTGTGACATTTTAAAATGAAACTTCCGTTTTAACAAATAAAGCTTATTTTCCATAGTCGGGAAGTAAAGAAAATTTCCGTTGTCCAGTATATTAAATCGTAATCGAAATATCGTAGTCGTATAGTATTATATAAATATATACTTATCTTTTTAGGTAAAGTACATTATGCAGGCTATACTGGCGCACGTGTGCGAATAAAATTTTATTTCGCCACTATTGTTTTATGCAGTTAAGTGGGAAAGAGACGGGAGATAGGCCATTCTGTAGTGTAATTCGATAGTTCCAACAGGAAAAAGGTTCTTTATATGTTAAGCTTTGTATTTTTTTTTCACTCGCTCTCTTTCTTAGTACACTCATCTAGGTGTAGAATACCTGATAACACAATTATTTGTTACTAGAGGACCCGTTGACGCGTGAAATACGCGTTGCCATAGCAACGTGTATGTCACTTTATACAAAAGTTATATTGCTAAACTTATGGTAGTGTTGTGTAAAGTTTTATTTATTGATTTAATATACTTTTTAAGTATTATTAATGAAAAATATTCGTTCTACACTTCTCCTATACATAAACTGTAAGTGTGCCAAATTTCATTATCCTCCGTCCGCCCAATTTTCGTAAAAAGGCATCCAAAGTTTTCGCTTCACGTATTAATATATAGATTATCCATATTTACTTGAGTTTCCATAACAAAGAAGTATTCCCCTACGCGGGAATCAAACCCACAACCTTCATTTACAGGCGACTGATAAAATTTTTAATATCATACAATATATTTATATATAATCTATGATTAAAATCAACTATTTTAATTCCAGGTAAGGCAGACAAACGTCGTAAAACAAACAGCCGAATGCAAGGTAAACGTGTGAACAGCGACCAAATCGAATTACCAATTAATAATGGATTGTCGGTTGATTGATTAATAATATAAAATCCCGCCGTCCGTCTGTCACGCTGATTGACGCATTGACATATTTTAGCATTAATTGACACACAGCATTTACTTTTAATTGTGGTTTCATATTGGTTTACTAGTGTCCGTGTTAATATTGCTAAATGTAGAGTCATTAAATATTTTAATTGACATTAAGTCATTAATATTTTTATATTTGTATGAGAAATGCATAAAAATATCACTCATCTTGTAACAACCCACTTCTCTCTCCATTTCTTTACCTATTGAAATAAGCTCATGTAGTCCAAGCTTTTGTATGACCGAATAAAATAATGTACATCACGCCTTCCCATCGATGCACATTGTTCCCACTAAGCGACGGATTCGGATGCGATTTTCACTAATAAAGAAAGTGATTCAAGAGGAACATATGAACTATATATTTAAAACATATATAAGTTTGAAAAATGCCAAGCATATTAAAAATATATAATATGATATCATAAAAAAAAAAAAAATTTATGGGATTACTTAATTATTATAATCTTATATACTAACATATCAGTATGCGTAACTCGTTTTTCACTTTCCACTAAACAATAGAAACAACTTAGAGTCCTGGTACCCAATATCCAATTAGGTAAATCAAAACGCGGTGATGAGTTCCGCCACTCAACCCGCAATACCTGCAAATTGAGGGAACGGAGTGTCAACGCCAGGTGCTCTCTACCCGGTAGGTATTATAAACGGGAGATTTATAAAGATAGGAAAATGTCTTAGTATCTATAATAATTATAGCTAACATAAACATGTCACGGTAGACGCAGGTTGTTGAGTACACGACGAAGGCCAACGCAACCTTTTCAACTAAATATCACGGAATGATTTGTGTATGTAATTTATAGCGATAACTTTAATGTTTATACGTTTTATATATATATATATATATATATATATATATATATATATATATATATATATATATATATATATATATATATATATATATATATATATATATATATATATATATATATATATATATATATATATATATATATATATTTTTTTTTTGTTTTTTTTTTCACGCTCTATCTCATATAGCAGGGTAGGCTGAGGTTACCTAGTGTTAAGATATTCCGTTTGACACTTTCTGTACAGTTGTCGGTACATGGCGTTTTTTGTGACGGAGTTCAACGCTGCGCTTTATCGCGTTACCAGAGCGGAGAAATGTAAAAAAACGTGTCATAAAATCAACATGAATGTATTTTAAATATTTTAATTATGTAAAATAGCACCTATTACAAACACAATTTATACAGTATTAATGTAAATAAGGTCAAGGACCTGTACTTTTCAAGCTTGATTGATTTCTGTGCGACAGATAGCGATGTGCTACTGTGATAATATTAATATATAATATTAATTATATATTAGATAAACTAAAGCTTAGTGTCAAGACACTCCGTTCTCTATTGTTCGTTGAAATTCGGGAAGGCGTAACTAAACACTACACTTTATCTAACCAGTGTAGTAAATAGAAATTATTTTTTTTCTAGGATTGGAACCGATAATCATCGCTTTTACAGACAACGGTACAAATTCCTATATATATATATATATACATATGTATATATAAATACTGATATATATATATATATATATATATATATATATATATATATATATATATATATATATATATATATATATATATATATATATATATATATATATATATATATATATATATATATATATATATATATATATATATATATATATATATATATATATATATATATATATATATATATATATATATATATATATATATATATATATATATATATATATATACATAGGTATATATAAATACTGATATATTTTTAATGTTATACTAAAAAAACATTATGTAATATAATCTTAGTACCAATCAATCAGCTGTCACGGCTGAAAGGTAAACAAGGAGGTCAAGGGCTCTCCCTTCCCTGTTCGGACTTGATTGATTCCTTATTGACGTATGGAGATAATGTGTTTTGATACTTTAATTTTTCTTTTTAATTATTATTTAGTATTGTAAAGGTTTTATTTATGAGGCGGTCGTAGTGTACTGTCAATGCGACAGTTATGGGTTCGATTCCGACTTGGGGAAATGAACTAACTCGCTCTGGTAATAATACAAACTTCTTCCACTTAACTCGCAATGTATCGAAAATCGGGTGGAAACTGGGATATGAAGTGTTTTAAATACTAGGTTCCCGTTATCTATCCTGCTATACGCGGGAAAAAGCGTGAAGCTATATAATTGTTTTCTATTGAGAGACTAGTGGATGTTCTATGAGCAAATTTATACAGAGAGCTAAGAGATTAAGAACCCTCTAATTTGACTTACAGTCAAATTGTGGCATTTATCTTCTATATAAAATTATATAATATTTAATATAATTTATTACATGATAAATTATTATTTAATTCGAGTGTGAATTATATGAAAAAGCTTTGAATATATAAACAAATATTAACTTTTTTTTTACTAGAGGTCACATTGGCGCAGTACATGTACATGTAATGAGTTCGATCTTCACACGGTAGAAGAATTATTCCCATTTGCACGTAAAACAAAGTGTGACGTTAAATTCCGCAACTCTACACACAATATTTTGAATTCAGGCGAAAACGGAGAACGGAATATCTTAACACTAGATTCTCTCAATCTCAGCGGGATACATAGTGGAGTTATACAAAACTATAACACATAATAAAATGACTTATTACATATAATCAAGAAAAACACTGATCTATATATACTTGTATGACAAAGTGTCACTACAAAAGCACTTCTATGCAAAATTCATCACTGCCATTTTAAAATTACACCTAGTCTATTACTTTTGATGTATAATTTCTCATTGAAACGCTCAACAGCTAGAGGCGTCAATACAAACATTGCCAAGTCTATTTGCAATGATCAAGACATTTCAGTCTGTCTATATGAAATATTAATACTCATCATGCTGTGGGTGATTGACGGCTGTCTTCAGGATATATCCGTCACAGCTCCCTCCCACCCCTGCTTTCCCCTAGGGGGTGAAACCACCCCATCTCCAGCGAAATGTCTAAATCTTTGCGATTTATTGATTGATATATGAATGGATGTATGTATGTATGGTGTTGTGTATGGATTTGAAGTCGAACGTTCTTGTTGTGTGTAGAATACCTAGGTGAGATTTCATTTGATTTGATACGATATATTGGAATTAATTTGTGTTTTCATATATTTTAGCGAGCATTTTGAAATAGTTAACTTAGATTTGTTTTTATTTTACGGTGATTTTTAGTGTTGTTCTTTGTGATAAATATAAAAAAAAAATATTTTTTTTATATATATCCCTGTCAAGTGACACTTATAAACACCAAAAGTCTCCAAATCAACAGACAGTCATGTATTCCTTAGATACTCTGTCTGTCTTGAATATACTTGTACGATTTGTATTTAAAATAAAAAAAAACCATACATACCTAAAAAAAAACAACAAAAAGAATGGCATAATCCCTCATACAATTTAAAACGCCTGTTACAATATAAAATATTATAATAGGTTGACGTTAGTAGGAACAAGGCGACGCGCGACGCGGCGAGGTGCTAAGAGTGAGACCTCCCACTCGACGAGACATCTGTTATCTATTTGTCAAACATCGTTTACTATTTTCGTCGTAGTTTGTCGATAATGCTGTGTGCATGATCGAGTTCTTTTTTTGGTATAACGTGTATTCCATTCTGTAGAAGATAGTGTTCTATTTCGCCACAATGGCCTCATTATAGGTAAAATAATAGCACCCTTCTAGTATGCCATAGTCACTTAAAAAAATTATAATAATAAAGTGACTTAATTCTCTATAGGTTCCATAATCTATTGAAAATCCTATTTTTTTTAGAACTGAAGCAGGTATAAAGCTGCACCTTTTCGAATAACTTGTGTATTTAACTAACTAAGCAATATACAAAAGCTGAGCTAAACAATATATTCAAACAAAATAATTTATAATTCCCTCATAACTCAAAGATTATGATTAAGAATGATTGATATATTAAAAGTATAAATACTTTTTGTTATAATTTCAACTGCATATACCTACTGTCTATCTATCTATCTATACACGAGCTGTCACCCGCAACGCCATTTACGGACGGTAAAAATTAGAACCCACTTGTCTCTATCCCTCTGGAATATCGGAGAATCTTCCCTTAGTCCTCCACTCTCCAAGGAAATTCGAAATTTTATATTTCTACCCTGTGTAATTTAGTCAGTCAGTCAGTCGGTCAGTCAGTGACGGAATTTTATATATATATTTCATTATTATGACACCGCCTTTATAAACACTATCCGTACAAATCTTATCCACGCTTACTCTTTAGACACAGGAGCGTTTTTACTATAACACTTCCTTGTGTCACGTTGACATGTAGTCATGTTAAAATAAAACAACACCCTTATTCCAAAGTATGTAGGTTCAAATTCAAAATTTCAAACATACAACTCGTAACTTGACTTACGTCAAATGCATTTTCCATGATTCTTATACCATTGTAATAAAGTTTAAAATGAGATGATTGACAGATTTCGATGCGGTTTGCACATTTCCAAGGTTGTTTTGATGGAGTGGCCCGTCAATTAAATAGTCGAGCGTTCAGCATGTCTTCTGTATGATTGAGTGCAGTTATGCAGATTTACTTTGAAGATACGGTGCGTCTCAGCCTCTTTTTATACATTTGATGCACTTTATAATATATATATATATATATATATATATATATATATATATATATATATATATATATATATATATATATATATATATATATATATATATATATATATGTATATATATATATATATATATATATATATATATATATATATATATATATATATATATATATATATATATATATATATATATATATATATATATATATATTTATATATATATATATATATATATATATATATATATATATATATATATATATATATATATATATATATATTTTTTTTGTTCATTGTTTAATTCCAATAAAGCTATTGTAGTGGAAAATGGTACTGATTTCTAAGAATCACTAAGTTACTTAAATATAGCCTCAAAAATAAAAAAAATAAATTATACACATAACGGTCATATTTGTTTATAAGAGTAGCTTCACTTTGTATAATAAATAGCAGGCTAAGTGGGAAGCAAATTTTCCCGTTCCACATTTAAGTGGCGGAACTCAACGCCGCACTCTGTCTTGTTAACAGAACGACGAAATGAAAATAATTCATTGCCTCTAGTGAGAATCGAACCCACAACCGTCGCATTTATATTACATTAATTATTCCATCTAAGGTCCAGTAAGCACATAGAACAACAACTGTTATAAAAATTATATTCATAGTTCAAAGCCTGTTCAAAATATATACAAAAGGTTATTCACACAAAACAGGGTTCAAGCTCGCCTTTCACGAACACAAAACACAATAAACACAACAAACAAGTAGTTATAAAAGCAATGTCCCTTTAATATAGCCTTAATTTTCTGTCATACAATCAAATTATTCTAAACAAACTTGGGGGATAAAAATCGATGATAGGCATTGTCCGACCCACGTCGACTTTGAGCTGTCAAGTTTGATTGAATCAGTTGTGTGGCATTGGTTGTGATAGACATGGCAATGCGGTATATATATATATATATATATATATATATATATATATATATATATATATATATATATATATATATATATATATATATATATATATATGTATGTATGTGTTTGTGTTTGTGTATGTGTATATCAGTGGCGAGGAGTGTCATTATAATGGCAAGCCGGTGGCGAATTAAAACATAAAAAACATATTAATAAGGATAATATGAAAATTGAGCTAGATTCTGGAAGTTTTTTTACTCAGCAATTCATTTTTTTGCTTGTATTGCATGAAATTTCATGCAATACAAGCAAAAACTTGATTTATAGTGAGGTTTTTGATAATTAATTATTATTGATAGATTAATTTAATAAGGTAACCCGAAGGGAATTGCGTTATATTAACTTAGTAACAACTCTGTTACTTTCTGCTAATTGAGAGGCTCTGTGCTCTAAATGACGATATTTTAGATAATGAAAATTTTAATGTATACAAATATATACCAAATATTTAATATTTTATCGATATTTTTTAACTAAAAGTACAGTATAGTTAGCATTATATACACACAAAGTACAAAGTAAAGTCAATTTAAATTCTAAATTTAATAAAATTATGATATTTATTAGAAACGGTTACAACAATACTAAGAAGAAATCGCAGTGAACGCTCCGTTTCAAAGATAATAATGTTGACCAAAAGTCACGAAGCTTTTCTATTCTATTTCAATGTTTATTTTACTGTATCACTTAAAGGATTTTGTTTTGTTTTAGTATACCTCTGTTTTTCTAGGTATAGACTAAGCTCCTCTTACGAATCCTCTCTCGAATATATATATATATATATATATATATATATATATATATATATATATATATATATATATATATATATATATATATATATATATATATATATATATATATATATATATATATATAGACACTTTTAGACTAAAAACCTGTAAAAAAATTCTTTGAATTTTTTTTATATTATAGCTTAAATATATTTAATTAACCTGAAATAAATTAATTAATACATAAAAAGAAAATGTCTGAAAAGGCTTATATTAGTTAAGCCGAGTCAAATTTTAAACTAACTAACCAAATAATAAATTCACAAACTATATTACAAATATTAAAAAAAAAAAACAACCACCACAACATAATCCAACAGTACCAGATGAAACTGAAACATAAAATCCAGAAAATGTCGTCATAAATAAAATGACAGGTCTATTCTTTACAAAGGCTTGGTAAATACTCGTAAAGCGGACAAAGACGTCTGCGTCCGTCTGCGCTCGACATCTGAGCGACGTGTGTCGCCCCCACCCCCCGCGACGCCACGATAATGATGTTAGAGCGGCTTTGTAGCGTTCTGACCGTTGGGTGATATTGTTTTCCTTTTGAAATTTTTAGCGTTTTTAGGTAAATCTAGCGGTTTTTTTTTTAGTATTGTTCAGCTAATCATGTTTGAAATATATAGTGAAGATTAGAATGGTGTACTACTCTGTCTAAGTAATTTTTTCTATGTATGAAGAAGGCAAAACAAAAACAAAGTTATTTCTTTGACAGAATTATGACTGAGTGTATATGATTATCAAAAGGTCACATAATGAACTGACGTGTTGTATAAATACGCTGTTTTTATATAATAAATAAAAATAATATAAATAATGGTTTCTTAGATATTTTTTATTGTTTTTATTTCCAAGATCTGGTAGACAAAGCGTGGCAATGTCCTCAAAATTGGGCAGGGAATGAAGTGTCTTAATAAGTTCTCTCTGCGCGCGTTAAGCTGTTTTTTTCTATTTTGCAAATTCTGTATATCTACATACAGAAAAAGTCAACTTTTAAATGAAAAGTTATATATTTTTGTCAAAAATATACAAATATCGATTACATATCTTAACCTAAGCTTCACTTTCCTTGTTCACACACACACACACACACACACACACACCACACACACACACACACACACACACACACACACACACACACACACACACACACACACACACACACACGCAGATAAGCAAAGAAAAACAAATCATGATCTACAGTATGAAATTAAACAATAAATCAAGCAAAGTAAATCTAGGTGAAACATTCAGTATATTAGAAAACGTCTACACGACAAATAAATACCTATTCTAGTTGAGCTCAGTCTGTAAATTGTCTTCAAGAGCTGACCACCCCCTTTATAGGGGGGAAAGGGGGTTCGAAGCGGGGGTGGGGACTACCGTATCCCCTTTCGTCTTGCTTATGACTGACAGGCGGACAGCTTGAGTGATTGAGAGTGACTCGAGGTATAATACGCTCTTGTGAGATACCACATTTTACTTATAAAACGTCGCAACCACTTGCCGTGTCTAAACGATTGCTAGCTCTGTGGTATTGTATTACGGTTGATTTTTCTATACAAGTCGAATGATTTACGTTGAACTTTTATATAATAAAATATGCAGTGTTATTATGAATTAAAATATGATGCCGTTTTTAATGCAAGGTGCTTCGTAAATTAGATGCATAACTCGATGTTTCAGACGACGCAATTGCTGGCTTGTGGCGGTGAAT
Source organism: Dione juno (assembly GCA_037127375.1). NCBI lineage: Eukaryota > Metazoa > Arthropoda > Insecta > Lepidoptera > Nymphalidae > Dione > Dione juno. The sequence continues at coordinate 1,604,240 of JAXRJS010000041.1, forward strand.
GTTTTGTATGAAATATTAAAAAAATGTATATTACAATTTTATTTGATGCATTATAATAAACTTTTTTTAAATATATAATATATAGAATTATATAATTACTTTGAGTTACTATACATGCCTGGTAGTTTAGTTTAGTTTAGTTTAGTATATGAACTTTTATATTTTTAATACTGATGTATTTCTAAATACTTTAGACAAAGCGCCACGTAGCTTTATCCATATAAATGCTATGTTAGATACATTGCAGGCGTATTGTGGAGAACGGAGAATTTTGTCAATAAGTTCTTTCAACATATCTGTTTAGTAGGAGGTATATATAAATAAATACAAAATTTATAGATATATTGAATATTATATTCTTAAACTCAACGTGTGACTGTAAACTCAACGGTTGTAGGTTCGATTCCCATTTGGGGAAATGAATTATTTTCATTTCCTCGCTGTGATAAAAAGAAAAAACACAATGTTGGGTTCCGCCAATCAAAACGCAGTCTGTAAAATTGAGCGGAAAGTGGAAAACGGAATATCTTAACACTAGGTTCTACCTGCCCTGCTGTAAGCGGGATACAGCGTGAAGCAATTTTTTTTACAAAATAAAACATTGATAATGTAATTGTAATTATGTGTAACATATACATAATATATATTTCTTAGCTTAACACTGTATCCTTGACATAACAATTAAGGCAGAGGGAAGCTAGTGTTAAGACACTCTGTTCCCCTCTTTAAGCCTTTCGAGACATTGCCTATTGAGTGGCGAAACTCAACGCCGCGCTTTTGCCTTGTTACCAGAGCGAAGAAAATGAAAATACATGTAAAGTTCAAACAATAATAGAACCTGCAACGTTTAACCCACATCCACTGTGCCATAACGGTGATATACCTACATAACAACATACGCTATTATTATATTCGCAATTAACACATCACGAGATAACGATCGGGCACGCAACTCTATCAGTCAGTAGTCAGTACGGACACGAGACAGGTAATCCTGCCAGCTCTTACTTTACTCTTAATGTTGTTTATAAGAATAAAATTACTTTACTTACTTACCTTTAGAGGACCGTTGTGGCCCAGATGCATAGCCTCTGTCTGTAAACGACGGTTTGTGGGTTTGATTCCCATTCGGGGATTAATTAATTAATGATTTTCATTTTCCTCGCTGTAGTAAACGTAACGTAATGCCACAAAAAGACGGAAAGCGGGGAACGGAGTGTCTCAACACTAGGTTCCTACGGTCTCCTCTGCCTACCCTGCCATGTGCGGGATACAGGTGACGCTATTTTTTTTTTTACTTACAATCTGTATAGTAATAAATATACAGCCTAGTAATATATAAATAAATTTTTACTTTTCATTCCAAAATCAACTACAAGGGATCATATGCCGCGATTTATTAGCTGGTATACTCGTATATCTAGTAAGGATACCTCGATAGCCTCGTATATTCAAGAAATATTAATGTTTTTGGAGGAGGAATAATATTTGTTACATAGGCAACACGCACTGAAATTCCTACGATTTCCGTAATAATTTCACCTAATTACATCCACGCACTCTTGACAATAATGGTCTTGAGAGAAGGATAGACAAACAGACAGACAAAAAGAAGCATCCGGATCAATTAAAGATTTTTTCAGGTACGGAATCCTAAAAAAAAATCGTTAAAATATTTGTTATAAGTTCACTGTTTTGTATGCAGTGAAGTTCTATATTGCATACCGGCGATATATAAAACACGCTGTGCCAGGACTACAGTCTTGACTGGCAATGATTGACAATTTTTTGAAAATAATTCTATAGTAAATTCTTAATTGAATGTGCTTATCAAGGCATAAACGTTGTCTAGAATGAATTGTTTAATAAAGTTTCGTAGTGCAGTTGTAGTGTGTAGCAAGGTAGGTAGTCGGTTCACATATCAAAATATTATTTTATATATTTTTTTTATTTTACCGTCTCAAATTCAGGCGAAATTTGGAGAAAGGAATATCTTGTCACTAGGTTCTGTCTGCCTAAGCGTGAAGTTAACAAAAAGAATGTCATTCTGATATATATATCTATAATATTTTTTATATATTCTCAACTATTTTGTCTTTTTATTTTCTAGCCATATCTACAGACTTAGTGATTTAGTGTTGCGTCACTGCGTTCTTTCTGCATGTTTTGAATCACTAAGAACTTTTCAATCACTAAAAACGTAGAATAAGAAATAACACGATATGCACATGTCTTTACCAGTGATGTACATACATACACAAATACATATATAAAAATTGAATCGCAAATTATACAACAAATCACAAAACGCTTGCACTCTATCTTTATAGTATTAAAGCTCAATTTGCTATATAAACATATATTTTCATAAAGTTGTTGAACGTAGGTGTGTACACGATGAGATGAGAGAGGTAAGAACATTTGATTCGTAATATATCGGTTAATGCAAGTTGTAAATAAGTAACGTCCTGGCCGTAGGTGGGTGCGTGTTCGGTGCCCGCGTCTTGTAATCTTGGCGTGCGGCTCAATAAACTAGATGTGACAGTTTAGACATTTATGTTGAAATGAAATTTGCAACTTGTCATTTATTTGTCGGTTGGTACATTTTGTTAGATAATTTACTTGGTATTTTTTATACTCATTCTCAAATAGCTTTACGCTTTATTTCGCTTATAACATTGGCAGAGGGAACTTAGTGTTAAGACACTCCGTTCCTCACTTTTTGCCTAATTTTCGAGACGTGTCGCGTTGGGTAATGGAATTAAAAACCATACTTTATTATTTATCAGAGCGACGAAATTAAATAATTGATTCTTCCTTACTGGGAATCAAACCCACGACCGTCGCGTTTACATTCAGACCCTATACCGCTGAGCCACGACGGTCTCGTTAGTAGTGCAGGGGGATTGCATATAAATGTAAATACAATGATGCTGACAGGTAGAGGCTAGTGATTAGATACCACCAAGAGTTTTTTAATGGCTGAACAGCCGGAGCGGGGATTCAAACTGGTCATACCCACCATGATCGTCCATAATATCCGCTACCCATGTAGGTCCGGTATTCTTTGACCAAAACTTACTAAAGCAAGCATTACTGGCATCACCTAGCTAACCTATAAAACCCATATAAAATCCCATATACCTGTAAACATATTTCGACTGCTCCACGACGTTCTCTAATATATTTAGTACGCTACCTATTTAGTAGCAATTTAAACGAAGTGCAATGACCTCGCGGGTGCGACCTTTAGGCTAATTGTGTCAACCGTCAATCACCTTTTGATAGAATCATGATGCCTTTTGTCTCGGTCTTGAATATTTATAATGTTAAATAAGATTTGTATGAGATATATTTATTTTATTATTTATTTCTTTTAATTGACTGATAAAAAAATATATAATAATTATGTTTCTATTCTCTTTGGATTTTTTCGTAACGTCTGCTACGTTGTAAAACAAAAATAATTAACAGTGTCAAGTCTAGTTTAGTGGGAATCGAACCCACTACAGCGTTTACAGTCAGACACTGTACCACTGAGCCACTATAGTCTTTATTATGCAAATAATTTTCATCATATTTGTCTTATTTGATAGTTATGTTATATAATATTTACAGTCGAAATATGCGTATACGCAGAATAGAATATTATACTATTTAAAAAATGATGTATCTTTCTTCGGGGTTAGATTTATTCGCTGTAGGAAATGAGAATTTAAGTAAGATTAAAATACCTGTGTATTATCTCTTGGCCATTATAGTTTCTATATAGCGTCGTGGCGCAGCGGCACAACGTCTAACTGGTACGCGACGGTCGTATGTTTGATTCCCACTCTGGGATTTTTTTATATCCTCATTCTGGTAACAAGACAAAGCTCGGCGTTAAGTTCTGTCACTTGACACACAAATTTCAAAAAATTTAGGTAGAAATCAGGGAAGGTAGTGTCTTAACACTAAGTTCCCTCTGTCTACAGTTAAAAAAAATAACAATACTAGATTTTGTATACAATGTAACTTTAGATAAACCAAACCAAAGTACCGCAGCACAAAAGCACAAAATTTTGTACGATATTTTACTATAGCAGAGGCCGAAGGAAGGGAGAACAAACGTCCCGTAGGCTAATTACTCGTACTGTCAATCAAAGATTGATTGAATCGGGGGTCGCAGCGTCAATTCTGTCAACGTGATGCATTTATTTGCATTATATAATTATTGTCGAGCGCGTCGTGGCGCAGCAGCATAGCGTGTGAACGCGACAGTTGTGGGTTTGTTTCTCATGAGGAGGAAGTAAAAAGGTATATTAAATATATATTTTTTCTTTATAAAAGAAATATTTATTTAAAAAAGAAAACAAATAATATCAAAATCAGTTAAAAATAAACACATAATTCATGCATATGTTGCCATACTATTAATATTATAATTGTCCAAGTTGGTACGCTTGATGTTAATCCAATAAATGACTTGGAGCAATATTTTATATATATATTTTTTATATATATATATATATATATATATATATATATATATATATATATATATATATATATATATATATATATATATATATATATATATATATATATATATATATATATAATATATATATATATATATATATATATATATATATATATATATATATATATATATATATATATATATATATATATTGTGTTCATATAACACGATTCTCATCGGTTACCTTTTGTAAATGTTAATGAATAATAAATAACAATGAATTATTTACTAAGTACATTTCCACTATAAATCAATCTTGATTCATGCAAAAGAAACGGTAAAATATAACAAACTTCATAAAATGAGCTCAAATTTTTATATTATCCTGATTGAATTTATTTTTCTAATGTTTTTTTTCCACATCGGCTTACCTTTATACATTACACTCGTCGCCACTAATATATTATATCTTTTACCATTAAATATTGCCTTCATAAATATATTCTATTGAGATCATTACAAGACAACACGTTCCTATAGCGTAACGCCTCGAGTAACGTGTTTTATATCTCCACATACAAGTATAACCACAGACAGAAAGCTAGTCTCTCATACAAATTGATAAAGATTATTCATAGTTTAGCGGCACATTAATCAAAGTATATTAGACAACTGATTATTGACGATACCGATCTTTACCACCATATAATCCCATGAAGTATATGTTAGAGAAAATTTAAAAATACCATAATATAGGTAAAAATGGCGTTTTTTTATCGAGAATACCGTCAAATTTACCCGATCAGTAATTTCGACGCGATCCGGGTAAACTCTCCGGCACATGAGGATTAAAGTAATGATCATAATAAAATGTAGATAAGGCGATAATACTCGTAGATATGTATATATTACGAAATTATTTTGTTGTCAACGTTCACGTATTATTTATTGTTCTTATCAATGAAGTTTACAAAGTCCACGCTTATCTGTTATTGCGGTAAAGTGTGTGTTTTTTTTTAATTGGATATGAATGGATATATTAGTTAAAAATATACAATTTATTTATTAAATTAGCTACACGCTGTATCCCGCACGTAGCAGGCTAGGCAGAGGGAACCGTAGGTTGAAGAAACCTAGTTTTAAGACACTCCGTTCCCCGCTTTCCGTAACAGATTATAAAACTAAATACTAAATATATCATATTGTTTTTTCAAATACAATATAAAATAAAATAAAATTTTAATTGACATTTATACAAATATTAAATGTAATCAAATAGACTAGTATATTATCTTGTCTCTCTGACGCAAGTGAGGCAGGGAGGACCTAGACAGTTTACGCTTAACAAATTCCACCCGAATCTGAAAAATATTCTCTGTGTTGGTCAGTCAGTCAGTCACTAGAATAAACATAATAGTAGATACATATAAAATACATATATACATATATACATATACATATATATATATATATATATATATATATATATATATATATATATATATATATATATATATATATATATATATATATATATATATATGTATATATATATATATATATATATATATATATATATAAACATTATTAATAAACTTTACAAGTAATAACATATAACACTAGACATATCGAACTAAACTGAAACATTTTATCACATCATCTAGCTACGTCACTCACATTGAACGGTGGGGAGTGGAAAATATTATTTATTATTACTATAGAGAACTGTCCGTCCACGTTACTGTTGGACTTCCTGATGCGTTGCACAGGTGCGTGCTGAGTGGGAATGCGATTTATATTTTGAATACTTTATAATTACTGTACTATAAAGTCAGTTCGATATATTATAAAGCTTCAGATTTCGAGAGGTCGTCGTGGCGCAGAGGCATAGCGTATGGTTTTAAATATTACGGTTCGATTCTCACTTGGCGAGAATTGATAACTTCGTTCTCTCGCTCTGGTAATAAGGTTAAAGCGCGGCGTTGAGTTTCGCCACTCAACACGCAGTGTCTCAATTGGGCGGGAAGTGGGTAACGGAGTGTCTTAACACTGGGTTCCCTCTGCCAACCCTGCTATATCTACACGGGAAATAGTGTGAAGCTATTTATTTATTTTTAATCAAGATTTTGTTTTGTTTGAACACTCTTATCTCAGGAACTAGTGGTTCGAATTAAAAACATATATTTATTTTGGATATATAGTGCATTATTATCGTTTTATTGTAACGTGTAGAGATCTAGGGGACGAAAGTTGGTAAATGCTATTTTTTTTTTTAATATACACGTTTTAGCTTGAACGAACGCACAATGGAGCTAATTTAAACTTACGTTTGAATTTGCGTAACTAATTTTGACAATTATTCTGGCTATTTTATACTACATTCACTATATACATGTGATGAACGTGTGTGTGGTCTAGGCCTGACGTATACAATATAATATTCACTGGACAAAGGCCGATGTTCGGTTCCATATAGCACGGTAATATGCAGTTAATCGCTTTAGGATATAACGCATCAGTGTTGCGCCTGAGTTGTTAAGCGGTATGTATCGTCTTCTTGTATATAAGAACTAATGAGTTCCTATATTGTAGTACTTGTTTATAAGTCTCAAAAACTAGATACAAGTTTAAATACAAGATTAGTATAGAATCATTTTGTTTTATGTCTGTCTGTCCGTCTGTCATGATCAATAAAATGATGGTACTAAACTGAAATTAAGAACATATATCTATCTCTGCAGTCCCTTGGAGCATAGCATTTTAGTATAAAATTTAAATAAAATTTAAATTTATTTATTATTATTCTAGTATTTATATTTATAATTATTTTTTGATGTGCTTTTGTGTCACTAGAACATTAGATTGTGGAAAAACACAAAATTATATATTAATAGGAAAAATTAAAAAAAAAATTGAATTCATCTACGTCTTGGAAAGCGTCCAAAAGGTGTGGGTGAGTGTGGAATAACACCTTAAAAAATTAAAAAAAAACACAAGTAACTTGTAAAAGTTGTGCACTTTAATTTCCACCTCTTGTATTATATATAAATATATAATATATGACATATTAATTTATCCAAATATCTTGTATATCTCGTTTTTGTTTTGTATGAAATGTCCAAAGAAACAGATTAATATTAAATTGTTGATAATATATATGCTTTTACTATAAACATGTACGCATTGACAGTTTGACTTATTACAGGGTGTGAACAGGAAGCGATAAGCTTTATTATTTACACCTACGAAATACATACTGGCAATTAATAAAATATACTTTAAATGCTAAAAAACAACAATATTTTGTTATTATCAAGTCACAGAATGACACTCAGAAATGTATATTAAAGTTAAATTGATGTTAAATCAATATTAAACATTATTGAGACCGTCATAGCGCATTGTGACAGCATATGAATGTAAACACGATAGTTGTGAATTCGATTCCCGATTCGATTTTAATTTCCGGATTCTTGTAGGCAGAGTTCGGCGATGAGTTCCGCCATTCAACAAGCAAAGTCTTGTAAATTGATTGGACTGTAGGGAGCGTCTTCACACTTGCTATATAAGGGCACTTATTAAGCCGATGTACATATTAAAACTATAACTGACGTATCTGGATAAAGCTTTCTAAATTACATAAGAAAAACTCCATAGAAACTTTTATCAATAATTTTCCTATAGGATTTGTAGCTATATAGAAAGTTTTATCTTATCTTATCTATTTATCTATTTAATTATATGTTCCCACGAGTAGGATATGAACTGACAACCATTAACTAATTAAGAATAATTATATGAAAATAGAGCATATTGTGAAGCATAGTGCAGTAGTACAGTAGTACAGTCCAGATATCCTATAGGTTAAGCCTTGAGGCGGACACCTAAGAAGTCACCGGACTGACGCAAAGCTCTGACACATGTCGCAACCAGCTAAGATGAGATCTGTATACCGTTTACCGTTTTATGTATAGTAGCAGTATTTGGGAAATTTAATTGATTATTTTACTTACTTAATAAGCTAATAGCTTCACTTTAGCTTTTTTTGTGGGCAGAGAGAACCGTGGGCTCGAGGAACTTAGTGTTAAGACACTCCGTTCACCGATTTCCAGATATTTTGCCTTATCATCAAAGCGAAGAAAATGAAAATAATTTATTTCCCCCTTAGTGGGAATCGAACCCACAAACCGTCGCGTACTCAAAAAAAAATATTATATATACATATATTTTCAAAAGATTAATTCAAATAACAATTTCATAGCAATACTTGCCAAGCGATGCAATTCGTCTGAACCATGAAGGATTAGTATCAACAGAGCCTCTCGTCAACGGCGGCTGACTGACGTTTATCTCGAGACACAGTCACCCGCTTAAGAATAAAGTTTAATAATATAAAATATTACAATTTTTACTTCTGTTATATTTCTTCTTGTGAAGTATTAAATTCATTTATTTCTTTCAACGACATGGAGATATTCTTTTGTAGATGACATATTGCCTTAGTTAGGGTTTATTTGAATATACACGGTCGTAACCGGTTCAAATCTTTTTGAAGGAAACATGTATCAAGCATATCTATATATTAAAGGAATTATGACGACTTGTGGCCGTCGTGGCGTAAGGGCACAGTGTTTGACTGTAAACACGAAGGTTGTGGGTTCCATTCCCACTCAGGGAAAATAAATTATTTTAATTGCCTACCTTGCTATTAGCGGGATACAGCGAGAAACTATTAAAAAGTCTTTTAGGGGGCTATGGAGCTTACAATATCGAAATACTTGATAATTATTATTTTTATATAATTTAAATAAGTGAGTGTTTTCATGGCTCTCAGTGTACTCCGCTTAATATGAAAATATATTAGAAATCTAAATTTGTTTATAATTTTATAATTGTATATGTATATATATATAAATAAAATATAAAAAAAACACAAAAAGCTCTTAGTAATTAAAAATAGCCCGCAAAGCCTTGCATTTCCATACACCGACAATAATCGCCATTAATCGCATCATACACGTTATCTCTCACATCGGGATTCGAACTCGCGCCCTCGGGCGTTCCACTGATTGATGGCGGCGATGCAGATATACTCGTGTAATCTGGCTAGGGATACCACTATTTGTTTTTGTATGGAGAAAATATTTTGAAATTTGTTTAAAGTATTTATATTTGGTAGAACTATTAATAATATCGACCTTAAAACTTAGTCGACTTTAATCGATATTTAATATAACAGAATAGAAATATTATATTCCACTGAATTTCATTATTTAGCTGATCAATAAATAAATATTTAAATATTTTTACACTAATCCAATATCGTACTTAAGACCATGTCGTAGTCTATTAGACCTAGTAACTTGCAAAAAACACGCTCATAAATATATAAATGAATTATATTATTCCGATATAATAGATTAATATATTAATTTATTTAGCCACACTAGAAATAAACAAAAATTACTGTACGTTTTCTAAAATAAAATCTATTAAAAAGTCAAAGTGAGCAAAGCGCCAGCCCTACGTTCAGACAGTTGTATGGTGTTCCACAAGATATGGGCGTACGAAACCAAGACTAGCAAATAACATGATGCGATCAAAGCTTCAAAATTAGCGAGGTTTATGATAGCCATAGCCGTGTGTGACGTTATCTTATTAGTTATGACCTTGAGGTTTCTTGGTCATTCCATAGGTATAATTAAACAGCCTCACGCTGTATCCCGCATATAGCTGGATAGGCAGAGGGGACTTAAGTTCTTGAGTTTCCGCCTGTCGAGATATTGCGTGTTGGCGGAACTCAACGCCGCGCTATGTTTTTTTACTAGAGCAAGGATATTAGATTAATTCATTCTCCCCTAAAGGGAATCGAACCCACATCCATTGTTTTTGTAGTCAAACGATTTTACGTCCATATGTTTATAATATTTATCTATATTTCTTCAGTTTTATAGAAAGAATCAATACATGGTGCCCTAGGTGGTGTAACCTAATCAAGTGATAAGCCTTATCTAATCCAATTTTCCTGTAAATTGTTTACCATCTTTCTATAAATAATGCTATACGATACTAATGACTTCCCTAGAAATGTATTCTAGTTGATAAGAAAGACTCAAAAAATCAATCTTTTAAAAATTCCAATGTTAAATATATCACGAGCTGTAATACAATTGTGTATTGTGTGAACGTAAAAGCCCGTTATCCCCTTTCCTGGTGAAATTTATGAAAATTTCTCTTAGTTCTCCCCTCCACTTTCCAAGGTCATGTCGAATTTCAGGTTGCTTCGCTGCATAATTTCGCCTGTGCGTCTGTGCATATATATATATATATATATATATATATATATATATATATATATATATATATATATATATATATATATATATATATATATATATATATATATATATATATATATATATATATATATATATATATATATATATATATATATATATATATCACTTTTAAAATTACACCAAAATATATATTCGACACAATAATGTGTCACCGAAAAACAAAAACAAAACCAAAATTCCATTGCCAATCAATCTTCCATAAAGATTTGCACAATCGAATCAAAAAAAAAGAAGCGGTTCTCCTCAGTGCTCATGTCCGCAAGTATTTCGCAACAGAGCAAACATCGATATAATCATGCATCTCGAACGAGCACGTGATACCTTGCAATTAGTCGTCCAAGCTAAGGGCATGAGGGACACGAAAACTGAATTAAAATTCACAACTTATCGAAGCCTTAAAAGGAAGGACATGCATCACAGTTGATTTGACGCATATTGGATTGGATGTAAAGTAATAAATCATAGCGAGACGAGCGAGTTAGCATCGGCCGTGACTCCGCAGTCTTGCCAATCAATCAGACTGATAAAACAATTTATTGATTACGTCATTCAATTACAGACCAAGTTGAAAACACGAACGCGATAGGGAAGTCAAATAATGGACAATTTATTATTTATTTGTTGAAATTGTAACTTTTGGTTTCAATTCTTAAGGAATTAATTGTTTCGCTCTCTGGTAAGTAAATAGAGTACAGCGTTGGGTTCCGCCATTCGACACTCAATTTTTGTTAATTGGGCGAAAAGTGAGGAACGGAGTGCCTTAACATGAGGTACCAGTCGAGAATGTCTCTCAGTCAGAGGACTGAGGTAGACACAGGTAATAACCTGTGTAAATTGAATATTTTTATACATTTCGTATTTTTTTCATATGTAGCATTATAATTGCCATTGTTTGTGCCAACTTCGCAAAGACATGCTTAAAAATAAAAATAAAATACTAAAAGTCATAAACCATTTTGCGTGAACAACGATATCCATATTCAAGTAATGCATAGAAGACTAAGGGAATGTAAATCTTCTTCTTTTTGTTACCGAGTGTCTAACATGTAACGCTGAGCCGAAATTACGCAACGCAAAAATATTTAATTTGTCATGTACTCTACATGTTAAATTTGAGAACTCCCTTGGGGAGTGTATGGGAGGAACTAAGAAAAGATTTTCTAGCATTTCACAGCAACAGTAATGAGAAAAATGGAATACATTTTATTTTGATAGTCCACACAAATTAAATTATGGGCTATAGCTTCCTGGAATACGTATTTTGGACTATAAACATTTTTAATATTGGGAACCGAATCCAGAACCTCTTTACTACGCCACGGAGATAACATATAAACATTTGACACCGTTATTACGTACGTATATTGCAATGCAATTTAAACTAAGATCTTACCATATACCCGGTAGCTGACAAAGAAAATGGCTCCAACAAAATGGATCCATATTAAATATAACCAGACTGAAGGTGCCCCAAGAGCACAATAACGATGAGCCCGCGTTAAAGAAGTGCATTCATTTGCATTTCTATGCACTCTTGAACTGTCTCTACTATACTGGGTGCAGTAATCCAGAGGATTCTAGCGAAAATATGTGCAGGATAGGCATTTGGTATTAACTTGGCGATTTATTGTCTCATAGTTTGACTACTTTTCAGGTAGACGGGTTTTATAGAACATTTTGTTAAGTTAGTTTATAATTATGTTTCTTTGTAATATGGTTTGGGTTTTCTCCTTTGGCCACGAGATTTTTTGCATTTAAAGTAGTTTCTAAATACTGATTATTTAAAACCTTAATTAAACCCCACTATTACTTAAAAGAGGCTTTATCTGAAGGCTGTGAATTAATTACTTATCCAAAATGCAACGTTCTTTAAATAAAATAAAAGGAAAATTATTAACGAAATATGTCAACACTACGTTATCTATAACACTGCCAAATTGCCCAAAAGAAAACCCTATATAAAAGTACTCAATTCCCTTGAGTATTTTATAATCTATCCAACATTCTACATAATAATAAGTATATACACAAAAAAATCCAAACACCAAGTTAGCTTGAACACACCCGTCCTACCGTAAGATGATCTATATCCACCTAACCGTATTTAATTAAACACAGTTTATTTTAAAGCATCGTACATCCATCATTTGGGAACACCTTGGCCGATAACTAATAGACAAATCAATTTATACTTTCGACACCTTAAATCTAACCAGGGGTTAAATTTTGTATTGAACGATTATCTGTCAGATATAATGACAGGTCTCGATCATATAAGTGATGAATAATATTATAATTATAGTAGATATGAAGAAACGTCTTAATATCAATATATAACTAGCAGGTAGTCTCGCTAATGCTCACTGAGTAAACATGGATCAATCAATATACCTTTAAAGTTGAGGCAAAAAGTGGTTTTTCGTTTGGATTTATATGGATAATCTGTTATTTTTAGTTTTAATTTGTTCTTTTAATGGTAGAAACAAATAGTATATGATAAGAATTAGTATATAATAATGGAAGTTATGTCACTTAGTTTGTAGGTAAAATATCAATATGAAAACTTTGAAACAAATGAACTTTGAACAAATACTTTTATTTTTATGCAATTTACATTATGACTTCGTTATTTCTATACTCACTTCCAACAGCGAAATCTAGTGTCAGTGAATGAGTGGAGGAACTCTCTCGCGTTATAATTTACTAGAGCGAAGATATAAAAATGAATCATGCTTAAACTGGAAATCGAACCTATTATCAATATTCTGAACAATATTTAATTCATCATATCCACAATAACAATATCAAAGGCAAATCTGACATAGCGTTGAAAAGTAAAGTCGATCCATATCATATACAGACATACATACATACATACACCCATACAAATATATCAATGTTTATTTTTGTATACCCTACTCAGTGTGCAGTATAGAGACAGGTGCGCGTACGCATGAATGACACCAGTACTTTACTAGTATTGGTTCTGACTGATAGTCGTAGCTCTAGCGTTCCTATTATATCTGTCATTTTATTGAAATTGACGTGTTCTATATCATTATTTATTATTAGATATTAGATCAGTTAAACATTGCTATTGAAAGTTTTATTATTAATTCAAATTCTACTTACTAAAAAATATGCCTACAAATGAGCTATTCTGTTGATTTGGTTGGTTAAGTGCAAAGTGCATTGATGCGGGGTTGGGTTCCGCTAAATAACAAGCAATAATCTAATATAGACCTATTATTGTAAATGAGTGTGACGCATCACTAAGTAATTTTAAAAGACAGGAGAAAATTGTGTAATATTTGGTAATAAAAAAAATTATATATCTATGTAATATGTTTTTTAATTCAAAAATATTTTATACATTCGAACTTGTAGTTCCTGTGATTATATATATATATATATATATATATATATATATATATATATATATATATATATATATATATATATATATATATATATATATATATATATATATATATATATATATATATATATATATATATATATATATATATATATATATATATATATATATATATATATATATTCATCTCAGAGGGTGTCTAAGCCAATTATCTGTCCGATATTTGGTTTCCGGCATACGGGTACGCGACCCCGGGACCCTCGAGCCACCACTTTCATAACCCGATCCAATCCATGTAAGTGGTGTCCCTCCCCTATATTCCAAGTCTTTCTGCCTCTTATTCCCTGTCCTTTCTTGGTTTCTCCCAGTAATGGGTTTGGAGGTCAGATGGCAATCGCTCCACAAAAAACCACTTCGCCACTCATATGGACCGATTGGTCTTAGTCGGAAGGCAGACCCTGGCAAAAAGCCGGGACTAATGCCAGGAAGAAGAAGATATATATATATATATATATATATATATATATATATATATATATATATATATATATATATATATATATATATATATATAATATATATATATATATATATTATCAAAGAATTTTATAATAACTAAAATAATTAAATATATACAAAAAAAAATTACAACAAAGTAAAACGTGTACGTACGTACGCACAATATTCCCTAAAATTCGTTCCAAATGCTTTAAAACACCACAAACCTTAAATATTCTACTCACTACTAAAAAAATTATTTAAGCAAATAAAAGAAACATAAAAAATCATCTATAAAAATAAAATTAAAATGCTCAAGAAAGCTACTAATGAACGTTTATATGGACGACAAACTTAGTAATGCGCTCAGCTTCACCCGTGGCACATTCTCTTAGGTTACAATTCACTGATTTGACTACCACCAGCTCGGTAATAGGATGCGATGTCAATAAAGATTAAGTGGGTTTCCAGAGTCAAGTTACGCGTTTCGGACAGATGGACAGACAGAATCCAGTCGCTGACGTGTGATTGACACTGTCTCGGCCTGAGTTCGTAAAGATATACACTTTGTGAGTACTTAACGTTACTTTTGTTTCTCTTTTTTTTTATTGGCCCAAATTGTTGACCCAAGATTTTTTTGTATTTGGTCCAGATATTATGGTGGGTTTTGAGCTAAGCTCGATGAGCTGGCTCGGCAGAGGACTTAGTATAAGGTATAGTAAATTTTCGGGAAATTTCTTATTAGAGCGAGGAAATAGAAATAATTAATTCCTCCAAGTGGGAATCGAACCCGCTACCTGAGTGTTTACAATCAAACGTTCTCGTCGACGATCTCGTCGTATATTTAGCTTAATAAGTCATTTTTGTCGTATTCCATTATTTGTTTGTTATGATATCAACATTATGATTAATTATAGTTAATATTCAATTAAATATATGATTAACCTTATTAAAATAGATATATACCGACTTTTTACTATACTGCATAGCTCATCTTCTACAAGAATAGCACCTACATACATTTAACAATAGTTAAATATTAAATTCAAAATATTTGCATATATAGAACTTCATATTATTACAATTTTAGTAGGTAGTACAAAATGATTTGTTTTCGAACGTCCATCTAAATTTTCAACGCAGCGCTGTCAGTCACGCTGTCAAGAGATACGACCATTGGTTAAAATTTTAAATGAAATTATGTCGAAACAGTGTGTAGGTTGTTTCTGTCCAAATTTAAGTTGTCTATTAGTTTTTCAATAACATCGGCAAGTATTATTGCGTACGATTTGGTATATTGTATTGGTATTTAGAGGTTAGGACTTGTAATATAGCAAAGGAGTTTGTATATTTAAATACTAACACTCGATTGGGCAATAATTCATGCTTTAATTTTGTTGAAATATATGTAAATATGGGTATTTTTTGTAATTTGGGGCAACTTTAACTGTTGTACTGTTTAAAATTGCCAAAAGAAGCGTTGACAAATATATAACTTAATGTTTAAACATTCCGGTCTCTTTTTTTTCGTCTAGTTTCAAGATATTATGTGGAGAGTGACGGAAGTGAACACCGTATTTTGCGTCACCTGAACGAAATATATATATATATATATATATATATATATATATATATATATATATATATATATATATATATATATATATATATATATATATATATATATATATATATATATATATATATATAAAAAATGTACATATATCATAAAAAATCTCTAAATATAGTCTCCTTTAACCGGGACGCGTCACGTCAAGTATTACCAATCATCAATATGTCAGCGTGTCGTGTGTGGTCCCACGTTCCAAGAAAACCGTCTCCAAGACGGATGCTATAATACTAAATGAGCTGTAAACTTGACCAAATAATTTGTTAACTATGGAAGGTGGAAAATAAAAAATAAAATCTGTGTTCATAATATGTTATTTAGGTTTTTATCATTTTTTTACTGTTAAGTGTTGTTAGATGCTGAATATGTTTTAGTTTAACCTATATTTAAAATTTGAAGAGTTGAGAGTATTTAAAAAATCTAGGCTTATTTTCGAAAAAAAAGCTTAGTTCAAATTTAAAGTAGAAATAGTTTTTATTCTTTCTATATATCAAAGAAAATACAATTGTTACTAAAAACCAAATTAATATGTCTACATCTTCTTTATAATTAAGGTGCAGCACAATAGGTTACCAATCAGAAGAGGCACCATGACGTTTATTTTTAGCAAATACTATTTATGACAATTTATGCCAGGCCGGTTTTTCTTCATAACCTTCCTAGATCAGACAAAGAGGTCATCTTAAATTGACACCAAGTTCTTTGCCCCAAAATTGTAATACAAAGTGAAACCATCAGAATAAAGTACCGCTTCATTTGAAATCGGAATTTGATTGAGGGATCACTGTTTGCATTTGTACTGCGATGGAATAGCCAAAAAAATGTTTATTTTAGTGTAACTCGTCGAGCTTTGTGATATATCGGCGGTCATCTATTTGGATAGCATTGTTCCAACGTAACTGGCTAGAGTTATACCAATATCCGCCAAAAAAAAAATCATGGAAATATGAAAATGAAAAATTCCAATCTCATTTGTAGACTTAGTGTGTATTTACTATCTGGCAATATTGTCATATGTTTATTTATTGTGGCTTACAGAGAAATTCGATGCAATCATATGAAACTGGCACATAATAATCCGAAAAATGGTCCTTCGAGATACAGCATTAACCGGTCAGTCGAGCACAAAGCCTGGCCAATCAGTGAGACGATTCTTTCACGTATTTACGTCACATTTCTTCGATTTTCGCGGCACGTTCGAGACGTAATAAGCGAACGTCCCCGTCCGTCACCGGGGTTGGGGGTTCGGGGCGCGGGGTTGCGGGGCGCGGCGTGGGGGGGGGGGGATGGGGGTCGTTGGAGTTAATGAAGTTTTCTCGGCCGCGATTCCCACAGGTCGTCACATGGACGGAGTTTGCGGCACATATTGTGCACGTCCTATCTGATATTGCCTGGTGAAATGTTTTAATAAGCGCATCCCTGGGTAGGGGGCTAGAAATATTCTCTTATTAATGTCTATTGTTTGGAGTTTTGTATTGCGTCTGTATTGGCGTGACGCAGCCTGTTCGTTATTAGCATCTAGGATCTCTTCATATGATCGGACGGACGTTTTCGAACTTATAACTTAATAACACGTGTTCGTGTTTTATTACAGGCATATGTAACAACTGTCGAAGTACAAAAGGCTTAAATATTTATCATGTACAATAGAAACAATAATTTCAAATTCCCTTAGATTATTAACCTCGTTCTCTCATTGGAATATATGTATGTAGATATATTTATATCCAATACCATAATGCGACAGTGCCAGCTATTTACTAAACTGCAAGCAATTCGAACTTGTTCCCAGTCCACGCGTGCGATTGCGATTGAACGTACAATTTAACAAACTTCAACAACCCCCCCTGTCCGTGTCTCCAAGTTACGGAACCACATTTTATTAACGTAGCGTTCACGTTTTATTCGAATTTTTAATTATCTAGTTGCCATTCTTCTATTTATTGGTTTTTTCTGTCGAATTTCTCTTTTTTCATGCATAAATAATATGTACATATATAGTTCAATAGGTCTTTTTGGTTATATTGTTTTGTATTCTCTCATAATAGGTTAGTCGGTGAGAACTAAGTGCTTAGACACTCGGTTCTCCGCTTTTCTCCAGAATTTATGACATAACGTGTTGAGTACTCAATGCTTCAGCTTATCTTGCTAATGCTAAGAAGTGATGACGAATTAGCGTTTACACTCTGTCCCACGGTCCTAAATTATGTTTTGAGCTTATTAGTTATGAGCTATAGCTTCCGTTTTAACATTTTTTAATAAATATAATATAAATCTGGCTTTCTAAATATATAATAAGTTTTGGTACAACAACTTCTTGATACAATAATAGAATAAATGACGTACACTTTGTAGTATATATACAATAAGAATATTCTAATATATTATGGTTTTGAGAGCATTTATTGTTATTAGAAAAATTATTAATAATTTGCAAACACTTTGACGCACGATCATATTGCATTAAGCGACACTAATGTCGATACCGATATCGACTCCTAGTGCATTGATGACATTTCTCACATGTTTCTTACTTACCTCCCTGGCACCCCTTACGCAGGTCAAGTTAGGGGTGCGGTGGGGGGTCGTCTGGGGTGGGGTGAAGGCGCGGACGTCTCGTGTCAATCAGTTCTAGCAGACGTGAGCGGAATCGTAGGGGGTTGGACGGTTTTTTTTTATGATGGCCGGTCTGTACGATCGATGTAGACGTGTTTGGGTATTGACGACACGGCATTACTTTTAATGTCGCTTTGTTATAGCTTTGGAGATATATATATATATATATATATATATATATATATATATATATATATATATATATATATATATATATATATATATATATATATATATATATATATATATATATATATACATATACATATATATATATATATATATATATATATATATATATATATATATATATATATATATATATATATATATATATATATATATATATATTTGTAGTATATTGTATGTATACTTCTGCTTTTTCATGATTTAGGTAATAATTAGGATAGTGCTAACTTTCACTATACTCCTGGATTCTTGAACACAAATTACTTTTTAAATTTAACCGACTGCTGTACTATTTGACGGAATTCCAATTATTTAAGTATATACATATATTTAACATTTTCTTAAAATATATTCTTCTTTAAATTAAAACATATTATAAATAAAATATAACAACCCCAAAATACGTACAAAACTACAAAACATAAAACTAAAAAACCCTCACATTGTCATATTTCAACAAAAAAGTCACACAGGTAGGTCCAAGTCGCTTAACCAACACCATTGCAAATTATAAGCACTTCAAAAGGCAGCGGCGCAAAAAACAACCGTCCCATCTGAATTCAGTTTCGCATAAAAAACGGTCGAAAGCCGATCTGTGATCACTCGAGGCCGGAGTGAATGAGTGGACGAGGCCGCGGAACACCAGTTGAACGCTGATGCGCTGTTCGTCAAAGTCAAACGGTCGACGTGGATGGAAACGATTCCTGTCGCTCCTCTTTTTCAATTTACACCGTACCATTTTTCCGTTCTTTTTTTATTATATTTATTGAAATTCAGTTAAGGCCAGTGTGTTTTATATTTGTGTTTGTATCACTGTCATATGACTTAGACTAAGATTTGCCATATTGAGTTGATCATACTCCATATAGTTTTATATTATTGGAACAGCCAATAATTTTGTGTTCACTTAATTTGAGCTTGTATCTGCATACGTACGCAAGTAAAAGCACTGAAACCCAAAAAAAGCCTCATAAACCATACGAAACAAATCAAAACCTAAACACAAAAAGTTCACCAGCGTCCATACAGCTCCGGCTCCACAACCAGCATTTTATTCCGCCGCCGTTATCGTTCGCATTAAAATACGCGGCACTAGTCGCTGCTCGTGTAAATCAAAAGGCTATAAACCACCACAATTGGACCGAGCCGATTCCATCCTAGTGTGCCGTCTGATTTATCCACTCGCGTGGCGTGAACCTACTGACGTCACTTTTTTTACTCACTTTTTATTGATGAAGCTTGGTTAAAAAGTGGCCGGGGCGGGACGGCTAAGCGACCGTCAGAATTGTCGAATGATTTTTCATCCGGACTCATCCCGCTTTCGGAGCCATTTGTCAGTGTACTGAAAAAGATGCATGCATGGTACCAACTGTGGTGGCGTGGTGTGCATTTTTTTTTTTATCACCTTTTAGGCTTTTATGCGGATCCATTGACATGTTAAAGTGGGTTAGCGTCGGTTCTGTTTATAAATCCGTGTGCGTTGCTCTCGTTTTACGTTTTTAAGTGTTGTTAGTAAGTCCGATTTGGTATAGTTTTGTTTCGTGTCGTAGTTGAGAGTGCCAGTTTTCTGATTTATTGGTGCTTTTTTCTACTGAAATATTGTATTTGC
The DNA here is from genome assembly GCA_037127375.1 of Dione juno. NCBI lineage: Eukaryota > Metazoa > Arthropoda > Insecta > Lepidoptera > Nymphalidae > Dione > Dione juno. The sequence goes on from JAXRJS010000041.1 coordinate 1,624,982, forward strand.
AGGGTTAATATGACTAAGATTGGAAGCTAACAGACAATTACACTTAATTTAAGGACATCTCTCATTTATTGTGATATATTTTAATGTCTTCAAAAATCATAATTTCATGATTCTTATAATTGTATAAATTATAAATTGAAGTGAAATAAAACAAATCTTGGTACAAATGCCCTTTTTGTTACATAGCTTCTTCTATAACTATACAAAGCTTATTATTATTTTTTAAAAATTAATTTAAGAAATAAATCATACAATTATGAGTATTCTAATAATTTAATGACAATTAAATACGTATAGGTATATACTATAGAATATTAAGGTAATATAAATTGTAAGTATATGAAGTTTAAAGTCACAACTTTTCAAACTGCTCTAATTTTACCAAATACACATACAAATAATTTCATTTATCCAAAACCTACAATTATTCAATAAAAATTACAAAATAAAAAATACATTAAAATCTCATTCATTTTTGTTATTATAAAAATAATAGAAATCAAATTATTTGATCATAAATTTATACAATGCATTCAGTTTGCGGCCGCGACTGTGATTGACAGGCACTCGCTGACACACTGCCGTGTTATAAAATAAAACCAGTTGAAATTCATGTTTAATACTAACTTATACCTGCTACTTTTCTTGGCAAGAGAAATCTGGATGCCAATCCAATAAATCTTCTTTAAATATGAAAGGCAAACCTGACTGACTGACTGACTTATATATCAAAGCATAGCCTGATCTACTGTTCCTAGAAACTTGATATTTAGTACAAAGCTTCATGATGCAAATGAGCACTAAGAAAAGAAGTTTCAAGTATGAAAATAGGTGTATAAGTTTTGGATTATAATTAAAAATGATTTATATAGACGAAATTGACATATTCTCCCCTAAGGGGAAAAATGGAGGGATAATAAATGGTAAGTACACGTGATACGTGAAGTCGCGGGCAAAAGCTAGTTGAATATAAAACTAGTATTTCTTAAACATGACTGACCACGTATTAAACTCTATGTCACTCTTTGCCTATATAAAGCGTGGCGTAGAGTTCGATCATTGTATAACACCGTGTTCTGTCTTATAAATATGTATCTGTAAAATATTTACGTCACGTATATTCTAACTCATTATCATACCATACCATACCATATTTTTTTAATTTGGAAAAAAAAAAAAAATACTTTTTTACATTTTTCTCACTAAACTGGAGACTAAAGCAGAGTTGAATTCCGTCAATCAATAAGCAATATATCGATTAAGAGTAAAGTGGAAAACATAGTATGTTAACACTACCCCTGATTCCTCTGCCTACCAAACCCTACCCTAAATACAGCGTTAATACCCCGGGATACAGCGTGAAAGTTAAAAAAAAAAAAACAAAATTAGATAATAGCCAGCCTGCCAGCTGTGGTCATTTAATATATACTAACAATACTCCGACAAGTCGACGTGATTGAAGTGACACGAACGCCGCAAAAATGTCGACCAACAGGACAGTGCGACGCCAAACCAAACCACGATTTATATTTCAATGTTTACTCGCGGATTTACGATTTCATTATCGCGTTACCGAGCTTTTGTGGATTTTAACACTTATTAATATATGTATGTAAGTGTATATGTAGATATGTGTACAGATTGTGTTTAATGTGAGTATATTATGAGTTTGTTAGCCTTGTTTGTAGCTTCACGCTCTATCCCGCAAATAACAGGATATATAGAGGGAACCTAGTGTTGAGACACTCTGTTTCATGCTTCAGTAATTTTTCTAATATATTTTTATTTAAAAAAGTAGGGAAAGACAAGTGTTTGTCAATATTGTAATATTGGTATCCACTTTCACCAGAAACAGATGTTTTATTTTATCATTTAGATTTAGATTAGTTATTAATAATCTGGATGTAATATATTTCTTGTTCTCGAAAATCGAACTAACTATTTATTAGACTAACAAGACTCTAAAAATTATATATTGTAAACAAAATATTCCCAAATATGTACTTATATCCTATATTATAACACACACAATTATACACTTACACATATTTTACAATACAGGTATAATTATACACACAATGTATAATCCAAATTATATTAGACATTATACAAAAACAAAAGGAACACACAAAAATCGCATCCGTAAAAGCCACCCCATACCGTTAACACGCTTCATAATAGGCTCCTTCCCCTTATCTGCAGTATTAAGCCATAAAACATTATAATTTAGTGTACGCTATGACGGTACGCCGTCGGTGGTCTAAGCTGTAACTTGAGGAAATAATTTTAAAAGTATAGAAATGTATGGAAAAGTAAAGGCAACTACGTCTTTAACGTGTGATTTGTGAATGGAATGAAACTTGTAAGTAACAATGCTAGTAAATCGAGATAATGTGTTAGGTGAAATTGTGGTAATATTTTCTATTATAAATTGTATGTATGTATGGTTGTTTCATGGCAATATTAATATGGAGTAAACTTTCACTTACTATTTTTTCGGAGAACGTTTTTCGTAATGAGTGACAGAATGTCGGAGAACGGAGTGTCTTCACACTAGGTTCCCTCTGCCTACCCTGCTATATGCAGGATATAACGTAAACCTAAAAAAAAAACAAGATTATACTAAATTTAATTGATTATATTATATAACACGTATTTATCGAAACATTAAATTTTTCAATTATAATGTTTCATACTTACAAATAACATAAAAAACACTTTGAGCACCGCTGTCTGAGGATATTTATTTTAAACGAGGATCTGCCTAATACAATAGGGGGGTATTTAACTGTTTATTTTACCATTTATGTCGACTCTATACATTCTGTTTACTGTGCATGTCTTAAATTTATGATATTTAAATGAAATCTCCCCTTAGCATATAATAATACATAGTAATATATATATATATATATATATATATATATATATATATATATATATATATATATATATATATATATATATATATATATATATATATATATATATATATATATATATATATATATATATATATATATATATATATATATATATATATATATATATATATATATATATATAAATATATATATATATATATATATATATATATATATATATATATATATATATATATATATATATATATATATATATATATATTTCTTACTATGTACGTATAACTTACCGTTATAGTAATAAATACTAAGAGAACTAAGTCACTAACTATTTAATTGACTATTTTAGTTAATAACGATATAAAAATAATGTTGCCCTGTTACTGTATCTGATTGTAAACGCGATTGTTGTGGGTTCGATTCCCGCTCAAAGTAATGATTTCTTTCTTGCCATGGCAAGACAAACGCGGCGTTCAGTTCCGCAACTTAACACGCCTTGAGACAGTGAAGAACGGTGCTTGATATTATAATGTCACTATTTTGCTCGCTTACCTCCTCTACTCCTCTCCTCCTCTCGTCCTCTCTTTCTTTCCTTGCATTTTGGGCCTATAAAAGACAAATAGTGCAAATTTTATAATTGCATTTTACTAAATCTACACACAATCAAAACCATAGTAAATATGTATATTATATACCTCTATATATGAATAAATATATTTTGATAATATAAACTTAATTGTCTAGGAGTCGAAAGTTATGTGTCTAGCCGAAACCTCATTTTTGTACTTCAATGGATTTTCTTTTATGTTTATAATTTTTAATCACATATTTTAGTGGTTTTATTGTTTTATAGAATGAGAGTGTAGTGTTTCATCACTTTGTTTTATTGTAACACTTAGCCGGTCTAAGTCTAACTAAGTCTATTACATATTAACGTTTTCCGAATTAAATTAAAGCCTATATTTATTATTTTATAGGGATAAGGACATTATATTTATTGTACATATACTATATTATTCCTTTATAGGGACATACAAACTAGAAACAACGTCTAAAAATGCATATATTCTAGAACAAGATGATTAAAAGAAAGCTTTCAAATTCATTTGAACAACACTGTTTATTTATGAAACCATGTATTATCTAATCAAATCGCACCACGCAAACTAAAGCAAACGCTAATTAATTCTTACATCCATAACTAACTTAAGTAACGACCTAATAAAACGGCAAATAATTGTAATCCCATTGTTTGGAGTTGCACCCAACGCGCCATATCTCACGTGTACTGGCACGATAGTCTTAACTTAGACGGTTTATGTGCTTTCTATTAATATTGTGTCAGGTTCAAAGTAGAAGTGGTAGCGTTTTGAGATATTCGTTTTATAGATATATATAGCCATTACGAATAAGTAAAAGTAAAAAAATATATAGAATAATGCTAATGGGACCATAATTTGTGCTTTAAGGACTAAAGCCATAGCCAATAATAAAAAATATATGTATTTTTTAAAATGTACATGAATCATCTGAAATAAGCTAGCAAAAGTAAGTACTAATTAAAAAAACTGGTATGCTTTTAAACATGGTGGTAGATCCCAGCACCATATTTACGACATATCTATATCTATAATTTTAATAATTCTAAAACAAAATCTTAAATAATAATAATCCATAATATCTATATATTAGAATTTAACTGCTTCAAATATTTTTTAATTATCGCGACCGCTCATGACTTGTACATATCATTAAATATTTCATACACACATAATCTGGAAGAGTTTGTTAAGATTGTATGAAATCTGCGAATGTAGGTTTGTCTATTGATTCTAGCTATCTCCATACTGTACTAATCTATATGAGTTTCTTATCTATTCTAGACTGTAATGTTAAGAAAATATTGGACTATAGTATCTTCTTAGTAACGGGGATTAGGCGGCTCTGTTTCATGTTATGAAATATTAATTTATTATTATAGAAGTTTGTTAATCGTACTGTTTACGTGACGGTTGTGAATTTGGGTCACTATTAGTCTATAGACTATGTATAGTCTATAAGAGAGACCCCTACCCCTTTAAGAGAGACTTTGTACATTTGGTCTACACAGATGATTTTTAATTGTAATCCAAAACTTATATTCTTATTTTCATACTTCTAAGCCTAAAAATGTTAAAACCCATATAAACTTTACACTCCTATTTTACCCCTAGGGGTTAAAAATCCTTTCTTAGTGCTAACTTGCATGAAAGAACCTTGTACCAAACCCTTGTACCAAATTTCTAGTTTCTAGGTAGTAGTTTAGTCTGTGCATTGATGTATAAGTCAGTCAGTCAGTCAGTCAGGTTTGCCTTTTATATATTTAGATAGCCTACTTACTATCTGTAGGAAAAAACAAAATTGAAATTTTGCATTAAATATTAAAAGTAATACAATTTAAATTCACGCCGCTTGAATGCCGATTAAGAGCTAAAGCCAGCTAAGCTATACGTTAATATACCGCATCGTTTTTGTACGATTACAAATTTTTGTTAAAAATTTTTTTTTAACAAACACAGTTAAAGTGACAATAAACACGATAGTTGCAGGTTCGATTCTCATTTCATATTCCCATATTAATTATTTTTATTTATCCCCTCCTGGCCTGTGAGACGAAGTACAGCGTTTAACTCCGTCGCTGAAAACACGAGAAATCAAATTATCTTCAGTCTAGGTTTTCTCTGCCAACCCTGCTATATACAGGCTATGACGTAAACCTAAAAAAAACATTCATAAATATCGAAAATTTACAAACTTACAAATTTTAAAATCAAATTTAAGCAATATTAAAAAAAAAAAAAAACAACAACTAAACATAAAGATAATCTAAGATAAAAGTGTAACAGTACCATCTACTAGGCAGGTGGGTACTTAGGGGCGTCAGGGTGGAGGGGGGCAATTTAATTCTGTCCACGTTCTAATAATGACCGTCATAATTCGTTCAAAGTGTCCGGTCTGGGGACACTTCACCCCGATTCCTTTGCATTTTCAACCCCCTGTAATTCCATTTCGCACCGCCTCTACTTCTACACACTATTGTCTTTTAAATGGTTTCTAAAGTTCATATTGTACAGTATTTCTATCTAAAATATACCTAAATGTGTGTAATAATAATAATAATTGAAGTGAATATTATCAATTATATAAGAAAAAATGTCTATAGCTTATGTAGTCAGCTTTGTCAATTTAAATTTACTTATATTTTGTTTAATTTTAAGAAAATTAACACTAGAAATACTATGGGTTAGAAAATGAATCCCAATAGGATTTTAAGTTTTTCAATATCATAAACGCCAAATTTCGTATGTCCGGACATTTGTTACACAAAAACATAGAAACCACTGTAACTAGTAGTACTTTTACATGAAAAAAATTCACGTACTAAAGTTTAGGTTCAAATACGAAAGTCAATTAATCCACAAGCTTTCATTTGCCAGTGTGTAAACAACCTTAGCCGTTCCACATGAGCTTTATCAACACGTGTAGCAGTATTAAGTTTGATTTATACCTCTTTATATCGTAAATGGATTAGGGAATGTCCCTGCGGTACACTTGTGTATGTGAGTTAATGTACGTTTTATGGCAATACGTAATTGCCGCCTTAGGCCCTGTTTAGTTTGGTACTGAAAGACTAGACCAGATTGTAGATTAAATCTTACATTTAAATGAAAGTAATAAATTTAAAATTTATGTTAATGTTTCTTTCAGGATGTACAGAGAAAGCATGAGTTTTAGACATTGTTGTCTTAGTGAGAGAGAGTGAGAGTCTATTAGTGAAAACCTCATTAAAATCCGTTGGGTACTTTAAAACTTATATAAATACATACATCCACTGGGAAGCGAGTGTTTTATAGGGTACTATACTATTTAAAGAACTGGAACTTCAAACTCAATTTTCTCTACAAAAAATATTGTGAACATCTTGACTCATGCTTCTTCGATTCTAAATAAACTTTCACCAGCCCGCTTGTAGGGCGTAAGCCGAGGCTCGACTCTCGCAGGGGACGCCCTTGTCGCGAACGTTTCCTCTCAAGCAGACACGATAGTGCTTGCTACTTCTCAGGGACAGAAACCTCTTCCCTCCCCAACCGGTGTCGCTGTCAAAGGCAATAGGGCTAACAGTATTAAAGTCACAAAAAAAAAAAAAACCTAAAAGAGAAGAAAGAAGAAAGCAACATACACTTATATGTTTTTATATGTAAAACTTTATTCATTAATTTGTTATAATTTAACTAATATTAATTTACTTTTAATTACAGGTACGTATCAAGAATCCATTGCGAGATTCAGTAAGTTAGTTAACTTTTACTGTATAAGAAAAATCGTTACAACAACAATCGTATAAAACGTAATGAACTATCTAGAAAATGAAGAAGGCGCTGCTAAGTCAATAGATATATAAATAAATATGTTATACATTATTGATGTGATCGATTCTAATCACAATATGATATTTTAGTGTACAAATAGTAATGTATTGACAGAGCCTAGAGAAAAGACACTACGTTCTCCGCTTTCTCAAATTGGAGATATGTAGTGTTGAGCTGCAGATCTCTACGCTGCACTTAGTCTTACTATATCGGGGGAAAAAGTTGTTTCTATTTTTATTATCTAATGTCAGAGCGGAGAGGAGCGGGTTCAAATCTCGCTGTGTTCAATTCTTTATATGTTTTCTGTAAGTAAATGTCGTTTCTTCTGTATGGAAATCGAACTCATAACCTCCTCTGCGCCAAGAGGGTAATCCTATATAAGACCAACATTTCTTTATCCATGCAATAAAGGCAGAGGCAACTCATATAGGTATTACAAGTACTTTTATATTGTAAGGTATTCTTGGGATGTTGTAGTTTATATTAATTTAAATATATATATTTACTTCAATTGGCATCGAACCTGCTACTGTTACATATAATATAAATAATATAAATTCGTAATATGTTTTACATTTACATTTATATCTAATCGAAGATTTTTTCATTTAAATTGCAAAATTCAATAAGTACCTACCCATAGTGTTGTGTTGTATCGTAATCGGCTTCGTAGCGATATTTACGATTTTTAATTAAACCTCTCTAATATCAACGTTTTGCATTCATCTAATGAACTCTGGACACGTTTGTGCATTTTTTATTCATTCTCCTTTGAGACTTTATTAAAGTGATGCTTATTTCTTTTTTCTTTTTTTTGGATCTTGAATCTCTTGGGTATTTACTTGTTTAGATATACATATATGTATATATATATATATATATATATATATATATATATATATATATATATATATATATATATATATATATATATATATATATATATATATATTTACTTGTTTAGATATACATATATGTATATATGATATATTATATATTACAACGAAAACATAATCATGAAAATAATAAAGTGAATGCCATTGTGTAGATGTATTTCTTTTCGTCCCCCGAGTGGGAATCGAACCCACACTCGTCACATTTACAGCCATATGCTATGTAATGGTGCCATGACGGTTTCTGGGCTTATACAAATAGAAATATAATAATGGATAATTATTTTTGTTATTTTTATTGACAAATCTATGACTGTTAATATATATATATATATATATATATATATATATATATATATATATATATATATATATATATATATATATATATATATATATATATATATATATATATATATATATATATATATATATATATATATATAAAATCATTTTTAATTTTACATTTATTATAAAATGATTAGTTAAGTCATCCTAAATAGGCAAGTCAACATAAAATACAATATAAGATATTAAAATACAAGAGCAATATGTAAAAATTGTAGTAAATTAATTATATTTGTTACATAAAATTTCCTTGTACACTGTTCCCATAAGAATAAGAATGTCGAGAAATTCTCTCTTAGTACTTACCTACGATACCTAAGGCACCTACCTACATGCCGAACCGTACACCTTTCAACCAACCCGTTCGTCAATGACGAAGAGTTTCGTATACATAAATTAAATCTGATATTAAATTTTAAAAATAAATTGAATTAAATTAGCTTCACGCTGTATCCCGCACATGGCAGGGTAGGCAGAGGGAACCGTAGGAACCTAGTGTTGAGACACTCCGTTCCCTGCTTTCCGCCTTAATTGAATATTAAACTTCAAATAAAACAAAAACATTTCATTTTTGTATATGATAATCTCCGGCTCAAAGTCCTTGGCTAAAGAAAAATGAATGAAGTGATGTGATCGATGAAGACGTGATGTGATCATGAATCAATCAATGAAGTGATGTGATCATGTGATGAATGAAGAGTATATGAAGTACTTTTTAGGTTGAGATCCATATTTTCAATTACCTCAATTTTTTTTTACTTGAAATATAAAATTTATTTACGTACATATATCTACACAGTTTCATAAAATTACAACTTAAAAGTTTGAAATACAACAAAAATCGCAGATATTAGCCAGATGAAATTAATTCAACACAACCTTGTTAATGCAACGCCATATTGACACTAGTGTTGTGCATTTATCGGCACGCGTCTGATATTTACGATTTTTAATTAGAGCACAACACTAATGGCTGTGTGTGATGCGGTCGTGGGCATATTGTGTATTTCGATGCCTAATATTGTTTCATTTGTGTCATTCTTTCGTTTGATTTAATTTTTTTTTTCTTTAGATATATATGTGAATGGAAATGGTTTTGCCTTTTGTAAATTGATTGTGACGTCATAGCTTCACGCTATATATAGCAGGATAGGCTGAAGTCACTCTGTTCCCATTATTTTAACTAAAATATACAAAAATGTAAAAAAATAGAATAGAAAAAATTCTATTATAATTTAAAACTAATATAAATTTTAATAATATAATATTAAAATTACAAAAATATACAAACTAATTTAGTTCTCCTCTTTTAATAAATAGCTTATATATATATCTACAGATATATACAAAAATATATATATATATATATATATATATATATATATATATATATATATATATATATATATATATATATATATATATATATATCTACAGATATATACAAAAATAATATTCTTAAAAGTGATTTTAAAGAAAGGCACAATTTTAAGAAAAAAAAACAATTGTTTTTCAATAAACATAAGGAAATTAGACAAATACCATCACACCCTTGCTTGTCATTTATGTAATATCCTACAAAATGATTAAGAAAAAAATATATATAAGTATATATATAAATACTTAATTCAGTACTAAACGCTTGTCGCATTTTCAATGTAATCTAAAACGAAGCAGCATTCTCCTTTTAATATCCATTGACAGTCTATAACACGTACGCTTTGAAATTAAAAAGTTACAAAAAAAGCTCGGTTTTGCATAATGACAGCTTACTGGACACTCGCTACATTAACACTCGAAACAACGGCTTAGCTTTAGTTGTTTAATATAAATTTTGAACGATTTGTGATAATAAGGTGCTTTTGGGCCAAAATGCCTATCTTTCAGTTATATATTGTAGCCGATACAAGTAAGTGTTAGTAAGTGTAGGTATAATTTAACATGCATCATAAAAAGTCACTTGTATTCAAGAATATGGAGAGAAAAGTGACGAAATATTTCACTTTAGTTTAATATAATATGGATAATTTTTAGACCGCTTATTTAATTTTAAATTTCAGCATGAAGTTACACCCTTCCAGTGTCAATATATATATATATATATATATATATATATATATATATATATATATATATATATATATATATATATATATATATATATATATATATATATATATATATATATATATATATATATATATATATATATATATATATATATTTATAATCAGATTCTCCTTGCTTATTTCAAGAGGACAAACCAACATACACTCAAGTAATCGTAGTTTAATTCCACCATATATATACTATATATATACCATATACATCTAAATAATATAGGTAGGTAAAAAAGCCAATTGTTAACTTGGCAACCAAATCGAAATCAATTATGCAATTTTATGTTTCGTTACAGCAAGCTTTTCGATTTGTATTCTGGGACATGCATCTTTATTTGGATTTCTTTTGATGAACCACGTTAGCGAGTCGCTGTTCACGTTCTGTACAGTAGTTTTTGCTTCATCAGTGAACCAACGTGACCACCATACTGTGTACTTGCACTTGTTGGGTGCTTTTTTTTTCCTTCTAATCAACTTCTTTAGCATATGCATTTGGCTTTAGTTTTATTTTCTTAAACCGTTCTTTCGTTTGTTAGATTCGTTAGCTATGTTGATAGCACACGTTGGTTGGCTATTCGCCTCCGCTTTTTAGTTAGACAAAATATATTAGATAAACAAAACATATAGACAAATTATATAGAATTCTATAATTGTAGTATTTATATAGTTTTTGAAATAGTTACGATATGAAAAATTACATTATTCTTAGGCCTTCTTTTAGTCAAGCTGCACTCTTGGCTCTGCATCCGATGTGACGCAATCGAGGCAGACCTAGGGAATTACAACAGAGTATATCTCAGATGGATTCCAGGACACGCTGGCATCGAAGAAAAAGAACAGGTGGACATACTGGCACGAAAGGGAGCGAAAAGCAACCAATTCAGATCAGAACCATTCTGTGGTATTCCTTGAAGCTTATCACAGCTTACCCTGAAGACATACTGCCACTATGTGGCTATTCAACTATGAATGAATACTCCTGGCTTATACCAAGCTAAGACGCTCATTAAGGATTTCAACAAGAAGGTTGCCTGAGGCTTTATCTCTCAGCAAGAACTGTCTCCGTACATTGATAAGCGTGCTGACTGGTCATTGTAGTCTGAACTTTTCAACTTAAGTATCAGCAGCACGAGGATATGTAGAATATGCATTGAGGATGAAGAAATACCTCTTCATCTTCTTACGGCGTTATACCATCCTGGGGAAAATCAAATGTACCCAGAAGAAGTGAAGACTCTCACAGCAAGGATAATACTGCAATTATGTGCAGAAACCAATCTCTACTGTGAACGGTAGTATGCGGAGATCACAATAGATCAACAATGGCTGCATGGCCTTGCAGAGCCGCAACTAGAACAACAGAGCTTTCTTTGACTATGCTATCCTCATGCAGGATATAAGATAATTTAAAATATATTTATCATATGTATATGTATGTCTGTAAATATAACAATTTTCAACAGTCTTTTCTCGCGAAATATCTTGAATGAAAGCTTACAATAGGTTCTCCATGTCTATTCTGACATACGCGGATGCTGATAAAAAAATTGACGACTGTCCAGTTATCCTTAGGATATATTTCTTAATAATATTTGAAAGCGGAAAGATTTATTTGTTTGTTTAACAGGAATAGGCTCCAAAACTATTGGACTGATTTGAACAATTTTTTTACCATTAGAATACTGAATTATCTGTAAAAAACATAGTTGATGTTTACAAAATATTGTGTTTCGTATGAAAACATCTATAGTTGATAATAATTCTTTGCAAAAACTGGCTAGCTTGAGAGCATCCGTGTTTGTTCTGGATATATACTTCATAAATTCATATATACTAAGTAAGATCTTTCTAAATGTCCAAGCATAACTGAAACAAGATAGTTCATATCACATTTACATTTGTATGAACAAACCGAACTTAACCCGAGTGTAAGGCAGTACTGTGCTATGCAGGTGGATATATAGATATTTCAACGGTCCTTATTTAATCAAGTTCTCATTTAAATAAACACACGATCGCCGATGTTAGGCCAATCCTGATTCATTAGGGTTTTGAACGTGAATACGGTAATGAGGTGATATATACGTGGGAGCGTTAGATCTGTATAGTCAGTGTATATTTAAAAAAAAAAGGAAAATAGCTGGATTCGAACCTATTTAATTGATTCCATATAAACATTGTAGGCAGTTAAGCATTATTTTTTTATCGTGTTTTGTAAAAAAATCTGTGTCTACGAGAATATTTTATACATTTAATATAACAAATTTTTTTTTTTTAATAATAATTTGTTAACAAAAATTCCAGAATATTACAAATTAGAAAGAAAAGTACCTATATCTAGAAAAACCTATATCTTAATATTATTTTCTTTTTTAATTTTTATTCCATCCTACATCCAATATGGCCAAATTGTTATATAGTATAGTTTAGCTTAATATAAGTAAGCGTAAATAGTATGCAAGTGTATAACTAATATATTTTTAAGTTAATTTGTAACTACTAACCAGAGCAACATAGTCACCCAGTGATTCAGCTCTTAAAATGAGAATAAAAAAAAATACATATGGTAGAGTAGAAGCTAGAGCCAAGACTGTCCTCCGCTTTCCGTCCAAGTTCAAGTCATAATGTGTCATGTGAGCTTGAAAGCTGGAAAATAAAAATAAATTATACCCCAAAGTGGGAATCGAACTCACAATAATCTAACTCACGGTCAGTCAGTCAGCCAGTGACCCACGAGTCACATTGCCCTCAAAACTAGTCACTCATTAAAGATTGAACCCACACCTATAGCGGTGAATTCAACACAAAAAAATCTACAGCAAAATTTTCCACCAGATAAAACAAAACAAAACAGAACAAAAAGCAAGCCAACCATTAAGGTCGTAGCTACCGTTCACGATCGAGATGCGTATACAAGATATGTGCCTGGCGATGCTCGACTCGCGATATGGAAATCAGTACTGAGGGTCACAAGGAATTTACAATAGGTTTTAAACACAGAACTGGTTGGGCCAATTGATTTGGGAAGCTGTAGTTTGGGATTTTTAAAATAAGTATTTACTTAATTAGCTTTTACTAAATATATTATTTTAATTATAATTTGTTTCATAACTTTATTTACCATAGAAAAATGTTTGGGTCTATTGAGAATTTTGATCTTAAAAAGTACAAGTTGCTGTACTTTTGCTAGCAATTACTTCTCTTGCATTAAGCAGGATAGACAGAGAGTGAGACGTTCCCAAACTTCCGCTCAATTACTGTGACACTGCGTTAGCCGAACTTAACGCCGTGCTTTATTTTGTTACCAGAGAACTCATAAAATTTACTCTACATATAAATATATATCAAATTATATAAATATATACCATATACATATATGTATGTACAATTATCATACTGTCTTTATATGCAACTCAGTACAGACCAATAATTACAGGTTAATCGGTATTCGATAACGCATCTTAGACGTCCCTTACAGCGATCACGTATGATCCCAACAGATGGGTGTTACTGTAGAGACTGGACATATGCTGAATTGTAATTATGTTAGTGATTTCTATTAGAATTATATTGGGTATTGGGTATTCGGCTGTATGAGAGTTGTATTGGGTTCAAATCCATTTTGAAGAATTACTTTGATACAAATTAAACTTAATTGTAAATTTAAAATGTATTATATAAATTTACTTTTAATTTCAAGGTTTTTTATTTCAATTTCATCAAACATGTTAATTTGAAGTATGGGATATATACAAAAAGCTCGTTCTTAGTGCTTCCGACATGAAACAACATATCAATTTCAACTTTCTATGTCTAATTGTTTAGTCTGCGCGTTGTATGACACTCGATTAGTAACGCAGGAGGTTTATATAAAAACATATTGAATTCCACGACTTTGTTCGCTTGGATCATGAAACGTAAAATAACGCCTGAACCCATTCCCGTAGAAATTTAGAGAAATCATTTACTAGATACCCCCTACGACATTCGTATATAGATAGATCATAAATTTCCTTACATTGACACTCAACTTCATATTACTTACAAAGTTATTTTTATATAACAAAAAATATTTATCAATGTTTAAATGGAATATCCAAAAAAAGCTTAATTTTCTTTGGTTATATAAATTTTTTTAACGTTAGTCAGTTAGTACATTTTTACTCATACCGCCTACAATATTTAAGAATTCTTATGACCTCGTCATTTAGTACAAAATTTATTATATTATAGTACGAGCTCAGTCACTTTAAAAAAGTTTCGAATCTCGCATAAAGTATTCAAATTAAATAATAATGTTATTAGAATAAGTTACTACGGAACCCCTGTAGAGTTAGATGCTATATATTTTTTTAAATATTATACAAGGAAATTGTCAAGCTAGAGTTGAATTTATATGTTATTTCCATAATTGTCAGTTAAAGTTACTCACTAAATCTATCTATACTAAATCACTGTTAAATGTAATCCATTGTCAGCATTATTATGAAACTAAACGATGCACTTTGTTTCACCATAGCAGGGATAAAAAAAATATTTATTTCCTCTAGTGGGAATCGAACCCATAACGTATCGTTCACAGTCAAACGGTAAGTATATATATATATATATATATATATATATATATATATATATATATATATATATATATATATATATATATATATATATATATATATATAAATATATATATATATATATATATATATATATATATATATATATATATATATATATATATATATATATATATATATATATATATATATATATATATATATATATATATATATATATATATATATATATATATATATATATATATATATATATATATATATATATATATATATATATATCTATATATATATATATATATATAAATATATATATATATAGATATATATATATATATATATATATATATATATATATATATATATATATATATATATATATATATATATATATATATATATATATTTATATATCGAATAAAGATCGAATGGGAACGAGACAGAATAATACAAAAATTATAAACAGACAAACAGAAAAAAATATGTTTTATAACTAATTCATTTAATTTACACCAATCACATATTTTAATATTGTTTTTTCATCAAATGATGAAGTAAAAAAGAAAGTTCCCATAACCCAGGGTCGCAGGTCAAATGTGACCCACGGCGTCTCTACGGGACATAGTCAATATATTAATGAAAAAGTAGAAGCGATTCTAAAATTAAAACTTATAATGATGAAATTATAAACTATTTGCATTAATAAAGTTAGGAATGTGTATTTCGAAATTGCTGTAATGGTTCAAGGAATTTTATTATCTATTCGGACTCTATCATATGGCATATGACTGACGTAATTGGGATATGACTGACTTGGTTAAGACATTTTAAAGTGTTTTTCGACGCAGAGGACAGAGTCAAATATCTTAGTCGGGATATGACTGACTGATTTTTAAAATTGAACGAATTCAATAAATAAAAAATATTTAATTGAAATATTAAATAATAAATAAAAAAATAAATATACGTTACCACTGTCTGGTAAAGAAAAGCGTGGCTCTGGCTTCGTAATTTGATATATATATGTATATGTATATATATATATATATATATATATATATATATATATATATATATATATATATATATATATATATATATATATATATATATATATATATATATATATATATATATATATATATATATATATATATATAAAATATTTAATTGATATATACATATATATATATATATATATATATATATATATATATATATATATATATATATATCAATTAAATATTTTTTATTTATTGAATTCGTTCAATTTTAAAAATCAGTCAGTCATATCCCGACTAAGATATTTGCTTCTGTCCTCTGCGTCGAAAAACACTTTAAAATGTCTTAACCAAGTCAGTCATATCCCAATTACGTCAGTCATATGCCATATGATAGAGTCCGAATAGAAAATAAAATTCCTTGAACCGTTACAGCAATTTCGAAATACACATTCCTAACTTTATTAATGCAAATAGTTTATAATTTCATCATTAAAAGTTTTAATTTTAGAATCGCTTCTACTTTTTCATTAATATATTGACTATGTCCCGTAGAGACGCCGTGGGTCACATTTGACCTGCGACCCTGGGTTATGGGAACTTTCTTTTTTACTTCATCATTTGATGAAAAAACAATATTAAAATATGTGATTGGTGTAAATTAAATGTATTAGTTATAAAACATATTTTTTTCTGTTTGTCTGTTTATAATTTTTGTATTATTCTGTCTCGTTCCCATTCTATCTTTATTCGATATATATATATATATATATATATATATATATATATATATATATATATATATATATATATATATATATATATATATATATATATATATATATATATATATATATATATATATATATATATATATATATATATATATATATATATATATATGTATATATATATATATATATATATATATATATATATATATATATATATATATATATATATATATATATATATATATATCATAAATCTAAATTGATATGTTAGACTTTACTACTTGTTAGACAAAAAATAATGATGATAATTATTAAAAAAACACAATTTTTCACTAATAATCGAACGTACAACCATCATCTACGCTCAATCTGCACCGCTATGGCGTTAAATCTCAATTAAATATGAAAAAATCCAAGATGAAGACGAACAAGCCGTATTATCTGTTGAGAGACAGACGGCCGTCGCGCCGGAAACCAAGATACATGGATGGGGGCTCGAAAAAGCGTCACAAATAAATTTGTCACGCTCATAGATTCACTGATGAATTAAAAACGTGACTTCGTAATATATAGACACGGCAGACATCTGTATTTTTTTTATCACTTATGTATATATCTATATAGATTTTTGTTTTGTTTTAATCGCACTTATCTAAGGAACTGCTGATTCGAATTAAAAATGTCTATATCAATAATCGATTGACAAAGGTAAGCTATATTACATTACGTTAATTATTCTAACGTTACCCACTTTACCTGTGGTTCGAGTTACCTCAAGTAAATACTTGAGGTAACTTGAGGTAACATGTCATGTCATCTCTTAATTGTTTGCCTTCGGACACAAGATCGAAGCCATGTTATATTTTACGCAAGGTTTAAAATCATTTGTTATAAAAAAAATACTTAATTAAATAATTATTCTTTTTAAAATTGTTGCAAAAACTTTTTTTACCTGGTAAAGCTCGGCGTTAAGTTCCGCTACGGTAAACGCAATGGTGCCAAGGGGCACTGGGCTCTCTCGGCCTACCCTGTCATATGCAGAATAAAACTGTAAAAAAAAATATATATATTCTATCATTTGTAACTCTACAGCACGTCACTATTATTCGATCATCTCTTGATTAGTACAAAGCTGTCGTTGCGTGCCCTTTCCGGCCCCATGTTTTTTTTCCCTTTTATCATTTTCTTTAGATGAAATCTTTTTTTTTTGTTTCTGGCGCCAAGGAAGCCATTGATTGAGGACTATCGCTGTAATTAATTGTCAATATATTTGTCATATCATTTGACACATTGTATGAATTAGGACGTGTCTTAATTAGTCTTAAGTCTATATATCCTTTTCATTTAAAATTTAAAAAAAAATACACACTAGCGACCCGTTCGCGGCTTCGCTTGGTCTCGGTATTATTTATATATAATAATAATATGCTTATAGTTTTTTTTTATTTTTTCTTTCGATTCACTATCTTTAAAATAATATGAAAATAATTTCATTTAGGCACATAATCATTTTATATGCAATATTTTATCTGGATATTAGATTTTCCTTATCTGTAAAAAGTGGGGTTTCTTCGTAAATCTCGATTGAATTTGGATGATTATTATATTTCACATATTTACTTTAACGACAACTTGATTTGAACTGACTACTGTTTGTCATATATTTGTCATATATAATATTAATTATTAAAACTTACATGTCACATATATATTAATCCTTTATGATATATATATATATATATATATATATATATATATATATATATATATATATATATATATATATATATATATATATATATATATATATATATATATATACATATATATATATATATATATATATATATATATATATATATATATATATATATATATATATATATATACTATATGTTTTTACCGTACAATCCTTGGCGTGTTCTCCATACAACGTAAGATTGGCCAAATTGTGTTTAACTGGCACCCCCCAAACGCCATAACTGAAAGCCATAAAGAACAGAAATGAATTGAATTCTTTAATATATATATATATATATATATATATATATATATATATATATATATATATATATATATATATATATATATATATATATATATATATATATATATATATATATATATATATATATATATATATATATATTTATATATATATAATTTTAAACATGTATATAAATCAGGGCCCATACCTATCTTGGTGAAAAGATAATGTCAGGTGAATATCAATTATTGCTTATCTGTAATTGATTTGAAATATATAATAAAATATATTTATACTTAGATTAAGTAAATAGTACTGTGTATATATATACATATATATATATATATATATATATATATATATATATATATATATATATATATATATATATATATATATATATATATATATATATATATATATATATATATATATATATATATATATATATATATATATATTCCTACTAATTTCAAAATATCAAACAGTCTTCTAGAAATCCTTCTGTAATGTAAATATCTTCTTAATTTTACTTATTTCCCCTATTTTGCTTGTGTTTCTTACGGCCCTTATTTGAACCAGCGCGTCTACAGCAAGACCCCTAATGCCATACAGTCAGTCATCACTAAATTTTTATAAAAATTACTCTTGCCTTACACAAAATAGAGGTATTTAAGAATTTAATCGTAAAAAATTTTCTCTTTAAACTGTAAAGGGCAATAAACACAATATCTGTGTTTAAACAAACATAATACACGTTTAATATAACAATTCTACACTTCATATAAAGTTTTATGATTTTTTAAACAAACGCTAAGTGTTAAATTTCACTCTACACTTAATAGATGCACTGGTATCGAATATGAGACACCAGAACCACTTTGGTTTTTTTTTTATTAACATATTCTTTTTGATATGTATTAATGTATACATATAACATTTTGTTAGTTTGTCTGTTTTTTTTTTGTATCTTTACTGGAAAAACAACATAATTCATAAAATTTTATTAGAATATTAATGGCAAATATTTTTTACATGTATTATTAATTAGTTCTAAACCTATCTGCATAACCAGAGAGAATGGAGCGCTAAACGCTACGATCCATGCATCACCTACCTCTTTCGCCTCGTCCACTGTTATTAACCTCTTCATACATATCCTTTGGGCCTTATGCTTTAATGTGACCATCCTCCAGTATCATCAACACTTTTCTGGACAGTCAACCGAGGTCTCCTCTTACCTCTCTTACCACTGCCTCTTGGCGTCATATATTTATTTTATTATCAGAGTCAAAATTGTTGTTAATTCACTCCTCCCGGATATACCTACTGTCTACAAAATTGTAATCGAACTAATCAATGTCATTTATTAAAAAAAAAATGATAAAATTGTGATGACAGTTAATTGATATGTTCGTTGGATTCTTATCATTCCGCTGTTTTGATATTATTTATTGAATGAATCATTCATTCGTTTCTTTTTTTATTTCATTAATTTGTAAGTATTGAATGAATGTGTTTTAGTGTGTTTTTTTTTTTATTTTATTCACAAACTTATAATTTCTAAAGTTTTTTAATTCGATTTTCCGTTCTTCGAGACATTGTGTGTTGGGTGGCGGAACTAAACGCCGTACTTTGCCTTGTTACCAGACCGAAGAAAATGAAAATAATTAATTCCCCCCGAGTGGGAATCGAACCCACAATAGTCGTGTTGTGTATGTATAAATACATATATATGTATATCTATGTAATCTAACAACTATCTATATCATATAATAATATATATTATAACTGTATATCTCTTAACTGTTAAGAGGTTAATGACAGTGGATGCGGCAAAAGAGGTGTGCAGGGATCGTAGCGCTTGGCGCTCCATTATCTCTAGCTTGGTATAAAGCGTAGCATAGCAATATATGTTGTTTTTTTGATAATTACAAAATCTTTATGAAAATAGGTTCTATTATAGTTACTTATATTTATGTGTTTGTTTTTATTTGTTCAGCAAAAATATAAAAAAAAGTACATAAATCGTTCTGTTTCGGAGAACAAATGGCGCAACTTAACGTCGTGAAGTACAATAGCTTATAGCTATATGTATACATACAAATATATACATCCATACAAATATGCATAGATATGTATGGATGTATAGATTGAAATTATATATATATATATATATATATATATATATATATATATATATATATATATATATATATATATATATATATATATATATATATATATATATATATATATATATATATATATATGCTATAGCATGTCTAAGCTATCTGGGAATGGCGTGCAAAGTTCTTAAGGAGCGGCAGATTCGATCGTCGCGTCGGTAGAATGTGAGTTATGAATGACGTTGAGTGTCGACCGAGATGCAGGTTATTTGGACGTGGTATTGAGATTTATGGAAATTTACGCTAAATAGGAATAGATTTGTTGTTTTTTATATATGTGTATGTTTTATAGAGGTATTCGTTTAATATTAATATACATTTTTATGGCAAATAAATAAATATATAAATAAGTGTAGATTCGATGTTAGGTTAGCACAAATTTTCTATTGCTATTGTTGCTATTGGAATGATATCGAGTCAAAATTCAAAGAATTTTCATTGTCAAAATTCAAACAATTCAAAGAAAAAAGGGAAAAAGATTGACTTATGACCTTTTTACAATAAACCTTGTAAACTTAAAATTTAAAAACTATAATATATTTTAAACTTTAATATATTGTTAACTTTATATATCTCTATTAATATATACCCATCAAAAATCTAGAAATACTATACTATATATACCGCCTACAGATTTCACAATCCGCTCCCAACCAAGCCGGTCCGCTCTCACAATAATAATAATACGTCAACGCCAACCACTATCTAAATGGTATTTGAATTGTTACCATCAATAAGGCACCGAGTGTGTATCCCTGTATACTGACATTACTGACGCGCTGTTTTTATACAATTTATTGTAGGGTACTGAACGCTGAACTGCTGTAGCGTCGTGGAGTGAGGTCTTGGATACTGGATGGGTACTGCTTGGGTGGATTCCTATGAGAAATTAATTGTTTTATAATGTTTACTTAGTGGTGGAATAGCTTTGAGAACTTGTTATTAATGAAAGTATAAGGATAAGTCATTTTATATAAAAAAATTAAAAGATTTAACTTTTACTTTTCATAATTAGTGGAAAGTCGTGAATTTTAATGACAATCAGTGTTATATATGTATTTATAACTTGAAAAACACATAATATATAGATATCGGTATTATATAAACAAATAATACAGTAGAATCAAACATATTTTTATAACATAAATTTCTATTACAAAATCTAAATAAAATTTTCACTTTAAACAAACAAAGGTAAGATCTACAAACTAAGCTACAGCAGGCAAAATAGTCAATACACTCAAAGGTTTTATAGAAAGCCGATAAGTACTGTAGGGTGACAAAGCATCGCATGTCTGCGGACAATGTTACATGTACACGCGGACATCGTGTTCACACAATCAGATTGTTTACTTTATGGCACCGAACGTTCACCATTAGCCGTTCGAATTGCCTAATTAGAATTACACGGCAAATAAAACCGGTTTTTAGCTATTCTCGCTATCGAGATTTGAGAAGCGCTCCTTTTCTTTTGGTTTATCCTTGGTTTTTTATAATCTGTATTTATTAAAGTAAATATATTATATATATATATATATATATATATATATATATATATATATATATATATATATATATATATATATATATATATATATATATATATATATATATATATATATATAAATATATATATATATATATATATATATATATATATATATATATATATATATATATATATATATATATATATATATATATAAAATAAAAAATAAAATAAATAGTACATATATGTACTCTGTTTTATATTACAACAATTTTTTGCTACCAAATTTACTTGTATGTTTCTATATGTGTATGACTTTGTAAGATGTTGATGTCATAAATTATTTATATATACATATATATAATAAAGTAATACATTCCCATCCAATACAAGACAGCTGATATAATGACGAACACACCAACAAGCTACCTCTTGGCGCATAAAACTTATAATTTATTATTATACATTTTATCACAACAAATAAACAGGCTGGTGTGGTATAACACTTTATGCAACGGCCATATCGGAACTGTATGAACACCGAGAAATACGAAATACAAACATAAAGATATCATTCGGGCAACACAAAAACATTATCGCTGAAATATCGATACAATTTCCTTGATCTGCAAAATAAAATCTCCAGAGTTGACGTTTTGTTTAAATTTACGTACGGGCATTGAGAGGCTGTCGTAAAATTGAGGATGTTATGTCCACTGATAAGTGCTATGTCGGGTATCGGACAGACCGCGTGACATGTTTACTGTGGACACCCTACCGGACTATGAACTTTCCAGTTTTTTATTAGGCACTGTAAAGTTTTAGCGCGATATAAACTTAAAAAAGCTCCTGGTGAATATAAATTTTGGTTTTAATTACGGTTTTTTTTGTATTTGTTTTATTTTGTTAATTAATATTGGTGGCTGGGGTAACTGTAATGACGGTTTTAGGTTTGACGCTCATTCGATGGAAAATCCTCTCTATAATAGCCCTTAAACATATTCGTTGTTCCGATCCGGAAAGACGAAGGACGGCGTTGAGCTCCGCCACTTAACATCCTATGCATAGCTTTAAAATCGGTAGAAAATGACATAGACTGTCCTTATTCTACATTTATCTATTGTTGTTTTCAACATAATATACTATAACATAAACCCAAAAATCTCGTGCGTAGTATATAAATTTAGCTTTTAATAATTAACTGACATTAAATTATATTTTTTGATTTAATTTGAGCTGAACCACATTGGCGTGGTGTGCGACAGTAAACGTGACGGTCATGGGTTCGATTGTACGCGGGAAAATTAATATTTCTCATTTCCTCGCTGAATAGGGTGAAAAACAGGGAACATAGTATTATAGTGTTTTGACTAGTTTCTCTCAGCTCCCCGCTATATGTAGGTATACAAGATGAATATGAAATTTAAAAAATATGAAGTGCATCTTTGTGTGTATGTTTGTCGTCGAGAACATTTGTATATATATATATATATATATATATATATATATATATATATATATATATATATATATATATATATATATATATATATATATATATATATATATATATATATATATACATATATATATATATATATATATATATATATATATATATATATATATATATATATATATATGTACCTATTTCATCCCTTATGAAGTAAAGTTTTACGACTATAACCAAAGTACAAATTTTTGTTTATTTTTGCTTCAAAATGATTTTAAATGATTCAATGTTTGTAGCATTGATGGTTGCGCTCGGCGATGATGAATCAGTCAGTCAGTCAGTCAAGACATGTTATTTATATATATATATATATATATATATATATATATATATATATATATATATATATATATATATATATATATATATATATGTATGTATATATATATATATATATATATATATATATATATATATATATATATATATATATATATATATATATATATATATATATATATATATATATATATATATATATATATATATATATACTCGTGTAATACCTTAATAGCCCGCAACTTTTAGAATGCTCAGCAAATTAAATTTCATTGCTTACAGAAAATGAATCAATAAAAATATCTTAAGCGCTTGACAAACTGGAAACTAATCTCGAACGCAAATTTTAATTCAAACAGGAATCGAATCTACACCTTCATCATCGTATAAGATAAAGCCATAAAACTCTTATAATTAAATATTTATTCGCCTCTGCTTGAACATTAGCTGTAGAATCTGTTAAAATAATTTATTTTTATTGTCAAACAAAACAAATAAATGTTCGAATTGGTTCTTCTCACGCGAGGAAATGCATCGATCGGTAACTCTGTAGGTATGTTTAAGATTTATTACGTATTATTTTGTTTTTGTTTATTGTTGTAGCAATGATTAAGTATATACAGTTATATTTTGTATACTTATGTTTGTAAATTAAACATTTTCCTTAAATATTTCAATACGTTTAGAAAAAAAAACACGAAGAGACCATTGCAATATAACATACTAATATGCTTGTAAATGCGACGGTTGTAGGTTCGGCACACTTTTGGAGAAATAAATTCTCCAAAAATGGAGAAATAAATTCTCCAAATTTGATTTCTTCATTTTCTCGCTCTCTTAACAAAGTTTTGTTAAAGGTAATCGCGGCGTTGAGTTCCGCCAATTAACATACAATGTATTGCTATATACATGGAATTTTATTATTTTTTATAAATTAAATATAGCAATAATTTAAAAAGAACTCAAGCCAAAAAACTTTAATCGTTGGGTAAAAGGGTTTCGAGGCTGGCGACTCGCCGGCGCGTCTATGATGGATCGGTGACAAGCGTCCATCTGAGCGACACTCGGTATCTATCAATCAACGTTCGTGTGGTCTCTAAGTAGGTTAAACATTTATTTATATTTTCACTTTAGTAAATTGGAATTTGCAATAATATATGAGGATTTTTTGGTGTATATAAAAAAAATAGAGAATAAGAGCTTATAAATAGATAAATATGGATTATATTTATAAAACGAAGGCTCTTTTAACAATAAACGTAAAAAGCTTTACACTTAAGCTTTTTTTCACGCTGTATCCCGCATATAGCAGCCAAGGCAGAGGGAATCAAGTGTAAGGATATTCTGCTCATCACTCTCCGCCCAATTTAGTTAAGCCACATTATGACATACAAAAAAGGGGAAAAATTATGAAAATAATTGTAATGAATAATTTTTCCATTCATTTCTCACATACAAGTATAGTATAGCGATCTCAAACCAAATTTGAAAACGGTTTTTTCCATTTTATAATACTATCCCTACTATCCCATCCCTATCGGTGTCTACATTATTGCTTTCTTTCTTTTTTAATTTTTTAACCTATAATTTTCATCAACCAACCTCAACCTAAAGAAACTCTTAATTGAATTCAAAAATGAGGAAGTTTTCAATGAGACTATATGCTTTTTTTTGTATATACATATGTTATACGATTATTCAGCCAGTTTTCATTGGAATTTGACGATGTTTTTGGTATGGTAGGCCATAGTTCAGAGGTGACTTCATAAGACAGATTGTAAGTAATAAATAGGTATAGCAAAGTATCGATATTATTTTAAATTTTACTTCAGTGTCAAATAATTGAAATATTATTTTCCTTTTTTTTATTTTTGATCAAGATACATAGACTTTTGTTATTTTTTTTAAATAACTTTTCCAAAAAGATACTTTTATAGTTAAACAATAGCGTGTAGAATGGAACGTGTAATTACAATTTGTGAAATTTGTCCAACACTCAAAACACGTAGCTTCGTGTTTGCTTGAAACAGGCTTATTAGCTAAACAGTAAGTTTATTTGTTTGTTTTTACTTACTTTTATAGAAGGATGTCATGCAACTGTGCCTATAAATCTTGACTTCGAAATACATTGATTTAACTAATCTATACTAATAATATAAAAAGCTGAAGAGTTTGTTTGTTTGAACGCGCCAATCTCAGGATCTACGCGTTCGAATTGAAAAATCATTTTTGTGTTAAATAGCCTATTGATTGAGGAAGGCTATAGGCTATATAACATCACGCTGTGACTAATAGATAGAAATTAATAAAAAAAGCCTCTGGTCAAATATACCTACATAAGTCTGTATTAAATATATTTCTAATTTATCAATTATTTATGGATGGTAAATTTTACTTAATGTGAATTTAGTGCTAAGCAAACCAAACCAAAACAATAAAACCAAAACAAGGTAATAATTTATACATTATTCTATTCAGTGGTATTTAAATCATCTCTTGTACTAACAGACTTCTCTATGAAATTCCCGGTTGAGTCACGAAAGCGTCCAATGATATGATATACTCGTTTTTCTCAACCAATTTATAAATTTACTTAAAGTAAAGTAAATAACAGCGTTGATTTCCGCCACTTAACACGCAATGTCTTATATATATATATATATATATATATATATATATATATATATATATATATATATAATATATATATATATATATATATATATATATATATATATATATATATATATATATATACATATATATATATATATATATATATATATATATATATATATATATATATATATATATATATATATATATATATATATATATATATATATATATATATATATATATATATATATATATATATATATATATATATATATATATATATATATATATATATATATATATATATATATATATATATATATATATATATATATATATATATATATATATATATATATATATATATATATATTAAAGTTCGATTCGATAGCATAAATTACGACAGTAAATTACTCAAAACTGAATAAAAAGTATGACACAAGTCGTCATCGTGAGATCATTTAGAAGGATTTTTCCTTATAGTGGCATTTCAAAGAAACCTCGGTGACTATCTGCTCTCGTTGGATATCTGATTTAAAATTTTGTTTAGATTATATTAGTGTAGTTATTTATAAAAGTACTTATAATATAATTAAATATTATACGGTACTTAATTTATATTTTAATTTTAAGTTTAAGCGAGTTTTTTTTAATTTTTAATACTTATTTTTAATTTTAGCGGGACTCGAACACGTTCCTTTGGAATCCATCTAAGGCGTTCTGACCACTTAGCCATACTATCAAAAGAACTTTCCATTTTTTTTAATTATAAAGGTCTTATTCTTTTTCAGTTTGGAATAATACTTATTAAAGTATTTTTTTATTTATTAAATTTTAAGTAAATCCTAACTCTTGTACCTAATAATACATAAACTAGCAATTTCAATGACTTGTTAGATTTACTTTTACAAAATTCCAAAATGGAGACATTTTGTTCACATTTAAATTATTTCTAGTACCAATAATAAAAATTATGATATTTAATATTGTATTACTACTACACTAATAATTTCACTATATACTAAATAAACATAAAATTAGTTCAAACAGTCGATTTGTCAATTATTCGTCGCAACAGCATCGGCCATCTTGCTAGCGTGTAAATGTCAACCGGCGCTCGACCAATTACAAGGCAGCGCGGGCGCAGTTGACGGCAACAACGCACCACGATACCATAAACCCTCTCGCCATTTATAGAAGGCGTAATCTTGGATCGCCAACCGTTCCAATTAATGCTAATCCGATATTGAAACGACCAGTATAAATCGTCGACGAAGATGTATAGCCTGTCCGTAGCCGTCCTGGTACTGTGAAGTGAGAAAGCTTGAACGGCCCAGATATGCGTTGAAACGTCGAAAGAGTCGATCGACGCGATCTACAATTTACCTCGAAATGGATTTTGGTGATTCATACAGCTAGTCCTGTTGAATGCAACAAAATCTAGACCCACGAAGGAACAATCAATGCGCTTGTGTTTATTCACATTGTTGGAAATAATAAATAACTTATTAGATCGTGATATTGTCTATTAAAGATAATATTAGAGGAGGTTGTTTGACTGTTGTATAATTTAGAGGCAGCGTTCGCCACCCGCGTTTTAATGTAACACTGAGCGCTCGCGGGCTTCAGTAATTTCATTCTGGCGCGCCCATTGTACTCTATACGAGAGGGACACTCACGATCGCAGCATCGCGCGGACGTCATCGGTGCCTATCTCGTAATTCCTCGCGGTATCCGATCGCATCCCATGTAGAGAAGGCCTAACTTAATATGTGCATCACGACAAGCGCGTATATGGCGGGCGCACCCCGCCTCGCGGCACCGGCCAATCCTATCGCGCATTTTAATGCCGAGCATTGTATGTATATTGCCAAGATGCCACCGCGAATAAATTGAGTTTTCCATGACGCATTGACGTTTCAAGACGCCCGCCATCGCCACTGCCACCGCCACCGGGTCCGGGTCCGGGTCCGGGGATCGGTAATCCACGGATCAGATTTAAAAACACTTATCCCGGCCTCTCCCATCCCTTCTAAACCTACAAATCAATCGTCCGCCCGCACTCCATAAATTAAATGCGTAACAATGACCCTAAATTATTGGGCCGTCTCTTTTATCGGTATCGTTCCTTTTTTCCAGTCGACTCCTTACACAAATGAGACTGGGCGACTTATTAGGTTTCGGAATTTCGCCCGCGGCAGATCGACAGCGGCGATAGTGCGAGGGAATGCGTCGGGCCCGCGACGAATACTCCTTAATTATTCCACTCGCCTTGACGGGGGATACCTACGCGCTAACCTACAGTCGGCCGTTAGTACTGCTTTATAATTAACTCGGGCACTGATATCTGGTATACGAAGCGATATTTTTCACTCGTCGTTTAAGGTTGCATTAACATAAAACAAGAAAGCATGCGCAGGCGCATCTATATTTCTGCTACCGTCGTCGTGACGGCCGGTATTGTGCGCGCGATACAGATCTCCCAACGCATGCGCACGCCGCCTGGATATTTAGAAGCTGTCTCTTAAATTCGCGTCCGAAGCGACTTAACGAGTCGCATTCTGCGTACGGCGACATGCGATCGGCTATTGTCCTTTTCCTTTATTTAGAGCCTTCCCATAACTGGACAGTCTGTACACCACGACGATATGTTGTGCCTCATCAAAAGTTGACTTGGTCATTCTAGAAACGTTCTCATATTGTACATTACAGATTGTTATAATATCATATATTGTCTATATAAGCTTGTGAACGGTTTTGAAATGGACCAAATTAATCTTGTTGGTCTAAAATTGTTATTAATAATTCTATATATTCACATACCTACATAAAAGTCGTTACTACACCAAGTTCCATAATAATAAGGAAATAAAAGCATTATATTAAATAATCTCATAATATCAAGCACTCAGTATTTCGCATTAAGCAGAAATATTAAATACCATGTAGATGCATACAACGTCTAAATACGTTTGTTAACCTGACCACGAACGCTTTCTCTAATTTCCTTGGACGATAATAGAGGGTGACCTTTCTACCGCCACGTTGACACGTTCCATTACAGGAGGCACTCTCATAAATACCTTATTGTTGGTAAGCTCCCACCTTCCTCATTACGGAAAGATCATTAGTCCGAGATAAAATGCGGTCGCGTCGAGTGGAATCGGTGCATCCAAAAACCCCCTTTGGCTTTTCTCTTTGGCTACGGCGTTAGCTTCGCGTGTATTTAATTATTTGCTAAAACTCTGCTTCGTTTACTTAGTGTGATTGATTTGTTTTTATAGGTAGTTTTTTTTACTATAAGTACATAATATCTATATATTTATATATATAATTTAATATTTATACGTTTTATAATACATATACATACAAACAGAACAAATACCAAAAAAAAAATACCCCAGTCTCGTCTTCTAAGACAAAACCAAAAGCGTTTAACTTTAACAATCTTCACAATATGAGTGTTGAAATTTATATTATTTCCATACTCGCTTTCCATATGGCAATAACGGGAGGGCTTTTCACACCTATTTGAAGAGATCTGCAGATTCTTGCAGTTCCACTTGACTATGATAATGTGCACTATCTATTCTAGTGTTAGGTCTAATCTAGGGACGTATCGTATGTAATGCTGGGTTTACACGTTGGCCCAAAGTACGTTGAATAGCGGGTAGGGTCATCGATATATGTTGAGCGTTCTATATTACAGGAGAATGGATGGTGTTTCAATAGAACCTATTGGATATACAATGCCTGTGTCGTGTTAAAATTTTTATGTGGAAGAAATTGTTGATAATGTTATGTTAGCTTAATATTTAAATTACTTTTATTGATTATATTTTAGTTTTATACTTTTGGTCATTTTTATATTAGATTTTGTTGGAGACTGTAAACATGATGGACTCAATTTTTCAAATCAAAATTTCAACTCTCTGAGAGGAGAGAATTATTATCAGTCCTCCCCTCTGATAAGATTTTGAAGAAGAACATTAGAATCTGAATAAAGAACGTAGTGTCTTGTCACTACTTGCTCTTAGAATGTAAAACTAAAAAAATAATGTTAATGCCAATATATCCTTGAAATATTTTTGGTTATTGGCGATCGGTTAACACATTGGTCGTATAAAGGACGCGTTAGGTCTGCTGTCGAGTGCCTTCCAAGCGGTATGGTAATGAAATTCAAGTTTTACATTCTCCGAGTTAAAGACGAGCCTTAATGTTAGTCTGCGTCGTGAAATTGCATTGATTTGTGTAGAATTTCTGATGCGAGTTTGATTTTTTAAGTTTTTTTTTTAAGTTATACAAATTATTACCTTCCAGGATATTAATGGACATAGTTATTATTGTTTTAAACATATGTATATATTATATAGACAATACACATATACAAAAATATTTAAATAGATATTTGTATGCACATGGATCTTGAAAAATTAAACTTGCCAACTTTTAAATCTTTATTCACTTACTTGGTAGAGGTCCTCCATAACTTGACTGAACTGGACTGCACTCATTATTGTACTTCCAATAAATAAGATTGTCTTCTCTCCATCCATTGTTGGTCCATCTTTCTGAGATCATCAGTCCATCTTATTAGTTGTCCACCTACGTTTCATTAACTCTGTCTAGGTATCCAGTCAAAAATTTGACGAATCCATTTTCCATCAGTCCTGCGGTATACGTGTTCCACCCAACTATGTGAAATACACGTTTCCATAGCAACGTACTATGTAACACTATACATATATAGTATATTTTATACATATTATTATTTTATATATAATTTAAATTATTATAATTGAAAAATCCATTAAAAGCACATTAACTATATATATTTATAAAACAATTCACTTATAAATAGTGAAATAGAATCCATTTAAAATATATTTAACTTTATTCCATGACCATCTTACAGTGCAGTGCAGTTGAGCACTCGCGTTATGGTAATGAGATCGAATCCGAAATTGGATGCTGTGTGACCACTTGACTATTTCGCGGCATCCATGCATTATTTACATACAGACATATTATTATTAGATTATATTATACACGACGGAGTGTTTTAATGTGAATATAGTTTTATATGTTATGGTTTTGGTTATATTTGGTATTATGGGGTATTTGATTAATTGGGGGCAACATTTCACATAGTATATATACTGTCGTACATATATAAAAAAAATTAGCACACAATATCCTGTTTCTTAAGTTATCGTATAAAACAAATATTATTGAAATATTGAGAATGCTATGGATATGTGTATAAGTAACTAGGGTGGTCTGCCACCGTTTGCGTCGCTTGCTGTAATGATAAAAAAAAAACTTCAAACAATTTATATATATATATATATATATATATATATATATATATATATATATATATATATATATATATATATATATATATATATATATATATATATATATATATATATATATATATATATATATATATATAACTAGATACAGGGTGTTTCACCATAGATTAAAAACATTTGCCTAGCCAGGCAAAGATCAAAATCTTATCGAAATCCGTATCGCAAATAAGATTTAGTCGCTTTGCTCAAGAATTAGCATGAAAATTTGCTTAGTTTTATTCTTTATCTTAAATGCAATGTTAATATGAAATGTTATCTCGGCTTCTAAGTCACGCCTTTAAAGTATACACCTATTGTTTGCCTCACGTATCTACACGTACCTGGTGATCACTGTTTACAACCTCATTGTTTTAAGTAAATTCTCTCAACGTATATATTTAATTAGTATCAGCTATCTTTATCACGATTGTGGTAAGAACTAACCTACCTGAAAACACGACGGCTTGTGGGTGCGATTCCCACGGGGAGAATTCGGGGATTCGGGGAGAATGAATGAATTTCATTTTCTTCGCTCTGGTAACAAGGTTAAAAGCACGGCTTTGAAGGGTGGAAAGCGGGGAACAGAGTGTCTTAACACTATGTTCCTTCAGCCTACGGTTCCCTCTGCCGATCTTGCCGCCTATGTGCGGGATACAGCGTGAAGCTTATTTAATTTAATTTAATTTTACATATATACATATAAAACTATTCCGTTAGTGTGACTCAGTGACTCACAGATAATGCAAAGACGAAATGCAGTGTAGATAGATACCTGAAATTTTTGGGGGAGTTTAGGGGAGCACTGATTGAGATTATTCCGAAATTCCAACGAGTACGTGTAAAACAAGGTTGTACGTTTTATTTATAGTCCACGCCCAAAGTGAAAATGTATAATTATTTTAATTTTAATATTAATATAATTTAAGCATATGTTAATATTTTTTTAAAAACATATGAAGCGAAGTATGGGCGTTAATAATAATGGTAATATTTCATAAAATACCAAGATCACACGCGAATGTGATCCTATTTCAGTATTGAGTTGTAACACGATAGGGCAGGAAGCGGTTGATCTTGACGGTGACAAACGTGCGACAGTGGTGCATCATTTTAATTCTGTCATCTCGGTTTAAATAACCCTTTGTTGTTATATCTGTAGTTTTAAATGAGTTTTTTTTAGCTTCACGCTGTATCCCGCGTATAGAAGGGAAGGAAGCTTGGTGTAAAGACATATTGTTCCCCGCTTTCCAGTTTTAGGGATATTGCGTGTTAAGTGGAGGATCTCAATGCCGTTCTTTGTGTTGTAAGCAAGGCGAGGGAAATTAAAACAATTCGTTCTTCAAGTGGGAATCGAACTCACAATCGTCGCGTTTACCGTCAGATGCTATGGCGCTACGAAATATAATATTGCTTAATGTGCTAAAATAAGTGAAGCCCTTCGCTGTATTAGTAATTATATATAGATAAGATCTTATATTTTCACGACATTTACATAAAAGTTTTATATGTAAATAAAAGTTTTTTTCTAGTTTACAAAACTTCTACCATACACATATAATATAAACGTTTGATCCGGACAAAGAGTTTTATTTTAAATAATATATAGACACTTAAATGATAAGAATTACCGCCCATGTACAAATTTTACCAATTGGATTTATTCCTTACAGTTCATAAAAAAAAAACGGTAAATATTTATATTATTATTATTATTTATAATATGTTATATTAACCCATAAATTACGCATCACCACGTCGGTCACTTTCGACCCACTTCCAGTTGAAATCATATTTCATAAAATTTAGTAACCGATCAATCTCTCAACGGAAGCCACTCAACCTCGCCCCGGCTGTAGTAGATTCGTCTGTTATTGTTGTATACCACCTGCCCTATTTCTATTATCGCGAACAACACGCGATTGCCTAAATGTGTATGTGGCATACATTTCACGGAACTACGAAACATTTTGATGATTGACTGTTTGACGTAAACAGGCGAAGCGAATAGTGTTATATAGAGCGTTGAATGAATGCTTCACATATCTGCATTTTATAACTCTCGTATGATTTTTATGGATATTACCTACTTATTATGTAGCGTAACTTAACGCCGCACTTTTTCTAATAACACCGGGAAAATAATATATTAGCACACGAAGCGACGATATGATTTGCACCTTTTTTGAACTTATAAAAAAGTTGAATCGACAGTAATATGGATCCTTGAAATAAACTAAATTCAAAAAAAAAAAACGAAAGTCGCATAAATCTAAATAAATAAAAGGGAAAAGATATAAATATCTCAACTCGCGCTACAGCCTTCGGATTCCAACTGAAGGAAATATCGCACCCGAATTCCGGTGGCATTGGCAAAGGGAAAAAAGCGTGAACGTCAAATTCTTCGACTCCGCCCACGTGCGAGCGACAGGTGAATGCGCGCGCGCAGCTCTACTTGCTCTTGCTCTTGTTTTGCACAACGTGGAATATATTAGCGAAATATTGATACACAATGGTTGACAGTGTTATCTTTTATCTTTTTGCACAATTTTACTTTTGTGCATAGTTTTCTTATATCGTTGCTGACTTTAATATTCGATTGAAATTATTAATCAGTCATTGGCTGATAATGACTGCACCTTGTTCTAATTTATATAAATATTATATAAATTAAGTAAAAAATTAAGGTATTGAAATAAAATAATTAATTGTTCTATATCAATAACTTAATTTAATATTTTTTTAATATAAATAAAAATATCTTGGCTTATGAGTAGTTGACTGCAAATTTGCCAAATCCTGTTAATTTAAAAGATACCGTTTTTAGTATGACAGCACCTGGTAAATAAAGACTTATTGATTTTGACTTTCCCATAAGCGATAATCAAACCCAAACCCATTGCAATACACTATGCAAAATTGCAAAAAAAAAACAATAATAATATTTCCGTTGTCCTTAATCAAGGTTAATGTTGTTTGCCAGACTGGCAGCAACTTCTCGAAATCCGGTGCAAAATTGCATTCTCATGAGAATATTCGCAATAATTGAAAATTATTAGAAAACTTGCGTGCACTAACCGAAAATAATCTTAAAAAGAGATTTTCTTAGATTTCAAATGTGAGAAAAACAAAAGTTGATGCATATGCATTAAAACGTATAGCCGGAGACATACAACAATGAACAATGGGAGCATAAATCAGTATAATTAGTTTTGCCTGAACGAAGCGAAATCATTGGTCAAAACGCAACTCAGTCCCCGCCTCCTGTAGCGAAGAGCGTTAGAGCAGGTACTTGGACACTTGGACTGGATCTAATGTAACGTCAACAACGAGAGTCACTTGTGACGAATAACCAAAATCAATATATTTGAATATCTTTTTTCTCTATATTCTTTTATGAAGAGTTTTAAGCAATATACTGTTTTTTGGATATCAAATAATTATTCATTAATCATTTCTGTTGGAAGGTATCTACATATATTTATTTAATGTATTTTTAGTGTTAGAATTTTAAATATGGGCCATAATAGTTTCGCAATCGATGTTATTCTAGAACAAAATCATTTTAATAATATAAAATATAAAACATTTGAGTCCTTATTTCCATCATTGATTTATATTGTATATAACATAAACTTATCGCAATATTTAATGAACAGTCTATACTATTAATAATTTTAATATTTTGTACATCAACTTATAGAAATGATAACAACTTTACTAGCGGAGAATTATTTAGTTATAAATAAAAAAAAAACATAAATTTTCAGCACGACGATTGATAAAACATCAAAATGCTTATATGAGCAACTGAAACTTTCAAAACATAATACCTATGTGATATATGAAATATCCCATAAGATATCACTATTTCGTATTAAGTCAATTAGTCGGATTGAGTCTAAAATACTCACTAGCTTTTATCTAAAAACAATATTACTTTGTATGAAAAATGAATGGTACGTGTTATCGATCAAATAATAAATTCGTTATCGTACTGAAAATAGAACTTCATTAAGATTAATCGCTAATTTTCGTACAACGCATAAAGATATCTTGTTAAAATCGCAATTTATCTGATAACATAATAATTCATATATTTGATTAATATTTTCTCCATTCATTACATGTTGTCTTTTGTCAATATATATATATATATATATATATATATATATATATATATATATATATATATATATATATATATATATATATATATATATATATATATATATATATATATATATATAAAATACGATCAAAAAGCAATAAAAATACGCAAAAGGTAGTTAAAAACATAATAAATCAAATAGATTAAAAATATATTTTTTTATCTACGCAATTCGCTTATCGTGCGATATAAATAGTGATAGCCCCCCAATAACGTTAATATTAGATTTTTTAAATTATAATTCATAGAAAATCATTTCTGTTGACGCTACATACCTTAGTTCTAGTCCGCGTGAATAGCGCATAGCTCAGTGCGCCTCTTTACAACTGTACATCACGTGTTTAGCATTACTTACACTACTACACTGTTGCTGCAACAGTACTAGCACTTTAAACTGACATTACTTACATACGTATTATGTCAGTTGTGGATTAATTAAGAAAAATATATATCTAGTTTGTGGCAAAAGCATAGTGATATTATTTAATTAAACTTTAATTAAACTTAATATAAAATGAATCGAATTTATTTTAAATTAACAAACTATCATTAAATGTACACGCTTACGTATATCTTTTAAGATATATATGCATCATATATATGCTTCTTTTTCTTAATATCGATTAAATGATTCAAAATATCGACATACTATACATACATCACATATAAGATGGCGCTCATCAACATAATATTAATGTAACAGTAGAAGAAATTCTTGTTTCTTTTTTTTAAATTTCTGATTAATTAAATTCTTAGATAGTTCCGTCAGCCATGAATAATTTCAATAATCAAATGTTAGAAACGTATTAAATACGTTAAATACATATATTGTCGCGCCTTTTATGTAATCTTTATAAAATATTACTATCTGTCATTTAAAATTTAAAATATTGAACGAGATCAACAGGTTCTTATTATTTAGGTAGGTTTGGTTCCTGACCTTTATCATTTAATATATATATATATATATATATATATATATATATATATATATATATATATATATATATATATATATATATATATATATATATATATATATATATATATATATATATATATATATATATATATATATATATATTAAGAGGTCAGGAAGAAATACTCATTGAAATTAAAATTATAACAAATTACAATGTAGTTTTTAAGAATTGACAGGTTTTTTTTTAAATCTTATTTAATAAAGTACTTATTGTTATATTATTGTGCTTAATCTTTTTTTATGAGGACTCTTGTTAATTTGTCACTAGATCAACCAAGTTCCACATTTAGTAGGTATATGTTATAAGACGAAGGGGTAAATGTGCATATATATATGTTTCTTGTTCTTTTACAGGGACAGGGAAAATGTGACTGACAACAAGTAAAGTTAAATTTTGGGGAAAAGAAGAGTGTTTGAGCACTAAGTCTCTTCTTACTCTGCTATAACCTAGATAAACCGCGAAATCAAAAAAAGAATTTCAACCCATCACAATCGCATCCAGCAAAAAAGCTCCCAATTGTATTCTTATTAGTTGATAAGGTTATGATAAAACATCTGAAATGAACGTCAAAAATGCACACCCATCCTAAATACTACAGAAATCAGTGGTGTTTGACCCACTAATAATATTTATTACCTATAACCTCAATATCATATAAGATATACAGTAGATATATATATTTCGTCAATATTTATATATATATATATATATATAAATATATATATATATATATATATATATATATATATATATATATATATATATATATATATATATATATATATATATATATATATATATATATATATATATATAAATATTGACGCCTGGTGACATTAGGCTGTAAATTCTCTAACTTTATGGGAACATAAGAATATTTTATAATGAATGTGACTTTAGAACTTCTAAGGTCAAATTCAACAATAAAGTTTGTAATAGTGATTTTCAAATTTAATGTATAAAATTTGTATTGTATACAAATTTTAAGATATATAAAAAAAACAATTAAGGAAAGAAAAATTATATTTATATTATAATATTTAAAATGTGTACGACAAATAATATATATTCTATGTAACGTGATTTAAATCTACACTCTCTT
The DNA here is from genome assembly GCA_037127375.1 of Dione juno. NCBI lineage: Eukaryota > Metazoa > Arthropoda > Insecta > Lepidoptera > Nymphalidae > Dione > Dione juno. The sequence goes on from JAXRJS010000041.1 coordinate 1,663,632, forward strand.
TTATAACACACAATATTAATATAATTAAATATTTTATATCATAATCTCATAATAAAAATATATATATATATATATATATATATATATATATATATATATATATATATATATAATATATATATATATACATATATATATATATATATATATATATATATATATATAGGATTTAGTCTACCCCATCCAATCTCACCTCTACATTAGTATAAATTGAGTCGACTTGTGTCTCTAATGAGAATGATGTCCAAACGTCTCTACGACGACGCGAACTGATGGCGACGTCTCTATCCGTCCTTTTTTCAATCTTTAGATATTTTTGTTACATCGTGATTTATAGGGAGTGATGAAAGTAATGGCTGTGGGCTTTTGTTTTTGAATCATTATTATTGTTTAATCATTTATACTTGCCTTACATCTTATGTGTGGAGTTTTAAAAATATCAGATCAAAGGAGAAGTTTGGATTATTTAATAGCATCACAATAATATATATATATATATATATATATATATATATATATATATATATATATATATATATATATATATATATATATATATATATATATATATATATATATATATATATATATATATATTTACATGTCGTATAAGAAATAGGCATTCTAGCGATAGCTTTTAACACGTCCAGATATCATTTCGCATACTCTTAGATCAATAATCAGTACCTACCAAGTAATTGTAGTATAAAACATTAATAGCTTTAATATCAATCAATGTCATACCAAAGTTAAATTAATACGTTTATGTAGCGCTATACCATCAATCAGACGAGATTATAGATATAGGCCGAGAAAGCTTAGGACATAGGTTCAATTGCCGTCTCAAGCAATTTTTTTAATAGATTCTTGATTTTCTATGTAGTACAGTAAGTTAAAACGTTAATAAAACTATATATTTAAGAAGAATTTGTCAGAATAGAGCAATTTTTATATTTTAAATCAAGAAAATTTTATCGACAAATTTAGAATTTGTTTTTTTTATAAACCGATGTCAAAATATACCCATGATTTGAATTCCTTATTACCTTTCCCTTAATATTCATGATATTATCTTATGTAAGTAAGATTTATATACAATAAATTGTAATTTCTAAACCATATGCCAGAATTCCCATAGAAATTAACGTAATCTTGATGTGATGACCGTAAGATATGTTGAGAGTGTTGCCCGTGTTTCTGTATGATAGAGCTATTAATTGGTACGCTGTATTAAAGAGGCCTAAGTTAAATTTTAATCAATTATTAACTTCAATACAATATACAAAGGAAAGTCGAGTAATAAAAGTTCTTTTTTTAAAAAAATATTTTAAATCTGCGTTGTTTTTACAGTATAAATGCCAAAAAAATTTAAGTTGTTTTAATTTTTTAGCATTTATATTGTATCTTAAAATAATTCTTAAGTTATATAAATAAATAATATAAGCACTTTAAATTAGATATATTTTTATGATAATGTAATAAAATAATATTTTCTTAGTTATACCAATTTCCTATAGACCACAATTATCGTACATCGGTCCCAATATTTAATTAAATCGTTAACTTGTTGTGTTTAGTATTCTAATTTGAAAGTGTGAAGCTTAAATACACTTGAAATATGTTTAAATTAAACCAAAATCACACACACATATATATATATATATATATATATATATATATATATATATATATATATATATATATATATATAAATAAAGAAAATCTCTCCGGCCGCGCTTAACCTTCCCAACATATCTAGAAATATTTTTTTTTAATAATCATTCACCCAAGCATATAGTAGGTACCTGGATTCAATTCCTACATAGCAAATTATAATAAAAAATAATACGAAAAATCGCCTATTCAGTGTGTAACCCAGTATAGAATCATTCTAAAATCGTCTGGATGTATAGCATATTTCAAGCTTAACTCTAATTCGTACCGGCCGACAGCGACAAATGATACCTGTTGCGTCTAACGTACACGTTGAGTCATTCACTTATGTTTTGTTCACGTCTGTACTTTTTTTTTTGATTTTCATACAGTTTAGTTAGTAAGTTAGTGAGTTTCAGATGTTATGTTGGCATATATGCTAAAAATATATGTATTATAATTGTCTTAGAATCGTAATATGTTATATTTGGAAGAGCTATTTGTGTTAAGACACTCCGTTCTCCGTTTTTTGCCTAACTTCAAAACGTTACTTAAGTAAACGCCGAAGTTCTATTTTGGCTAGAAAATATTTTTTTTTGTTTACAATAAAAAAAAATTTATCTTATTGTTTAAACAATCCATCTCTTGCATTAATATACGCATCATTGGCATTTTATATAAAATAAAAAGTCCACAACAATGACTGCAAATCGTATATCCTTTTACCAAATCGATCTAACCATAGATTAACGTCAATATAAAAAAAAAACCACCAGGACTCGAACCCGCAACCCTATTGAATCATGAGTCCCAATACTACTACATGATTCAACTTGTTGCACGATATATACAAAATGGCTCTCTTCTTATATATCTAACTCACTCAGCTACGTCTGAATCTACGGTCATTTGTCTCCAGCTGTTTAGAATCACGACTACACAATTCTTGCCAGCTTTATCACTACAGTCAAGTAAAGTGTTTTAGTGACAAGTTGGGTTAAATCGATTTAAAATTAATTGGTTTTTATGAGTGCGGAAACTTTGTATGATACTATCGTAATGTACGGGAGGGGTTGTTAGTCTTGTTAGAATAAATAAATTACCTGTTTCACGTTTTATCACGTATAGCAAGGTAGGGAGGGGGACTAGTGTTGAGTGCCGCGCTTTGTATGAGTGAATGAAAGTAAATATAATCATTCCCCCAAGCGAGAATCGAACCAATAACTATCGCGTGCACTTTGAAATAATACGTAAATGTAAAATTAAAAAATATAGTTTGTACACTAATCGTATTGATTTTTAATTATTATCACAAAAAAATTAAAGAAAAAAATCCCGTATTTATTTTTAATTTGTATTGAAATCGGAACAAACAAACCGAACAAACTACGGAGCAAGTCCATCAAAAGTAAAAAAAGAAAATTACTTAATTTACAGACAGATCATATTAGAAATAAAATCAAAAAATTACAAAAAGATTATTAACATAAAATTATACCACACAGGCATCGAAGCCCACACCACCTCTAGTGTTGTACTCATCATATCTAGATCACATAAAGCGTTGCCAATCTCATATATTGAGTATAAACTTGTTGAGCGACGATGTCACAGCGATGTCACATCACTAACAGTCGTTTGTCATTTGAGTTTCAAACGAATATATCGCTTAGATTTAGTACTGATTTAATAATGTGGATGGAATTCAAGTGCTTTTGATTCTGTATCAATATAGATATATTTGATTGTAATTTAAATTGAAATTTAATATATGTTGTTATAACTCTACTTCTCTCTTTCATTTTGTAGAATTAGAAAGGACTTAGTGACGATTCACTCCGTTTGAATTAATTTAAAAGATTTTGAGTTTAACAGACAACATAATGTTGCACATACATACATATTATATTTTCAACGTACCTATATAAAAGTTTAAAAAAAAAAAAGAAAAAAAAAAGACAGACGAATCCGGGCAAAAACCGGAGAACAGAGTGACTTCGTACTGGATGATCTGCGTGTCTTGATATATGCGAGATAAGACATAAAGCTAAAAAAAAGTATAATTATAAACCTATATTGTAGTATGTATAAAATATAATCAGTAAAAAATACATTGCTCATATTTTAATCTAATATACCTACATAGTTTAAAAAAGTTGGCCCCCACTGCTGTACCTATAAATATTTCAAGCTACGCGACAAATTTCAATGTCGTTTTCACTAACAGACAGAGTAACGTATTATATCTATATATATATATATATATATATATATATATATATATATATATATATATATATATATATATATATATATATATATATATATATATATATATATATATATATATATATATATATATATATATATACATATATATATATATATATATATATATATATATATATATATATATATATATATATATATATAAGTAATAGTAACATTATCCAAAAGGACGAAGGCGCAAGTAAAAATACATATTCCCTTTTGTACAATTTATATATAAGCCCCAGCATCAGTAGCTTATACGGAAAATAAATAAAAAAAAACTAACAATTTATTACGTTTTTGCATTAAGATTAAGCCTAGCCACCCATTACTTAACCTATCGAAGTCGCTACTATCAGAGGCGCCTTACGCTACAAGCCACTGTACTCAATTAAAGTGATAAATATTGATAAGCGAGATAGCAACTGAATATAATATATTTTTGTAGCATTTTAATATATATTTGGTTGTCTTGGTTGTCGGAGTGTAAACGCGACGGTTGTGGGTTCGATTCTCATTTGGGGAGAATATTTTTTTTTAAATTTCCTTCACTCTGGTACTTAGAATCTTAACGCTAGGCTCTGAATGCAAATCGACAACATCAAGTTAAATATCCAATTTATCTAAATTTTTTATATTTTAAATCTTAAAATCAAGTTTAAAGTCTATCAAAAACATTATAATACAAGAGAATCGTTCAAAACTCGTGTAAATCGATTGAACTTGTATGCAAAAGCTTTGTATGAGACAGGGGAAATTACATGTCCTCTATAATTGAGACCGTCTGGGATTGATTAAATGGCTTTCTAATATTTTTGCTATAGAAAATAGTGCTTCAATATAATTTAAACTGTCTATACTTTGTTGATATTATATAAGCTGAGGAGATTTTGAATTTGTTTTTGTTTCTTAAATAAAGTTCTTCGTTCTTCTTAATTAAATTTCTGTTGTATAATAGTTCATTTGTTGAGGGAGCCGAGGTATTTCGTCACGTTACTCATTGCGATGTAAACCACTATACCTGCGATTAGAGATACCTCGGGTATTTAAGCAACTTTTAGGTATTTCGATGTATTTATATGTTATGTGGGGCTACCTATTTAACCTTTTTTAATCCATTTAGTATCTGCCCATCTGTCAAAGATATAGAAAAACAACATTTACAATAAGAAATCTTTGTATATTATAATATTTATGACCAAGATCATATTAATATGATTATAAGTTTACGAGAAATGTTTAGACAAACATACAAAAAATATATACATACAGACACAATATTTAGCACTCGTGCTTGGAAGTTCCAACAATATTACATACATATAGGTTAAACTGATAACCTCTTTGTGTGAAGTCAGTTAATTAATAATATAATTTACTAAGAAAAATTTAAAATAAGTGCCATATGAGTGTACAGTTAATAATTTTTAACCTAAATTGTTACAATTGAGTGATAATCCGCAAAAAGTTCAATGTAAATACTATGAAACGTCGCACAAACGAGGTGTTATCAGACCGCTGCCAGGATTAGCTACCATCTGCCAATGATTGATCATGTGATAAGGGACACCAGCGTTTGAACTATTACACCTGATAACGTGCACTGTAATCGAAGCTTCGAAAAACCTAATATCGAATATAAAGCAAACATATCAATCAAAATTAATAGTAATACAACTAGCTCAAATATATATTTGTATGTTCGTACGTACATACAAACATACATACAACCGTATATTACCAAGAGCATTTTATTATATGTCTACATCCTAGAAGGTATTAAATATAAATTTTACAATCAAGGCACTCCGCTCCCCATTCCATTTTTAAAATTATTTTATTTAACACCTACATTATAACTATTTTCCACTTTCTGCCAGAATTCAAAACAGGTTTCTTTAGTATCGGACCCAATGCAGCGTTTTGCCCCGGGAAATATTTATATAGCTAATGAGCTTATAGTCAGAGACTGCACGATTTTCCACTGCCTAAAAAGTATTTATGGTTTCATTTAGTTATAAATCTACATATACTAAAAATATTTCAATGACGAAAAATGCAAAAACAAAATATATCTACTAAGGCGTTGGCAATTTCTTATCAGTTTCAAAAATTAGCCCTTTTATACGACTACATGTGATAATATATATCAAGCTACGTTCCTATTGCAACGTCATAGATTAAAATAGAAACTTTCAAAGCAATCTTCATATCAAATTAATCTCAAGAAAGCATCCAAAGATTCTTAAGATCTCTACATAAATACAGAAAAAAAAACAGTTACATTTGTTCAAATACTTGCACACAAACCTATTTACCTCGTCACGAATATCGACTTAACGGTGGCATTTGATAACAAGATGTTATCAAAAATTTGATTTCTGTTGAAATTAAGCCATTGTTTTCATAAAATGTCCGCTCACTGTCCTATAACCGTCTATTGACTGAAGAAGCAATCAGATTACGGTATCGCCGCAAGCGTTTTCGCTCATTTCGACAGATCTCGCTGGCAGTAACTCTGTATCATGATAAAGCTAAACGTCATTTAGATTTGTACGTTCAGATTCACCGATGGTGTTCCTTTAATCCGGCTGGAGGCTGCAGGCGATCCATTTAGCGCATCTCTGACGAGATGCATTTTAATCAATTAACCTGCAAAACGTGGTTCACGAGTCAATGGGCAGTGAAATAAGGCCCACCGCAACGTTTTCGGTCTGTGTATCTCCGGTTTCAAAATTTTTGACGGGACGTCTCACTTTATGTACAGGGTGTATCTGATTAGGTTATACAATGGACATAGTGATTTATTTTGTTCACCTTGTATTATAATAGCGCTTAATATTCTTTATGATAACAATATATTCTAATCACCAAGACTTTTATCTTTATCTATATGTTTTCATAATAAAATATAAATTAGTTATTTATTTGGACATTTTACATAGCTATCTGACTTTGAAGCATACTTTGCTTCTTATAGGGCGAAACTGATAAACCTATAAATATTTACAATTGTTAATAATCAATGTATTAATATGAATAAATTAACACCTACACACTGAAATGCTCTCTGAGACATGAGAAAACTTATGACTCACAACAGAATGACGGACTGACGTTTGAAGAAATCACAGCCTATATACTTAAAGTTTTGGAACGACAAGCTTATAAGCAAAAATCGTTTTTCTTATTTTGCCTTATAGCTCAAGTTTTGGTCTGTCGTTTAGAAATTTGATATCAGATTGAAGGCTGCTTTTAAAGTGCTTCATATAATATATAAATAACTGTTTAATTATCTTGGTATTTTTTTTATCTAAACACCGCTCTACAATATTCGAGTATATTCAGTACAGTGTACAGCGTAGAGCTCACTTTATTGAAAAACATAAACAACACAACAAAAACACTCCTTTCTCACCCTTTTTGAGTAGCAACAACGCCATCAGCATGTGCTCTCTTTATCTCTCTCTCTCTCTCTCTCTCTCTCTCTTTTAATTCAAATACATTTTTAAGCACTAGTAATAAACATTGCGGAGAGTTTAGCTTAGTTACATTGTCTGTCTTTATTTTTGTTTTAATGAATGAACAGTCATTAATATTGTAATATACTTGTACTTAATTAATTATATCAGTATGTCAATTTCTAGTCTACAGGTCATAAGTCTTACAATCATGAAGTCATGATTCTCAAGATCATCATAATCTAATAACCTTAAATCCCGATGGCACGTATATTTAATTCACACACAATGATTGATAAACATTTGTATGCACCTACATAAATACGTGTGTTGAAATCGATAATCATAAACGAAATTATGTCAGCTGATAACAAATTCTAAATAATTGGTCAGTTTTAGTTGAATGACTAACAACAATCAATCAATCATCAGGTTTGCGTAACAATGTGTCCATGATAGCCTAATTTAATGCGTAATTTTCCTGGTTTTATCATAATTATGAATATTGTTGGAATTGGTTCATATCATAATGGGAAAGATTGTGATCACCGTGATCGTGATGATCATATGAGAATGATTATTTTACATAAAGTTTTTTTTTTTTTTATTAGATTAACATTTAGAGCGACGTGTCTTACTAAACCTTACTGCTTGATAATTGATTGAATAGGCTAGGCCTATAAAAATCTATAAAACTTGAAGACGTTTGTCAAGATTGTGAGGATTTTTTTAAAATATTTATTAACTCTACACTCATTTCGTAATCTATCAAATATTAACGTTATTTTTTCCTTGTCCACAGAAGAAGCAACCAGTCCAGACAGCGGTGTGAAGGACCAGCGGGAAACGGGGGCGCGGGACGTCGACGGGACCCCCGAGTCCCCCGCGTCCCGCGTCTCGCCAACTGATGAGAGGGACATAGAGCACAGCATCCCGGCCACTCTTATACAGGATCCTAATGCTGAAAGGTAGTTAATTATAAAAAAAACTACATAAATAATTATTTTTCTAATATGTAGAGAGTGACTCTATATTTATTCTAGTATAGGAAGGTACCAAAAAATTGGTATGTGATTTTTTTAACAAATATATGTCATAATCTGTTTTCAAATTAACAATAATTCCCAATATAGAAACATACGTGTTAAAGATATAATTTTATTACCTACAAAATTTAAATAAAAAAGTATTTAAAATTGATTTAGTAGGCCTTGGTCTTACGTATATAAATACAAAAAAAAATATAATCGAACTATGAGTGTACATTGTCTTATTTTAAGCAAGCTGATGTTTGGCTTCGTATAGCTACAGCTAAGTGCCCTCTTGGAGAAATTAATTAATCATTTTCAGTTCTCCACTCTCAGAGACGAATTTGGACGGAAAGCGGAGAAAAATTATGAATTTATCACGCAGTATATTTTAAGTTAGTGATAGATGAGAAAAAGAGTGATCTGGCACTAATCACTTTCTGAATACGAAACAAAACTAAGTAAATATCAAAATAATATACTTATGTTATTTGAAGTAAAAGTACTATTTTTAAATTAATCTTTAATTGAACGGAAGTAATTAATTTTTTTGCTTTCGACAAAGTCATTATGTATGGGATTAATAGAATTGGAATTGATTTCTAAGAATTTTAAGGCGATTATTTAGCCGTAGTTGATAGTACTATTCATTAAAAAAAACAGGTACCTAATAAATATAAGTATATATAAATACCATTATAAGTAATATATAAATACCATTATATAAATAATATATATGTAGGTAAATATATACATAATTTTTTTTGCTATAATAATTTATTCTTAATTTGAAAGGATATTTTTAGAAAATATGTTTTTTTGGTTCGTGCTTGATGACGTATATAAAACTTGGTGTCAAGACACTCCGTTCTTCGCTGTCGGGACGGAACTCTAGATAATACGGATTAAGTAGGAACGGAAGCCGCAACCAACGTGTTTACAGCTCGACGATGTTTCACTGCGCCGTGACTATAATTTTCTACATAATAATATTTAACTGAGTGATAAAAAAAGCACGTGTTGTGCTTTTGCGACTACACTGAGTGCATAGAATTTAACTATATCTGTATATATGAAATATATAAAAAAGAAAAAACTATTAGATAATATCAAATATTAAATATCACGAAATATGAATAACGAAACTCAACGCTATCGGCCATACATTCGTAACACTTCTGACAAGAGCACATTGTCTACTTGACGGTGGTCTCGCCTTCAATCCGCTATGTCCACTTTAACGATCCTATTGTTTTCAATGATCACTTGTCAACTGATGTCCGTGTTAAACCATATTGTCTAAGCCACTCTATTCCATCTCTATTCTTCCAATATAAAGCGTATATTTGCTTGTACAAGCTCTCTATGTTAGCTGGCTAGAACAGCGAAATGAATGGATGCGCGATACTGACAGCTAGTAGGTAGTGACACTAAAAAATATCAAGAATTTCTCATTTGACACTCCATCAATATCTGTTATATAGTGGAAAGGATCTATCTTGATAATTATCGTGTGCGATAAAAAGTCCATTTTAAGTATACATATGATTTATTAAAGTGCATTAATATAGTAATTGATAGCGAAAATTGTGCTGCTTAGTTTTTTTTTAATTATTATGTTTAATCATGTCTGTGCTTAACAAAGCGTGGTGTAGTTATGGGTTCACAAGAGATGGTGGATTAAAAATATTAAATTATAGAACTTTTAAATAAAGACTTTAAGAGGTGTACGACAAAATTGAAATTTAAGTTGTATTAATAAGTTGCAAGTTCTTCAATAATTGAAAATAAATTAAGGAATTTAATAATTTGTATAGGTCACAGAATATTGTAAATAAAAAAGTAAAAAAAGGGGTTATGAAGCTACTGTAATTTCTGTTAATGTAATCTATCTATTTTGAGACATTTCGCGTCGGATGACGGAACATAACGCCGCTATCTAGTATTCAAGTTTTCAATAATTGTATAGACAATTATGATCAAATGCAATCGATTTTAATAAATCATTCAATGAAATTAGAACCTGCTATCATTACGATAAGGCACGCAGCCCTACGACGACTTTTATGAGAGATACATGACCACACAAGTAGTTCTTCTACATTACGAACTTGTTTACTATTTTAGAACATCCTTTGAAATGTATGTATTTGTAATTTATTGTTATACGACTCACTAAGACTGTGCACAAATATTATTTGCTAACATGAATCCACTACCACGTTTCTGTAAGCAAACGCATATTAACCACTGTGCTATTAAAAATCACACTCTACCCCCTTATCCCACATCTAAGATGCATCACACAATAAAAAGATATGCCATAAAATTAATTTTTCAACAACTTAATTAGGATTCTAATATTTTTTAAACCAATAAAAACTGGACTCTACTTCGCAGGTAGAGCCTTTTTGCTATTGAAAACGCATTACAGTAACTTTACTATGCGAAATTCGTTCTTATTGCTTCACAATAAGGCATGTAATATACAATATGGATTATATTAACCGCATTAGATAGTTGTAATGTATACGTAAACTGCTCAATCACTGTCAATTAGGTGCAGTGAAGAGATGTCATCAATCATAAACATTCTCTAGAGCTGAATGATCCTGAGGGTCTATTGTTTAGAATTTGGACTCTTGTATTTATATATTTTAAGATGGTGGTTTTACTAAAAGATATATATATCTAATGGTATAGTATTTAGTCTCTACGTATTTAAAAGAAGAGAATATTGGTCAAATCAATTTTTATTATTTATAATAAAAATTCCACATCCATATAAGTTTCTACATATGTACATCCAATGTGCTACTGTTATAAATCAAACAGAAAAAAAAAAACAATGCTAGAATTATCAACATTCCGCTCTTTTATAGCTCTGAAGACATCTGTGCCGATTTTAAAATTCACAATGTAACTGCGAAATTATTCAAACCATGTCAGGTGTCCCCCATACGCCCGCACGATGTAGCATTTGCCTCGAAAACTATATAAACTAAATGTTTCCTTAGAAGGATGGAAAAGAAAAGGCTGTATGCCATCATGGCACAGTTGGGAAATCTTTCTGTGTTTGTGATAGTTGTAGGTTTGATCACGATTTTAATAATAGAGTAGTGGTAATTTTGAAAAATGTAAATTGACAATTAATCTGAACTATATGTTATGTATATACCTAGTATATCCCTAGTATATATGTAAAAGTTATCTTATTAAATATAATAATATATACGTGGAAGGTGTAACAGTGTGAAGCTCATGCTTGCTAGGTTTTTTTTCTGCGTACCATTTCTGACGCTGAGGTGAATACGTGATAATATAAAAAAAACTTTTTAAAAATATTTCCTTATCGCTTACAAGTATTTTAGATAGATTGATAATTATACATATAAAATTATATTTTGACAAAAAAATTACGATCTTTTGGCAAGGCGTTGAGACCAGTGTTGTGATGTGACATCATCTTAAGCGGCTTTTGTCTTGAACTAATAACAAAATCATTATATTATATCATTAATCAACCAAGACCTTAAAATATTGCGATTATTATTAGCATCAAATTAACCCAAAATTTCGTCAAAAATAGGATTTCCGATGTTCGTGAGCGGTTACAATTCATGTCACATAAATACTGGTGATTGATTGACCCGCAGCCAACTAATGCGTATAGGAAACTATAAACAGCTGGCGATTCTGTTGAGTTTCGTCATTTAAATAGGTTTTTTTTTGTCGTGTCGAGAATTCTATCCACGCGACGTTTAATAAATAAAACAATTTGTTTTCTATACCGTCTGTTCTTTCGGTCATACTTTTGACTGTATGATGAGAAGACTTGTATAAAATTTGCATTTTAATTGACATGTTATAAAGTTGGCGTTCAAAGTAGATACAGTTTTACATTTGCTATGTAACATGGAATATGAGATATTATAATTTATATTAGGCAAAAGAGAATAGTGACTTATCACTACATTCTCTGTCTTTGCTAAAACTAATAATATGTAAAGGAATAAATAAATAGAAATAAATAATTTCAACAATCTAAGTAAACATACTCGTATCATTTGGAACGTATCGCATCGCGCCTTTTCACACGTGGGTAGGTATATAAAAGGACATTTTTGCTAAAGGAAATCTGTTCATGATATGTGTAAATCCATCCCTTGTCCGTTAAAGGGGCTGCTGACGTTTTGTTACCGAGATTTTCTTGTCAACCCTGTGGTAATCTTTACGTAAAGTTGTCTTACTACGGTGATCCGCTTAGTTTCTATATGTAGAGTTAGAGACGCTAAGTCTTAAATAATAGAAAATCTAAAGCTTATTTCAAATTTCAAAGTATTATATATTTAAATAGCTTATAAGAAATGTATTCGAATTGTTTTGTATAGAAAATGTTAGTATTGTCAATCTAACAGAAAGTAGCTACTCAGTTTAAAGGCTGTTACGCCCAGAGCCGACGATAATCTCAAAAAAACAATGTATGCCATTATAATGTCAATACGTCTTATCTAGGAATTAACGAGTACTACCAGTTTTAATAAATCAGCGTATTTACATGAATGAAATTTGACATAAATCTTAATTTGTTTAGTGACTACGGACTTATATAACACTCGAGTGGAAAAAAGTATTTTTATTTTCTCGTTCTAGAAAGACATAACGTGGCTTTCAATTCCACTACCTCATACATATTATTTCGAATTTTGGCGGAAAGTGGAGGACGGAGTGTCTCAATGAACTTAATTCTCTCTGCTTATTGTCCTTGATAAGATATATGTAAGATTAATTATCCTATGTATTTTTTTCATATAGAGCTCATTTAGTTAGTTAGAGCTCTATACATGTTTAGTAAGTACTTTTAACTTTTCATAATATTGTTTAAAATAATGATAAAAGTAAAAGTAAAAGTATCATACAAAATTGTAATTTTTCTATGACCTTTATTTCTGGAGAGATTTTTCTATAAATTGATTTCTATATAAACATGTTATACTTTTATAATATATGTTACATATTTGTTAATAAACATATTATCTAATTTTGTATATTCAAACAGTTTATATGCAATATGAGTATAATATAGTAAACAGCTTTAATCAACTCCCTTATTATAATATATTTCATATATTTATTAGATAATAAATATATTTTTCATGTCATACTTACAACATGTCATCGAAACAGTCACTGCACGTCCTCGCGCATACGCTTGCATTACGCAGCACCACCCCTCAAAGCGCTACCTATAACCATCTCTTTCCCTCTCATGTACTACACCGATCATATAGTAGCCGTCCCTCTCCAACTAAAGAGGGAAGAGCACGTAGGGGGGAGGGGGGAGATGCAGGCGGGTCGTAAATCACGCGGCGTCTCATTCCACGCGGGACCGCCGTCGACATCGGTACCGCACTTCCCTTCTAACCGCCGTAGTGGCGCGTCTTACGCGACGTGTTTTTATCCTGGGAAGTTTAAGTGTACCTTTTGTGCTTTAATGGATTTAACTATTGATTTGGAGATATAACAGAGTTCATTAAATCCAAAATGATCGTGGAACCCGACCATGTAAGGTATGGATTGGCTTTTTTATTTTATAGTCTTACTTTTCGACTCTACAACTTGTCGTTTACATTCTTTAACTCTACATTTCTGAGCGAATCTCGTAACAGTGTGCTAGAAATATCGTACTTTTATGTTTTATTATTTGTGTCTACTATATTATAAGAAATTTTGGTTGGTTTACTATTTTAGAAGATTTTCAAGTTATTCACTTTTGTGAAAAACTTTTTACTTTGAGCAATTCTATGATTTAATGTATGTATATTTTAGTCATAAAACAATTAACAGCTATAGCAAATTTAGTAAGAACTTTTTATAATATAAACTCTACATTTTATTAAGACATGATATATATATTATCATTCTATTTAAACTTTGTTATAAATTTACTATCAATAATCAATTTTTTATTAATGAAGATTAGTTAATAAACGTTTTTCATTGTCGAATAGACGTGCTTATCATTCGTTATCTGAATACCTTGGCTAATTAATCGATTCATAGATTTTACTTACAAAATTCTTTTTTCCGCATATTTATTACAGTTAAAGTAGGTAGGTATTTTAGTTTATATACTATTTTATATATCTAACGCATTATGCAATTTATTGAGAGGGAATCTAGTGCCGAGTCGCGTCACTGGCCCTATTTTTTCTAACTCGATTTTTAGTTTTATTTAAAATATCATTTGAGTTCATACATCAAACAAGAATCGAATTCACAACTACTGTGTATAGTCAGGCAATTTTTTAGTTTTTTAGTTTGTGTTTTTAGTTTTATTTAGCCTTTTCTGAATGTTTTGAGTGTTTTATATCAATCAAATTGACTAAAAGACTACATTTACTTCAATACTAATGGTAGTATGTAAAATGAGAGTCACAAGGACATAGCTGTTAGAAATAAAAAAAAAGAAATTCTAAATTAAAACTGGCATTTTCTATCTAATATTAGTTCTGAAAACCGGTTTTAGAACAAATAAAAATATAAGATACAATACAAATGGGCGATAGATTAATTATTAGTAAAAAAAAACAAATGGAAGCTACGATACAATTTATAAATGTTTAATTGTGCAAGAGATTAAGAATAATTATTTTGCTATTTATATGTTTTTCTATTTATAATATTTATGATTATATAGAGTCGCTATGGTAGTACATAATATTTATCTACACGTACACGTCAGTTATAAAACAATAACTTTTGCTTTTAATGTGACGGGTGAGGTTGGTGTTTATGTCAGTAAAAACTGGGTACATTGCCATAAATTATTCTCTATACTTGATAAGCTGGATATATGAATAGAGACATTGACAAATGTTTTAATTCACAATAAATATGTATGTAATAATTAATTGTTATTCATAATGTGTATACATTGCACATAGATTTTTTTTATTACAAAGTGATAATATTTTAATTTTTTGTTCTCAGGGATAGTCCAAGATGTTTGTCACGGGAGTCGTCAGGCGCTCCGCGCTGTCCCTCCAACGACTCAGTTTACTCCGGACGGAGTGCTCCCAGTATGCCGCTGCCAGCCGCCCTCTCGGCCGCTCTACCAGCCGCTTTACCGGCCGCCCTACTCCCTCCCCACTCAGCTGCGGTAGCCGCCTACCTCGGTGCTGCGGCCGCAGCTGCTCAACAGAGACTCTTGATGTCCTGCCATGAAGACATG
Organism: Dione juno; assembly: GCA_037127375.1. Classification (NCBI taxonomy): domain Eukaryota; kingdom Metazoa; phylum Arthropoda; class Insecta; order Lepidoptera; family Nymphalidae; genus Dione; species Dione juno. Next base: position 1,679,279 of record JAXRJS010000041.1, read on the forward strand.
ATGGACTCCGAAAGAAGTGATGCAGTCCTTGACTTTAGTACTAAAAGAAGTGAATCTCCTAACGATGATGATGATGATGACGCAGTTAATCTTAGCAAGATTGAAAACGGGCCGCTAGATTTATCTGTAGGTACTAGAAAACGTGGACCAGAAGACTCACCGTCTCCAGTACCAAGTAGAAAAAGTTCAAGATCGTCTGATTTTAAGCCAATCACGACACCGTGGGCAAATCCAGTAGCTCCACATTTGCCTTACTTTGCAGCAGCAGTGGCAGCTGCCAGTTTATCTCCCAAAGGTGGAGTACCAGCTGAATGGAATGGAAAATTGAAGCATAGCACTCCAACCCCGAGTGATGCCACTAAAGCTCTAGAAAAGATGAGTGAATTAAGCAGATTAGGAGGAGAGGAATTATTTAGATCTGTTCAGAGCGCAGCGTTGAGCGCCGGGCTTACTCCAAATGCAGCCGCGCGACATTCCGCCTGGCAATCTCACTGGCTGAACAAAGGAGCCGACCAGACTAAAGACGTATTGAAATGCGTTTGGTGCAAAAAGAGCTTCAATTCTCTTGCTGATTTAACTGTACATATGAAAGAAGCAAAACATTGTGGAGTTAGTGTATCGGTGCCACCATCATCAGGTGCTCCCATGCCAGCTTCACTACAGCCACCTTCAAGTTCACCATCAACTCCATCACACAACTCTTCATCTTCAAGTGGTTCATCTAAACCTAACCATAACGACCTTAATATGCTCATTAAGGAAAACATGCCGATACCAAGAAAGTTAGTTCGTGGCCAAGATGTATGGTTAGGCAAAGGCGCTGAACAAACCAGACAAATACTTAAGTGCATGTGGTGTGCTGAAAGCTTCCGATCGCTGGCTGAAATGACAAGCCACATGCAACGTACCCAACATTATACAAACATAATATCACAGGAGCAGATAATTTCGTGGAAGTCTTCGGATGAAGCTAAGGGATCTAACTCAAGCAATCCTGGCACCAATAATGCAGCACCTCCTTCAACAGGAACTAGTAGTCATGTTAGCGCAGTTTTAACATGTAAAGTATGCGACCAAGCGTTTAGCTCTTTAAAAGAATTAAGTAATCATATGGTTAAAAATTCACATTATAAAGAACATATAATGCGTTCGATTACAGAAAGCGGTGGTAGGAGACGACAGACGCGTGAAAAACGAAAGAAATCGTTGCCAGTTAGGAAACTTCTCGAATTAGAAAGAGCTCAACATGAGTTTAAGAACGGTGAGGGTAACGGTGTTCCCATGGGTAAATCTATTAGGGATTTCGGTAGTGGTAGCCGTATTACTTGCGAAAAATGTGGAGATAAAATAGAAACTGCTGTTTTCGTAGAGCACATTCGACAATGTATAGGTGCGCCCATGTCAAATAACCAAAGGAATTTTTTAAAGAGTGCTCTCCTCTCTAATAATATAATTCCGCCTGATGTGCCCGGTCATATAACTCCTACTGGTCGTGACGGACGTAAAAGTATCAACGAGGAAATTCCTTCACCCGGATCTGCACATCACCGCTCCCCTTCTTCTGTTAATGATGCTTCACCTAGTTCCAAAGATCCTAACGTGAGCAATGAAAAAAGCTCATCGCCATCAGTGCTTAACGCTATAGAGCAATTAATAGAAAAAAGTTTTGATACTCGTTCTCGGCACTCGGTACCTGGCATGCCAGGAGGATCATCGCATGCTCCTATCGGTTCTAGTATTTTGAAAAGACTGGGTATAGATGAAAGCGTAGACTACACAAAACCTCTAGTAGATCCCCAAACAATGAGTATGTTACGTAATTATCATCATCAGCAGGGCTACGGTCGTAGGGAACGCAGCGGTAGCGAATCTAGTTCTATGTCAGAACGAGGTGGAAGTAGAGTTGAATCTCTTACACCTGATAGAAAATTAGACTCATATCACATGACTCCACGTACTACTCCAGATACTCGCGGCTCCCAAACCCCCGCTTCTGAAGATCGCCCTACTGAGGTTAGGATAAAAAAGGAAATCACTGACGATGAAGAACGCGAAAATGGTGTCGATTTAAGTAATCAACCAGTTAGGGTTAAGACAGAGGTAGACGATGAAGAAGAGCAGGCTAGGCCGAGCAGCGTGACTGAAGAAGACGTAAAGCCCGTCCCAAAACGAGAAAGTGAAGGCCCGAGCCCTTCTGCTAGTCCTCGTAGTCCGGCTAGCGACCGATCTGCACCAACGCCTGGTGCTGATAGGAAACCAGCTTCTAGCTTGGGAGCTTTATCTTCCATGTTTGATAGTCTTGCTGGAGGTGGTTCCTCAAACGAACCTAGCTCCTCTCGCCGTAGCGGCAGCCACCCTCTAGCAGCTTTGCAAAAGCTTTGCGATAAAACTGAAACAAGCACGTCCCGTGCGCCCGCTCCATCTCCTTCTCCTGCTGGTCCTCCTAGCATTTTAACCTTCAGCTGGGCTTGTAATGACGCAGTTGTTACCGATTCGATTATGAAGTGTGCGTTATGTGATACTCCATTCATATCGAAGGGGGCATACAGACATCATCTGTCGAAGATGCATTTTGTTAAAGACGGCGCTTTACCAGAACCGGTAGTAGTGAAGGCCCCACCCGCTGGGTCACCTGGTGTACATAAAAGCGGAGGGTCCAACGCGGCATCTCCGCAGGACCCTCGCAGCCCATCTCAATCTTTTGATGAAAGTCCTCACTCCAAATTCCTAAAATATACGGAACTGGCAAAGCAGCTGTCAAGCAAATACGTGTAGACTAAGGTCGGTCGGCCATCAGTTGTGATGATAGCATATCCTGATACGAACCTGTCTAGGGTTAGGTCGCGACGCGACGTTAAGTATTTCGAAACTCTTTGCCAATTTAACTATTTAGGTAACACTTAGTTCACCGCATAGTTCGGTTAGTGTAATTAACGACTAGCGACATAAGTATACGCCAAACGTCTTACGTTCATATAGAGTAAGAGAATATTTTGAAAATATTGCCTTTAGAAGACGGTTGTCGCGGCCGGAGGAGGGCAGGGCTTCTTCCATACGTTGTAATTCCATTTCGATAAATGTAAATATAAGTCATATTAAGTTTTAAAAGTTCAATTTCGATCTCTCGTAAATGTATATTTTTTTTTGCTAATAATCCAAAACATTGGATGCTACGCGCCGCTACGCGTGGTCCGCCGTAGCGTCGCGTGTAGACAGTATTTAATGAAAATTCGTTGCAATATCGTTTCAATCGTGAATCGCGTTAGTTAGCATTGGTTCTTATGTATGTATATTTTGTGGTTTCGCTCAGTGCTGATGTCCGTCGATGCACAATCTCGGAGATCTAATCTCATTTAAGTTGTACATACGCAGTTCATAGCATGCAATAATAAAAACTTTTAGTGTAAATTTCTTCTAGACGCTCCCCACGCGAGGTTGCTATTTATTATTTAGTGTTAAGTGTAATTCTAAGACGATTCTTCTGTGACCGAGTGTATACCGCAGATCGGTTGTGATCAACCGGTCGATATTTTAAAAAGTGATAATTATACAATTTTCTTTAAAAAGGACTATTACATTCGTATACGCTTAGAACCTTCTTCCACTGTAACAGCAGATATACGATGTATATACGGTACTCGAGTAAAAACTCCTTTTATATTATAAATATTGTAACTAAGTAAGTTCAAGATATCAATCAATGGGGTCTATTTGCACAGCCATAGGGCACTTGCTCCCATACAAGGTTGTGCAATCAGATGCTAAAGTGAAAATTTTAAATGATAAATCTTTTTAATGATAATGAAACGTACGAAAAATGTATACGCTAGCTCCATGATGAGACTTTGCTCATTCTTTATTAAAAAAAAAATACTGTGTTGAATATTAATTTTACCAAATTTAATAATCTTATTTAATATTTTATGTTGTATTTCAAAATGCAATTAAAAGCTCAAAGAAATATATATGTTAAATACTAATTAATGTATTTTATTTATTGACCCCTTTTTTTTTCTTTAGCTTTAGAATTTTGGTACATGTAATTATGTATAAGAATCAGTTTAAAGTATGGTTGTAGTTTTTTTTTTTCTAATGGCAATAAATTTATTGAAAAATGAGAATAATAAATAAATCTTAAAACTTTTTGAAAAAAAAATATATTAAAATTTAATAGATAAATAATACTGAAAGAAATAGAAAAGTAAATAAATCATAATAAACTATGAAATAATCATGATAAAATAAAATAAAAAAAAACTATTATATAATAAACTATAGTATAAAAAGAAATTACAATAAAATAAACTTAAATTTTCAATTTTGAATTGTAAATTTAAAAATATTCAAAATATATGGATGCTATATTAACATGTATAAGTAAATATAAAAAAAAAATACTAATATGATAATAGTATTATACATAATTCATTCGAGAGGTAAAGATAAAGCATGACTTTGACCTCCCCTCCTCAAGTGGAGAGAGTTCTCTCTGTGAAATTAAAAATATAAAAAAAATTATATTCTATGGTCAAATTGCGTAATATATAAATATGAATAGTTTTATATCTATCTATCTGATAAAGTACTCAAAATTAAGATAATATTGGTCCTCTAGTAAATATATATTTTTATTAATATTCATGTTAAGCTCAATTTAAAGTTTAATCTAATTAATATAAAATTGAAGCAATATTATATACAAAAGCTTTCTTCAAAGATTTATACGAACTTTTCTATAGATATAGCTCTGATCGGGAATCGAATCCAATCAACACCCCGTATCAAGCTTGAACTATTGAAATCATCCAAGATCGACTACTAAAGGGTGATTTAATTGGATAATTTAAAACAAAACGTCATATTAATCGGTCGTCATCACCGTTTTGACAGACAGGAAGGGTTTGCGGTGTCAACTTATGAAACGCAACGCGATTTACCAGAATTTAGCTTGTAAATTTAGTAAATGGATTAATTATTTACCATTGTTATTGGTAGACGGTCGTGGGTTCGATTCCCACTCGGGGGGAATGAATTATTTCATTTTTCCGTGTGATGGTTTTGGTATCAATTATCCCGGATCTGTTTGTAGTAAAAATATTTATGTTTCTTTAGTCTCAAGTCTTGGTGGTGTCAAAACTAGGCATAACAAAGAAATTAATTTAAGAATTTTGTGAAACTTAAAAATATCTAAAAAGCATAAACAAACATACAGTAAAAAGTCTTGCTTTAGCCGGACCTGAGTTATGATTAATAAATGAAAGAAAAACAATACAATTAAATAATTCAAATTCAGTATTATAGCAATATAGTACAGCTTTAAAGTACAAAAACACAAAAAGCTCCTTGAAAAGCTCTTTCATAAATGTGGTAATGATCGATCGACATTATATTTAATTTGAGACCGTCGCAGCGACACAGCGTCTGACCCTAAACAACAGTTGTGGGTTCGATTCTCACTCAACGAGCAGTGATGAATATTTTTATTAGAAATATTCCCGTTTGTAATTATGTTAGACCGAAATGCAATTTTGAGACTAATTGGGACCGTCGTCTAATCCCATCCCTTGCCATTCAATATGCCCGAAATGAAAAAAAGGTGGAGACCAGCCATATATCATCAATCTCTGTGCCTTCCCATCAATATATAACATATACAATAAATTATCAAAACTAAAATCTATAATTAACCAACGATATTATTACAAACGAAAACCATAAATGCCATAAAATTTGATACACAGTCAAATAAATCATATACGTAACCGTCAGTATTGACGGTCGGGGGACGAGGGCCGATCATTACCCTGCCTACTGGGGACAAAACAAAATGCTGTTTTAATTAGTAGTTCGTGTAATGGCTTTGTCTGGACTCTAGGTGATAGATTGCAAATTGTCATAATATATTTGATATTTCTTTATTATTATTACACAAATAAACTAGATTAAAAAAATTGCTTCACGCTATTTCCCGCATATAGCGGGATAAGCAGAAGGAACCTAGTGTTAAGACACTCCGTTGTCCGGACGGAAGTCTTACATGACATTGCGTGATGCACTTTCTCTTTAAATAGATTCAAATTGTTACTATGAAGCGAAGAGTGGAGAAATTCGTCTCTATAGTGAAATGTAAGTAGAAAGTTAAAGTATTCTAACACTAAGGAAATCTTGAGATGAGTAAATTAAAAAAAAAAATAGAAAGAAATGAAGTTACTTATGTGGACGGGCTCTTAAATAATAATGAATATTTCGATTTGTGTTTATTTCTACATATTAATAAGTTTTTTTTAAGCTTTTTGTATTATTTTTAGCTTCAGGCTGTATCCCGCTTATAGAGAAGGGAGGAGAACCTAGTGTTAAGATACTCCGTTCCCCCCTTTCCGCCAATATTTGAGCCATTATATATTGAACCGTGGATCTCAACATTACGCCTTTCCAGAGCGAGAAAATGAAAATTCAGTACTTCCCCTGAATCGACGCATCACCCCGCTTTAGCAATGCACCACAATGGACGCGTGAATGGATATTTTTCAGCTTCACGCTGTATCCCGCACATAGTAGAGTACGCGGAGGGAACCGTAGGTAGAAGGAACCTAGTTGAGACACTCGCCGCTAAGTTCCCCGCTTTCCTCATTATAGATATAATATTTTTTAAATTCTTACTTTTTTAATTTGATTTACACTATTCAAGCACTGTATTTTCTAAAATACATAATAACTCTATCATTAAGTAACTCTACTTATAACTAGATTTTTTTTAAAAATTTATTCTATTTATTTCTTCTTAATTTATTCTCCAGTACAGTCCAGTTAAATGTTTACTATTATTATTCCATATTACACAAACATATATATACGAGTATATAAAACAAACACAAAATCATGGATCGTTTCATTATTCAACGGCTGCCCTCAAAACGATTTGCCTTATTCAAAGTGTATTGGCCTCCTAATTATTATCAAAACAACCGCCGACTTGACGTCTTCACATCGACGCCACCTCACCTTTATCACTATAACGATGTCATCTATCGCCACGTTACGTACAGACGATTCAATTAATTATATATATATATATATATATATATATATATATATATATATATATATATATATATATATATATATATATATATATATATATATATATATATATATATATATATATATATATATATATTCTATTTCACGCTTTATCCCGCTTAGAAGGACAGGCAGAGAGGTGAGAGGTAGGAGTTATAAATAAATATTAGCATTCGTCCCAGTTAACCCACAAACATCTTGCTTACAACTAGACGCTGTTCTATTTACTTACAAATTAATATACACTAACCAGTAATCGATCCTCATATCGCCTCAAACGTACGTTCAGTTAAGCACTAAGCCTTTAAGATTTTTATTTTCATATTTAGTGTACCTAAGCGAATGTGACAGTTCAAACGTGTAGCGCCATCTAGTGTCGAATAGGAGAAAACTATATTCCAAATAAAAGGTCTGGTCTGTTGAATAACCCTTATACAGTTAATTACACTTTTAAAATTTAATTTCTAATCATATATTTTTTTTTAATCAAAATGCGTTTTCAACATATAGAATTTAATTAATTCTATAACACGTATAAACGTAAACCCGTTGGTATATCGGGAAATCCTCTCTAGTATGGGGTACTTCAGGTTTCTTCTACAATGCCTAGTTTTGGGTGTGCGTTGTCTGTCTGTAGTCAGCTATAGCGGTTAGATAATAGATTCTTATAATATTTAAAAAGAAAAAAATATATAATTATTTATGAAATGTTATATTTTTAATTTAATTATGTTAAAATGGAGTAGCGTTTTTATTCTTTTTTGTTATTTTTAAAGTGTTAATCCACACAAAGGGTTAAAAATTATATGGCTTAGTGGTCAGAGCGCTTGGAGGTTTCCATCAGGTGCGGTTTCAAATCCCGTTGCGTTACAATTTTATATGTATTTTTTTTACTGGTTATTTTTTTAACTTTAGTCCTAACTAAGTGTATTTCTAGTCGTGCTGGGCTAAATGCTAATGCTTTTAGACAAAATTACCAGTAGGAACATCTTTAATAGCATCAGCCATATCAATGGTTACTTTTTTAATTAGGTCATGCGACTATTCATACATATTATATTTAAACATTTATACAAAATTTTGTGAAAAAATGAGAAAAACAGAACATATGACCTTCAATCCAAACAAATGACCTTCACATTAAACCAGTTATTTTATCCAACCAAAAGTCAAGTACACCAAAATCTAACACAAAAGCTGCTGACCGATGGGTCTCTTTGACCCCTCATTGAGTAAATAGCGAGATTTGGATCACACAATAAATGATTTAGTTCAGCCGTCGTAATAAGTGGACGAATGTCCCTCCACACCCCGTCATTTGTCTTACGGTTAACGTAATAGCGGGCATTATTGATACTGGACTACAGTTTGGGATTTTTGCATTTTATAGATAAGTAGAGTAAGTTAAGTGTTAAGTCTATGACTTTGATATATAGGGTATGTGCAATAAATGATATTGTGTAAAAAAACATTTAAGGACCGTCGTGGCGCTGAGGCATAGCGGCGTCTGCCTGTAAACGCGACGGTTTGTGGGTTCAATTTCCACTTGGGGAGAACAATTCCTCGAGAGGCGGAAAGTGGGGGACGGAGAGTGATAGCACTAGCTTCCTTTAGGCTACAGCTCCCTCTGCCTACCCTGTTATGTGCGGGATACAACATGAAATAAAAAAATTAAAAAAGACAGTAAGCATGAAATGTGACTGGCCAAATTAATTCACTAAGAAAGCATTTGTGCAATAATTTTTAGTTATTGTTTTGTGAAGTACGAGTACTCGTATATATACTATATGTATATATGATAAAATCGTCCTGATGTCTGTACTCACATTTTGTATATATATTGTAGGCATACATATATATTAATTTAAGTATTTTGTGGCAAATTTTTAACTCTACTAAATCACTGAACTCTTAGGAAAAGAAATTATATCTATATAGTCTTGTAAGTCTTGTTATATATATATATATATATATATATATTATATATATATATATATATATATATATATATATATATATATATCTATATATATATATATATATATATATATATATATATATATATATATATATATATATATATATATATATATATATATATATATATATATATATATATATAAAAAGGAAAATGTAAAAAATTACCTAACATAAGATACGAACTGTGTGTTTGTAGTGCATTAGTAAAAAATAATTATTACTAATTTAACACTTATTATTATTATATATGTTATATTTTATAAGAAAATATATTTAATATCTATCTATGTACATAAATAACCTAGTCACTTTATCATATTTTTTTATACAGGACACTATTGCATTTACTAACATTTACTATGTCTTTGAGAGGTTTGAGGTCGCTACTACAATTTTTTTTTTTGTATGATCCCTTAATCGAGTAACGTTAGAGGCTACTTAATATAACAATATTAGTTTTGATTTAACCGACTGTAGCAGCGGTCCGAGTTGCTTCAAGCACTTGGTTTATATTTGTAATAAATAAAAATCATATTTCCAAATACAATATAATAATTTAAAAAGAAATTATCAAATAACATTAGCACTTTACTGGTATAGAATAAAATATACACTTATGCTTAGTTTTATAAGAAATAAACAGGTTTCTTTAGTATTATTATTATATTATTAATAATTGGTTTCTTTATTATTGTTATATTATTAATAATTTGAGCATGAGGACGAAGCTGAGAGAGAGAGAGACGAGATGCTCTCGACTTTCCTCTCTTTTGTCCAATTATAAGATTACTTTCATAACAACATATTATTTTAGCCCACCCTACCAAGTTTTAGGGATATGTAACCATATAAATTTATATAAATATATAATAAATGTGATATAAATGCTAGTGACTCAGTAAGGTTGTGGCTAATAGTATAGGGTATTCGTGGGTTCGATTCTCATATGAGGATATAGGTAATATAATTTTAGTATCAACTTACTAGAAATATCGTTGATATTTTTATATTTTTTTTAAATTAAAACTAAACACAAAGAAGTTTTTATGGTTTTAGCAAACTTTTTACAGATTTATACACATGAGATACATTAACAATGTATTTATTTTCATAACGGTGTTATATTTCGATGTTGTTCAAAAAGTAATAATTTAAAGAAGAAAATCTAAATATGCATTATATCGATTTCATATGATGCTTAAAAAAACTTTAAATTCTAAGAAAAAAACATAATATATCTTTTAATATGTAAGTTCATTTTTGATAGAACAATTCAAGATATACACAATGTAGCAACCTTCAGTTATTTATTTAGTCTAATTAGTAAACACAATATTTAAGTTCGTCAACGCATCCACATACTCTCAGGTTGTAGATGTCTATGGGTGAGGATGTCCACTTATCATCAGATGGCCCTTCGGCTCGTTTGCCTTCTTATAATATAAAAAAAACACAAGGCGAAGCGCGGCGTTGAGTTCCGCCACTTGTTGAGAGACCCGGTATGCCTCGAAAGGTGACTTCTGCCTACCAAGCTATGTAAAGCTAAAAAAAATAAAAATTAGTACACTAAATAAGGCAATCAGTTTTTTTAAGTGAATCCTATGTAAATATTAAAAAAATAAAGAGCAGAATATTAGTACTCTACATTCTTTACTACTCAAACGTAAAGGATGTAGAGTCACAAAATGACCCCTTGCATTATTACACCGTGACACCAACATGAATCATCGATATACGCTAAAGTGTACAGTAAGCTATAGCCGACGCAAAGTTTGCAAAGTTTAAAACGGGCCATCTGTCGTGATGGATGGCTGGACATGTGTCCATTAGGCAAGTGAACTCCAAACAACGCGACGGCGAGAACGTGGTGCTATAAGATATTGAGTTAATTTCTTTTTGTGCTTACAAAGAAAATTTATTAAGCTTCGATTTCCACTTGGGAAGAATTGATTATTTTCATCATTCGTTCTAGTACCAAAGGAAAGCGCGGTAGTAGAGTCAATAGGTTCCCTCTGCCTACCCCTCTATATGCGGAATAGAGCGTGAAGCTAAAAAAAATACTAAGAAAATATAATATATACTAAGAATATACTAAGAAAATATAATATAGAAAATATAATACTCAAATAATTACTTATTTTTACGGAAAATTTGCCCCTCAACAGCTTTCTCCTTTTTTTTTGAGGAAAACTATGTAATTATTTTCGCATTGATAACGAGATTTTTTTAAATAATATAGATAGATACGTAAAAACATTAGAAAACTATTAAAAATCGGAATTTTTAACTGAATCGAAATATTTTTTTTCTATTTCGATTCAGTTCTATAGTAATGGTATTTCGAGATTGGCAGCTAAATCACTTCCCACTATCACGAACCGTTCTTCTTCTTCTCTTTGGTTATGTTATCACTAACACAAAAATGATTAAAAAGAGATTTTTATGTATCCGTCATCCGTCATCCGTCATCCGTCATCCGTCAACCGTCATCTGTTATGATGGGGATTGGGGACGAATGAATGAATGATAAATATATCAAAGCACTTACGACAGTCTTTCTTCCTACAATATATTTGAATTTCTCACTTTAAAATTAATTATTTATTTACTATTATCATATTACATTGGACTTATAAATACGAAACTTTTTTATAGAATCTAAATATATATATATATATATATATATATATATATATATATATATATATATATATATATATATATATATATATATATATATATATATATATATATATATATATATATATATATATATATATATATATATATATATATATATATATATATATATATATATATATATATATATATATATATATATATATAACTTTTACGTTACTAAGCACAGATAACCTAACAGATAACGCAGCCGAAATTGTTTTTAAAGAGTCACAAAGATCAAATCACATAGAAAAAAATTGGAAAAATTCCATCGAAAATGGGAAAAAACAGGATTTTACATTTATAGCCAATGCAAATGAAATTGCGGGCTCTAAGCTCATAAAAAGATTGATTTATCAACTAATATTGATATATACTAACACCACTATATTAACATATATGACATATTGTATGCTAACACACTTATATGTAAACAATCGCTTAATTATCCACGTTTCGCTAAAACAGTTTAGTAGCAGAATTGAATAGCATAAAGAAAAATAAAATTTATAAAATATACTTATATTTTATAAATTAAACAAATAAATGACGAAGCTGTTCTCCAAAAATATCTCTCATACGTCGACGTCTCGTCAACGTCAGCTCTATAGATTGTCAGCATTCAAGAGTGACTTTTTGTGGTAAATGCACCTTTTGGGTTGAAATGTTTATTTAAAATTTCATCACGGCGGAGCGGCGTCTGACTGTAAGCACGATGATTGAAAGCTTGATTTTCATTTGGGGAGAATTAGCTGAGTTACGCCACCGTCCCAAAAGGCGGCAAGTTGGGAACGGAGTGTCATAACACTAGGTTCCCTCTGCCTGCCGCTATGCGGGATACAGCGTGAAACTAAAAAACAACTCCATAATAATATATATATATATATATATATATATATATATATATATATATATATATATATATATATATATATATATATATATATATATATATATATATATATATATATATATATATATATATATATATATATATATATATATATATATATATATATACATAGTTTCAAGTTTTCAAGGTTCGTAACGTATAAAAAACTAAATTAAGAAACTACTATACTACTATAGTATACATACAGGTACAAGCGACTTCTATACTTCTATAGATGTCAACGCGACTTTCAAGCGACAGTTGATTGAAGTGAGTAGGGTCCTTCTATTTTGTTGTGACAGAATCAGGTGCATGCCTTGAACAGTGAAAGGATTTCGGATTGAATCCACTTGAGTTAAATAGCTTATAGATTATAGCTTATATAGCTTTCTTTCTATTTATGGCTTAAGAATATCAGCTGTTACAGAATATGGCTTTTATAATAGGTATTTAGTTTGTTCTTATAAAAATAAATAAATTGAAGACGATATTCTTTTTTAAATTCACACTGTATCCTGCATATAGAAAAGTAGCCACAGATAACTTAAAGTGATAAGGGTTTTATGTCACTGAATTATATATAATATTACAGATTTAGGAACAATTATGATTTACTTTAAAACATTATCTATTACAAAATAAAAACAAATCAAAATATATTATAATATAGCAAGATTATTTCAATGGACGCCAAGTCTATTTCGGCATTCAATATTTGAGTTCTTAATTTGATCAGATGTCAGTTGATTTAAAATTAAATTTACTTTTTAGGTCCTGTCTTGTCAAAACGTGGGATAGATATGTCCTTTCGACGTTTTAGTTTTATTTGTAATAAGCTTATATGTAAGCTTTTATTATTAGTTATAAATGATTACTAAATATATATAAATTCATATATAGTAACAATCTAAAAATGATTGAAGCCCAAAAAATATTTTGCGTGGACTGAAAAACATAAAAGTTGTATTGGATTTTCTGGTCTTTTTTCCTAAATACTACTTTACTTTACTCTACATGCCGAATTTTAGATTATTTTGTCTGTCCTTTATCTGTCTGTAAATCAGTAACGGAAGAGTTTTATATATAGGTATAGTTCAAACAGTCATCAATGAAGTGTTAAAACTTCCTAGCCTAAGAAATATTAAGATAGGAAAAAATAAATAGCCTTACATTTCCTAAAATGAACTGAAGACAGTGTGCGGAACTAATAACTCATTATAGCTTTTGAAGTTTGAACGATATACGCCCACGTCCTTAGTAATGTATCTCTTTAATTATTTTACCTTTTAAAAAGTCAATCCATAGTCACGATAGTAGCGGGTTCAATTTCCTTAGAAATTTTATACTTGTAACATCTAATAAAAAAGTAAGGCTAGAAAGTATTATATTATTAAACAGTCTTCCAATAATTAAATTAAAAAACATATAAATAAAAACCTCCTTTAAATTAGATAAGAACTTCTAAGCACTACACGTATCCAAATACACTACCACTGCACTATAACATACAATTAACTAAAAATGTCTCATTATAGAAAATAAGTTAAACCAAATTGTAATCCGAACTATCCAACGTGGCCCATTTAAAACAATATTCGTAACTATTTAATTTACTAGGGCACTTAATCGATCGAACACTTTTTGACCGTACGTACACATTTTACACCTTATACACATTGTATTAAGGTAACGAAATTTAAAGTTGAAATATGAGAGGTTGAGTCCCCGACAACATTGATTGATGTGCCCTGACTGACGGCTGCACGAAAGTAGGGGCGAGGCTGCATATCCAAGGTATAAGCGGCAGCGTATATTATTTATATATAGTAAATGTCAAATTTCGGATGGCAAATAGTTTGCAGTGCTTTGACACTAGATTTTCTCTGTTTTTGCTAAAATATGGAGGAAGTTCTTGATCAGCAGAATTAGTATTATAAATATTAGAAAAAAATGCATATATAAAATCTTTGAAACAACTTTGGATGAACTTTTTCTTCTATGTCTTATATTATATATGTATTTATGTACATATATTTTTTTTAATTCCATATAAATCAAAAAAATTGCGGAGAAACGGGAACGGTGTGTTTTAACACTGAGTTCCCTTTCCCTATCCTGCTATATGCGGGATTCAGCGTGAAGCTGTTTATTTACTTACAAAAAAATTATAACAAAAGTATGTAAAATCCCATGCATTATCACTTATACCATGACCGATAGTTGGGGCGCGCTGTTACGTAAACAACCACACTAGACTGTAGAGTACACAAGGTGACCTGACCGTTTTTAACACGGGAGGGTTAAATTTATAAAACTTTTATTATATTTTGTATAATAGTTTAAGTTTAAATTTAAATTTTCGGTTTAAAATTTGTATTTGATATTAGATGCTTTGGGAAATATTATTTTCAGGTTCAAATAAAAAAAAAATGTACATTTATCTCTACCTCTAAGTATGACGTCATGTCTCTTTTTGCTCCGCATCATGCATTATTACTTATGAAATTTATATAAAATTGAACTTGACAAGAAAAAAATATTATAAATATTTTTTTATTTTATTTTGATAAATTGAATTAGAATTGCTTTTACATAATGTTTAATGCTTTGATACACATAAATTAAAATGCATTTAAAAATATAATAAATAAATGCTGGTGCCTTAGTAATAGGGCTCCTTTAAGGATAGGGCTCCAGAATAACAATACCAGGCTTGTGTATAAATATTCTAACCTCAACAAAAATCGAACCCAAACCATCGTCTTATTAAACTAAACTAAACAAAAACCAAAATAATTCAAAGCAATTATTTACATATTAATTAAATAATAATGAAATAAAAAATTAACACTCGTATCTACTTGTGCTTAAAATCTCTAAACGTGAACAGTTATCTTAAATTTTCAAGAGATGGACCATCAGCATCCGAACAGATGACATCACTTGTATATTAATTGCATATGAGTTAATCGATTGGCTCCCACGACCGCTGAAACGTAGAACAACACAAGTTTTGTCATTAATTTTCATGAACTAATGTAACTTGAGCTGTATTTGTATGAAAATAGAAATACAGATATTGTGGTGAATAAATATTAATAAATTTTGTAATTATTTTTTGGTGTACAGTGTACACGTGTGATGGATTCGATTCTAAATCAGTTGAAAGTTCTTTTTTTCTATTTGAATAATTGTTTAGTGCTGTCGCAAGCCAACATTCAATATGTCTAAAATGACCAGAAGTGTGAGAACGGAGTGTCTTAACACTAGCTCCTCTCAATCTACTCTGCCGTATGCGTGGTACAACACTGAGTCCTATATAAAATGGACGACAGCAAAAGCTTTTGGTTAGGTTGTACGTTTTAACGACAGTTTTTGTAAGACCGGAGCGCCACTTGGACTTATTAAGCGCCGCAACTAAAGTTGATGTACGGATGACATGTTATGATGGATAAGACTGTTATATTTAATATTAAAATTAAATGTCGCTTTCTTAGCTAGAGTCTCTGGTAACAGAGGTAGAGGGAGACCTTGGAAGAAGAAAACACTGTTAAAGGTACTAGAGAAAGGCATGTATGAAGAGGTTAATGTCAGTGGACGAGGCGAAAGAGGCTCCTTTCTTCGCTCGTTCTCTCTGGCTACCTCGTATATATATATATATATATATATATATATATATATATATATATATATATATATATATATATATATATATATATATATATATATATATATATATATATTATATATATATATATATATATATATATATATATATATATATATATATATATATATATATATACGCAGCAATATCTATACTATAATAATCCAGAGTACATCCAGGCACGGCTAGTCGCTATTAGTCTAAAGATTCGTCGCTTTGACAATTGATTTATGTCCATCAAGGCTCGTCATGGCGCTCGCGCATCTGCCATCCACTTCTCAGAACAAATAACGCTCAAAGATTATTTAGAAGAACGTGTATTTCGTATATTTTGTTTATTTCGATGTATTTTATATTTTTCTTAATTTTTCGGAGAGAATTTAATGTGTTCTATTATTTTTTTAAGTATTAAATAAATTAATAGCTTCATATAGCAGTGTAGGTAGAAGGTAGCTAGTGTTAAAACACTCCGTTTCCATTTTTCATTCAATTTTCCAGACATTACATGTTAGATGGCGGAGAGTTACCGGAGAAAGGAAATAAAAAATCATTACCCGGATTGTAAATCGAACCTGCAACCGTCGCAATACTATTAAGCAGACAGCAGCTGTGACGCTGCACCACGCCGGCCTCAGATAATATTTTTATTATGCACAATATATTTATTATCACTTATTATTATCTTTATTACGATAATTTATATAAGTTATAATGAAGCTTACATTATTGCATTGGTTGCGCAAGCGCACAACTGCGTAATCGTGCGTCTCTTGACAACTTTTACATGCACATATTAAACGTATCACTTTGGAAGGTGTTAAACTGACGTACAATTAAATATGATTATTTTGTTCTTTTTATAAATATATAAATAAAAGTATCATATAAAGATATTATTGTAAATAACTTTTTTTAATTTTTCGCTTTTATAGATTATTATTCTAGCAATGTTGCTATAATGTACTGTAATATTATTATTTTTTTGCTTCACGCTGTATCCCGCACATAGCAGGTTAGGCAGAAGGAACCTAGTGTTAAAACACTCTGTTCTACACTTTCTGCCTTTCGGGACATTGCGTGCTCAACCTGAGTGAAGGGAAAAAGCTTATCGTCCCCATAATAATGAATATCTTTGTCTATATTATACTCTAATACTATGTTTATTGATAAGACCAGAGGGTACAAAATGAGGTCGCCTTGGCGCAGCGGCACAGTGTCTGGTCAGTCAGTAAATGTTACGGTCGTGGATTCGATTTCCTCTCGGAGCAATGATTTATTTACATTTTCTTCGCTCTGGTAAGTTGGCAAAGCACGGCGTTGAGTTCCGCCACTCAACACGCAATGCTTCAAAGACTGTACGGAATGATGGAGAGCGGAGCATTGTAACACTAGGTACTCTCTGCATATCCTGCTATATGCGGGATACAGCGTGAAGCTAAAAAAAAATAATATATACAAACTCAAACATGAACGAAGTGACAATTCTGCAAAACTCATC
Organism: Dione juno; assembly: GCA_037127375.1. Classification (NCBI taxonomy): domain Eukaryota; kingdom Metazoa; phylum Arthropoda; class Insecta; order Lepidoptera; family Nymphalidae; genus Dione; species Dione juno. The sequence goes on from JAXRJS010000041.1 coordinate 1,697,078, forward strand.
GACAAGTGTCCGCCAGAAATCTTGGCGATATATCATCACTAAAATAGTGGCTTGGTACGTACGTACATGCGTGTTTGCGGGAGCGTTTTAGCGGGAAAAGAAACTGTTTATGTCTATTTCTAATACATAATGGTTAGCAGCTGCTTTAGTTTAGTTGTTATCGCATATTGACATGATTGATAATATACATTTTGAAAATTGAGTGATTTTTTGTACTCTAAATGTACTTTTCTTTTAGTTAACGCTTAGCTTTACGCTTAGCTTTTCGCTTAGCTTTGTGTTTAGCTTTGCGCTTAGATTTTCGCTTAGCTTTGTGCTTAGCTTTGTGCTTAGCTTTGCGCTTAGCTTTTCGCTTAGCTTTGCGCTTAGCTTTGCGCTTTTAGCTTTTAGCAGAGTAGGCAGAGAGAGAGATTTGTGGCAAAATACCCTATTTTCTTCTCGGTACCTGACTTCGAGATATGGCGTGTTGAACGACGACATCAACGCCAAGCATTCATCATTCGTTCCAAAATCGAACCAACTACCGTTGCGTTTATAGTAACGCTGTCAAATAGACAGTTAAGTTTTCATCAATATTTCAGTTAATATTATTGGGTATATGAAAAAAAAAATACTAATAATGATGAATCAATATTTCTGTTTATTATTAATTTGTTTATACTCAAAACTCTCGCCTCTACTTGCTCACAAAAAATATAAACATATATATGTAATTTTTATAATTTATATGGAAGTCTTATATCAGAAATATCATGTCAGAGGTAACGCTGTTTAACAGCACATTATATACAATCGTCATTCAGTCATTCGTCAGATTGGCCGATGGAGGACGGCTACGAAAGGCTGAGAAAGAGGTGATGGATGACAGATGAAAGGTGACAGATGACAGGTGACAGATGACAGGTGAAACTAAGAATGGATGAGACGAATGAAATTTGGGGGAAAATTAAAGAACAGACAGTGTTAACATTAGGTATTCTATGCGTACCATGCTACATACAGAAAGGACCTGAGAAAAACTTATATTTACAAAAGAAATGATCTGTATACATTAAACTCTACAAATTTCATCTCGAATATATACTAATAATTTTATTTAATACAAAAAATCTTCAACCATTTTTATATGAGACTGACACGACTGACAGACAAACTGTCACATTTATATTATTATTGCAACATTTTGTTCGTACGTATTGTATGGTATGTATAGTAATATAATATGTTAGTCTAATTAATAATCTGTCATATAAACGCCGACGAGACCGACACTGATGTGATGCGACACTGACGAGTTTAGTTAACGAAATTTTAACTTCACAAATTTATGTGTATTTGATTTCAGATGTTCTGTTCTTAACAATAGAGTCGACTTTGGCCCAAGTTATTTTTTTGCTAAATAAAAAATGCCGTTCGGTGCGATAATTATAGAGGTTTACGATAAATAGGAAAAAAATAAGTATGACAATGCAAATTATGTGTTAGCTTTTTTTATTCCAATAGACTTTTACAAGTATCTGCTGATCATCACCGGTTCGGAAAGCAGTTCTGTTGAGAAAGAGCTGGCAAGCAACTCAACAGTTGCTCTTTCAAATATCAATATTACGTAGTAGCAAATTCAATTCTCACTCCTGAGAATTATGTCAATAAGATTAAAAAAAAAGGTAGTAATTACACAAGTACTAGAATTTCACAAACCTGAGATATTGATCGGATACGAGTATGTCTAATAAAGTAGAGAACGGAGTGTTTTACTCTAGATTCCCTCTTTTCTCGCAAAATTTGGGAGACGCGTGAACAATAAATATTAATTATTCCAAATGACAAACGATATATGTCCAAAAGTCAACTAAAGTTATTGAAAGAGCTGGCTGACCAGAAATACCATTATATAGCAAAAACTATCATTTTTCAAACATATTCGTTATAATCTTTTCACATGTTATAACAATTCTAGTATTAAACGCCTACAGCCATTAGACACAACTGCGTATGCGGCTAATAAATCAATATTATACCAAAATTGGTTAAGCCAGATTCGAAAGAAACGTAAGGGGTTCCGTACTTTTATTTTTATTGTAATATTGTTTTAAATTAAGCGAAGTTAGATTCTTTGTTTTTAGTATAAATACTAGTCTACTGTCCATAGATATGATATATAAGGATATATAATACGCTATATGGGGATATAGCTTGAAATTGAAAATTATTCTACAGCTACTTACATATACATATATTATACTGAAACAAAGCAAATATTTTATATATATTATTATTAAGATTATTTGGAAAGTGTATTTCTGAAATAATTCAGTCTATCTATCATTAAAAGTAATATTAATATTTCATATTTATTTAGGGAACTCTAAAAACCAAAAAAATATACACTAACCGTGCTCCCGGGCAAAAGATTTGCATTAGTTCACTGCATTAATCATTATCACAATACCAATGACGGCCAACTTTTGTATGGCGGCCGTAAATCGTCACTGACAACGGTTGAATGATTGACAAACGTCAGTGAAAGGACTGTTGGTGCCTTTTTTTTTAAATTTCAACGAGACAGTGACTCTGCTCATTCTGATTTTACATAATACGTTTGTATCATTAACAAATGGTGTTCTTGAATTTTTTTTTTGTTATAATGACTAATTTTTTTTGTGAAGCTACTTTTGCCATTAAGGAATGTTTTTTTTAATAATGATTTATATAGTTTCCATCTTGTAATATTAGTCTGGTGGTAGTTTACTTCATTTAAAGATTTTGCTTAGAGACGATTTGGACTAATAGGTCAAAAGTTGCATTTTATTCCACCGTTATTGCTGGCTGGTGTAACATATTCCATGGTGTGCTTTTTTTGCTCCTTATATATTAGGTTAAAGCTTTCAAATATATAGGAAGATAGTTACAGAGAACGTAGGAAGCTAACTACTTCATTCTCCATTTTTTTGTCCAATTTCAAAATTTGATCCAAAGTGAGTCACGCTACTCAACAAGCAACGTCTCAAAATTTGGCACAAAATGGGGAACGGTGTGTCTGAGTGAGTGATGCGGGATACAGCGTGAAGCTACTTTTTTTTAATTTAAGTGTCGAACCCCAACGCCCTGTCTCGTCAGATCATAATAACCAAACCAAAATAAAATCCACAGCCATCCATTCATATATACATATATAATTTAAAAAAATCTCTAATAAAGGCAAGTACCAACCTAAAATATCATTTAAACGTTAATATTTCGAAACAAGTCATTATTATTTAGTTTGAACAGTTAGAAAAGCTTGAATCGTTTGATCAAAGAGCAGAAAGTGGTATCTACCATCGATCCTTCGTCAATTGTCAGTCGACGTTATCAGTCGACGGCGACGCGTGTCAATCAGATATTGAAATGTCAATGAAATTTAATGGATTTTTTATTTCAATTGTTATAACTTGTTCGATGAAGTTCGGAAGATTGATAAGTTCTGATCCCGTTCGGTTATTATATTTATTTTTGTAGAATATTATAATATTGAACACTTTTTGGCTCTATTTTTATTTTTTAACCTAATTTATAGATGTTATGACACTTTGATTTTGTCTATTTGCCCCATATCAGATGCCTAATCTGATGGAATGCGCTGTATTTCTTTTATGCAGACCAAGGAAACAATAATTTTTGAGTTTAAACAATCTCAGTCGTCATTCGAACCTGGGACCATCGTGTGTCACAGTCAATGACGTCGAAAGTTTCCATACAAAATGTACAGGCAGCACCATTTCATTGGCCCCACCTACATATTGCCATACAAAAATACTAGATTCATTATCTGGGTAATACATCAGGGTGTAATGGCTGTAGGGATGATTCATAACCAATAAATCAGTTTTGGATACAAGGCCGAATATAGGGGATGCTTTTGCCTTAGTTTCTTTGTACGAGCTTATGCTTGCGACTTTATTCAGATACGAGTATTATATGTGTGTACATTGTAATTGAGAAGGAATTGACTGAATGAAACAGTTGTGGGTTCTAATCCCATTGGTGGATTTCTGTTTATAGTATGCTCGTAGGTATTTCTATGGTCGGCATAGATAAAGTGTATGACTTGTTTATGGTGTAGAGTAGTCGAGAGTAGTGTAGCGTTAATGTGAAAAAAATTGATTATAATAAAAAAATCATAGCATCATCCAATGTCAAATTGATGCAAATATTGTATTGCAATTGGATTATTAGAATGTTGCACAGTTAACGTTTTGAATTTCTTTTTTTTTTTCAGTAGTAATTTAGAGGCATGGAAGGGACTGTCTTGTCACCTTTTTGTTAGACTCTATAATTCCCTGTTTTAAGCTTAAAGATAAAATTAAAATAATATTTAAATCATATAACTGTCTCATAAAAATATATATGAAATTGTAATAATAAGCTTTTTTAAAAACCTTAATCTATGTATATATTTTCATTTAAAACATGCAACGCTCTTGGAACATATGGACGATTCGCGGACGGACGAGTAGGGTAGTCAAAGAGTAGGGTCGTGTTGGCACCCTTCTTTGAGGATAGAGACTGCTGAAACAGTTATTTTTCTATTTCCCTATTAAATACAAATAATCTGTTTTCTTCATGTAGCGCTATAGTTTTTCGCGTAGTTGAAAGCAAAGTCTTATATTATATCTTACATTTTTTGTAATAGTTGAGCTAATTTTAATATATAGAAAAGCTAATTCATTTTAATAAGAATTGGAGAATATATCGACTTATCAAGATAACTCTACCTTTTCAAATATAGGAATTTCCCCTATTGTTCATACCAAATATAACCTATCAATCAGCTATTCAATAGCGAAATTATATATATATATATATATATATATATATATATATATATATATATATATATATATATATATATATATATATATATATATATATATATATATATATATATATATATATATACAAAAAGGGAATCATATTACCAAGCCCATACATCTCTACATTTACACAAGTAAATGGTAAATGTAGAGTCGACGTTAAAAGTAGGAGTGAAGTTATTAAAACTATAAAATAACATTTTTACAGTTAGTGTTTTATACAAAAGTCGGCTTGACTGGCACACGGCATAATAAAATGAAATGAAACAATCCCATGATTTATTTTATAACCGTGGACGGTTTTATGCTTGAGCTCATATTTTTGCAAGTTTTATTATTTTTGTATATTTTTTTCCATATTTTCATATTTGTTTAAGATTTACATACGAGTACCTTAGACGTTATATAGCAGTAATAATTTTAAATTATACCAACCAATTATTAAAAATATATTTCTATGATCATCGTCACACATGTGAGTTCCGCACATTAAGTGTTGAGTTTGTCATATAGAGGGGAAAAAATCATACAATTCCCATTTATATATATATATATATATATATATATATATATATATATATATATATATATATATATATATATATATATATATATATATATATATATATATATATATATATATATATATATATATCATTACATTTATTTCGTATAGTCAGCATGAGATCGTCCCACCAATCGACACGCAAGTATTATTTATCGGTTTGACTGACATCGCGTCGCAGGTTGATCTATGCGCCGGGCATCACGGGCCGCAGCTATAACGTGAATGTGAAACTCCAACGTATCAAATCAAATGTATCGCGATTCATTTTAAAAATAAAAACTTTTGGCATTGCACAGCAAAATGTCTAGCTTATGTTACGCCGATTGGGTTGTGACGGTTGGATATATTGATGTAGTTTGTGAATTTGAATTTCAGTTTTGTTTAGTGGTGGAGCTTAACGCTGCTTTTGTTACCAGAGTGAGGTTTAAACCCACTATGCTTACAGCCACATGTAGTCTTATGCCTCTATGTATAAAAAAGGTTTTATAATAGACACAATTTACGAAAAGCAAGAAATTACTTAATTTTGTTACTTAAAGTATGAAGTTTGATTTTCCAAAAGATGTTCTACCTTTTCCGCTGTAAGACAAAGCGGAAATATTTAAATTTTTAATATAATATCTCTACACTACAGACGAATAAAAAAAATCGCTCACTCAAAGCAGTGTTCTCTACTTTTTCACGAACATCTTTCTCTCCACTCTCCTTCCGTTTTATAATTATAAAAAGCGATAGTTGACGCAGACCGTCAGATTGACCGACATGTTATTTAATATTGTGATTTTGTTAAATTTACACAGCGACTATTAATCATGAGTGCGTCGGTAATTAATGAAATTTATGTCGGTCGTATTTTATAGCGTATTATGTTATGTAGAGGTCATTGATTCTGAATAAGTTTTGAAGGATTTTTGTGGACTGTCTTGCTTGCCTTTATTTAAGCTTTACCGTTTTATCTGGCATATAAATAATCCATTTTGTGGTATCCATCCAAATTTGGGATATTTTTTTTGTGCAGCACGCACACACACTGCATGCCTTTCTACTAATGGGGATCGAACCCATAACTATGACCCCCTCCCACCATTAAACCATTTACAGTCAAATGAAGTTCCACTGCGTCACAATGGCCACAATTCTCGCTTAACCTTCAATCGAAATAATATATTATAATACATTTCACAAAAGATTTAAAAATCATTTAGAGTGGGGTATATATATAAATATATATATATATATATATATATATATATATATATATATATATATATATATATATATATATATATATATATATATATATATATATATATATATATATATATATATATATATATATATATATATATATATATATATATATATATATATATATATATATATATATATATATATATATATATATATATATATATATATATATATATATATATATATATATTATATATATATATATATATATATATATATATATATATATATATATATATATATATATATATATATATATATATATATATATATATATATATATATATATATATATATATATATATATAATATATATATATATATATATATATATATATATATATATATATAATTATTATTATTATTATTCTGAATAAATGGAATGTTCGTATGTAAGTATTTTCTCTCTAGTTTGGTTTGATGAAGTGCGGAGTTTAATTCTGCTATTCAAATGCTATGCAAATCACTAAAATTGGGTCACTACTTTAAAATTAAAGATATTTAAAGATATATTTACATTTAAAATGGATAAATGCTATATAACATGATTGTAGCTTATACAGTGGCGCCATACTTTGAGTTAAGTGACTCACCGGAATTACAAATAAAAATCCAGCTGTCTTGATTGACTGATCAACATGAGATAATCTTAGTCACATGTATGTCATTTAAAAAGTTTGTACGTCATCTTCATAAATCCCATTGAGACATATTGAGTTATTTTTGAGTGTATTAAAATATTTTCAGCTATGTATATAAAATAATAATGCACTGCGTTGAGTTACGTCACTATTCTTTTATAGTATTATTGTATATATTCGTTATTATCTTCATTTTCTTTTGATTGCTTGACTTGTAGTATTTGACGTTTAGTTTAATTGAAAAGTACAGAAAGTGAGAAATGGAGGTGGAACGAAATGCTACCTTTGCTTTTGATTTTTTTTACAATTTGCACTTAATATGGCGTCGATTTGCACTTAATATACGAATATCCATTACGACTTCTATACTGTGTCACAACAATGCTGTATATTATTGTAATATTATTGTAAGTTTGAAATTTCATATTCACAGTCAGGAGATGTATTTACAAAATTACTTTCAAGTTTTCAATTCGTATTTTGACATGCACCTGTCGCAGCTTGTCACATTATCACAGCTCACTTCAAAGATATATATATATCTATATATATATATATATATATATATATATATATATATATATATATATATATATATATATATATATATATATATATATATATATATATATATATAAATATAAATATATATATATATATATATATATATATATATATATATATATATATATATATATATATATATATATATATATATATATATATATATATATATATATATATATATATATATATATATATATATATATATATATATATATATATATATATATATATATATATATATATATATATATATATATATATATATATATATATATATATATATATATATATATATATATATATATATATAGTAGTGAGCTGTGATAATGTGTATAAACTATAAATATTGTTGATTTAATTTTATAAATAATATTAATTTTCCGTATTGGTAAAAAAGTGTCTAGCATTCGGGTGTGGAAAGTAGCGTAGTAGTAGCGTAAGTTGATACTAGATTCCCTATATACCTCTTTAGGTAATTTATTTATTTAGGTAATAATGATTATTTAACCTAGAATATAGATTTTTAAATATATTTAATGTCTAATAAGGCAAAATTCTTGGGAGAGGCCTATCAGTGATAGTCAATAACTTAAATGGTGAAGATGAAGCGTTCAAGCTGTCTGGTATGTAACAGTGATAGTTAAAATATAATAGACCAATATTTGTAAGACTGATTTTAAAATTTACATTATATTGTATATAGTTTTAAATTGGAAATGTCCTCTTGGCTTTTTGTAAGAAATTTTTCATATAAAAAACAAACATAGTTACTCTACATTTTTTTGTATTATTGTTCGGAAAGTAGCAAATAAAGATAAAATTAAGGTTTATAACAAAATGCCATTAAAAATAAACACAAAGCGCTATACTCCGAAGACGGTGGAGCATCTCCACAAACGCACACCCACAATGTTTACCAACGTTTTAATATAATCCCGACATCTTTAAATCACTCAAACTTGACGCTATCAAAAACAATATGGGACGAAAAAAGCTTACACTTTATAAATCCAAAAATTATCTGACTGCTAAGATATCCCTTGACATATTTACTGCTTAGGACGTAAAACTAATCTAACGGAGGGAAGGGAGGATTTTATTTCTACATTCGTCACATACTACTCGTAAATTATCATACTGGGTTGATATGACGGGGGACGCCCATTAAAACGCGTTTGATTTAGATGGGGCTATAAAATTGATTTATGTTTTCACGCCAACAAAACCCGTAGAAGCAACTATTATATTAACATTTTCGTGGCTAACCTTTTCTGAATGCCATATATAGAGTTTCGCTAAAATAAATAACGACTCTACATTTTAAGAAATAGAGCTCATTCTTGCAAGCTTTATGACAGGATTAAGACTTTTGTAATTGAAAAAATAGTACTATGTGCATGCATGTGTGTCAGTCTGTTTTAATTTTGTCTTTATTATTAGGCTGTGAAAGTATATTTTTGCTTGCGATGGCTTATCATTGTTTTTGTTAGGGTCCTCCGCAATTCCGATTATTTTATGACCTAATATGGAACAGAGATCTCTTATTAAGCTTGATTAGATATTTCGTTATGATATAATATTCAGTTGTGTTTATGTGAATTGTTATTAAAAGTAGAGTTGGTGCGTTTGTAAGTATAGTTAAGAATGGATTGATTGTTTCGCCTGTTCATGGATTCAGTCCACTCGTGGCATTATTTCTTTCATTCAAATAGTGCTATTTAATATGTCAACCATATAAAATAAAAATATTTGGTAAGAAACGAGTCAGTTCATCATCAGTTCCTGTAATAAAAACTGATGTTGATTCACACAACATTTCGTATCATTTTAAAAATATATCTGTGCAGCTCGTAATTTGTTTGTGTTGAGTGATTTGTCAACTCTGGGGACAAGTTTTAGTTCACTCATATTTTGACACTCTTGAACAGTTGGCATGTGTTTCACTTAATGGGATTACATTTTCCAAGACGCAAAATCTATATTTGTAATAATAGGTCATAGTGTGACGCTGGATTTGATGTCCCCTTACACCGAGTTACTTAATTGTAGTTAAGTGGGAATCGAAGTGCTATAAGTTATCAGCTAGATTTCTCTGTTTACTGGAGCTGACAGAGGTTCCTATTAAAATAAAAATTACTCTCGAAAAAAATTATATTAGCAAAATATAAAAATCATTTGAATATTAATAAAATAATTTAGGAAGATTGGGAAGAGAGTGAGACTTTTAAAGTATTTCCTCACCCGTCATCTGTCGTCATAGACAGATAATATTTAATAATAATAATATTTATTTTTATTTCAACCAACAACAAATAATAAAGATACAATTAATTAAGCCATTGTAACACTAATCAATTGTAGGTTGCTGGTGCCTGTGTTAGGTTCGAAACCCGTGTTACAGGTCACCAGGTCTCCACCTCAGTAGCAAATAATGTAAACAAGGCTTTTGACCACAAAATCATCAAGTCGTTACAAATATTAAACATATAAAAAAAACTTAAATAATAGCAATAGGTGTATGTGCGTGCGTGTGTGTATGTGTGAGTGTGTATGAATAGTCTATATAAAATGATACCTCAAGATCTCTAAAATTTTTTCAATATTTTCATAAGATTGTTTTAGCAACCAATTAGTAACAACTATTTTTAACCTTTTCTTATTTAAATTATACAAGGAAAGCAACTTATTAAGATAATTATATACATATGGACCTAAGAAGACAAAAAATTTACGGCTGAAAAAAGGCTTGTTTAATGATGTTGGAACTACAAGAAAATTTCTACGACCTATGTCAGGGGTGAAAGTGGTCAGAGAATGCTGCCTACTAGCGATGGCTAAAATAAAGAGCTGCCTTACCGTTAAAACTTGGCTAAGTTCGTATATTTTCGCTATAGGAAATAAACGAGGCCTACAATAGCAAACTTATATATAGATAGATCCATATAGTCCATAAAAATCGATGACACAAAACTTTTCTAGAAGACCAAACTTTGTCGTATGCAAATATTTTTAAAGATTTTTTTGTTTATGATTATATTTTTATTTTTTAGTAGTCCCTTTACACGTTTAGTTGTTTGTTTTTAATTATTCAAACACTTACGTACATATAAAATTTATGTGCATTTATATGGTAAATATAATTAGTAAACAGATGTTTTCCAAGTCAACCTAAAAACAACAATAAAAAAAAAACATTCAACAACAATTCATGACACAACAAAATTTTTATACTTTACTACTATAGACTTCTATAAATTAACGAATAGACGCACCGACCGTAGTAATAATATATAAGTATATATATTGAAAAAGAAGCACACTAGTAAATCATCGGACCATTACCATCTTGGACCGAATCAAATATTTTTTTCAAACTATAAAATGTCTCAAGGGATCATTATTTATCTATTTTACGATCATCTCACATTCTGGATTGGTCACCCACATGGGAACGTGTAATAAACCAAAATCCATCCGATTGGGTCTTGCACTCTAAATTTTGTTTAATGCCTATTTTTATGGCCGCTCTACCATAAAACTGTGAGGTGTCAATTGCTTAGAATCTCAAAGTATTTGATAGTATATATATTAAAACAAAACTTTTGTTCTCACTTGTAATAGTATTACTTCATTAAAATCTGTTCCGATATTTAAATACGTTGGACAAAGATAATTCTAAGATATCGCGTTTTAGTGGTTTTCTATATCTGTAATAAATATTGTATGGTAGAGTTAAGGTATCGGATATGTTTATCTATTTATCATTGAACTTTTCGAAGTTCTATATACTATTTTATTTTTGAATAACATATTGATAATATTATATTAAAAAACGTTTTTTTTTATCTCCATCTGTGCTCGGCGGCCTTTTTTATCTCCATAATGCGGTATTCATACGAGGCAGGCAGAAGAAATCAAGTAGTAAAAAGCTTCTAATTCTACAACCAGCTTTTTTAGCCAAGGCTGTATTTATTTAACTAGAACTATGTATTAAGGAAAAAATAGTGATAATGATTACAAAAACACCTAATTTATCTAAATTCTATAGATTTTATTATTTTTTGTAACAATTTACATTGCTTCTAAAACTCTTATATTGATATAACAATAACAATAAATTTTCTAAAACGTGACTATATTGTTCACCTTGAAACTAATGTTGTAGTATCGTGCACAATCTGCGTGTTTACAAAGTTGCCGGCTGCCCCTCGGTCATAAATCAATTCGTCAGTGACGTGACACACTCGCAACGGAAAAAGTATCAAGGATTTTTGGTTATTTTGAAAATTATATTATAATACAATAATTAATATGCTAAGCAGCTTTAGTTGTCATATAGTTATAGTGTAATAGTTAATTAAGTTTACTTAAAGGCTACGTAAATTTGATACAATCAATTGTGACACGAGTTTTAGGTATGTTTTTAATACGCACGTTTGAAATTTTTTTTATTATCAAGCGTTTCCCTAATTTGTTTAATGATGTAAATTCATTAGACTGATAATTATCACTTTCTATGTTATAAATGTTAGTTGTTCGATGACGGAATCGAACTTAGTACTTTTTCATTTTTTTAATAATATTTGTTTTATGATATTTCATTCAACTAAAAATATGGCTATGAATGTCTTTGTGATACAATTGTATTACCAACATATGAACGTAATGTGCATTGTGCATGATTAGATTCAATTTTCATTTAGAATTATTTAAATTTAGGTTATTTATATTATGTATGGGTTTTACATGTATATATGTAACATATACTACTCCACAGGCAGTTAATTTATATCTAGTAAAATGTGTGTCAATAGTTTTAATTTATAATGCGTATATAGTCAACATATATTTATATAATACCTTTTTTTAACACAATGATATATCTAATATCTTACTATTACTATATAGTGAGATTTTTCATGTAATTTTCGTTCATAACACATTATTTCGATAAATTAATGTGGCAATGCGAACATTTGCTTCGCTGCCTGTTCGCGAAGTCGCCGGCTGCCCCTCGACTGTATAAATCAATTTGTCAGTGACGTGACACACACAACTTTACGTCGCATGCTTTTTTTGTTCACGTGTTTACTTGACTTGTAAAAGATATTTTTTTATACTGATTATGACTTTCTTTCATTCCATAAAATATAACGGTCTGACGTGTCATAATTTATTTTTATATGCAACAAGCGCTGTATATTTGGCTTGAATTTTCAATCATTGGGTATTTTGTTTTATTTTTACGTATAAATGTGTCAATTTATTTTCAGATTTGCTACCAGAGTATACTTTAAAAAAAAACGTACTAAAAAGCATCGCTCTACTAAGCCTCATTATATTCATAATTGTATCATTTTCTATAATTACTCCAAAGCCTTACTTATTACTAAATAGCGACTTTAAAGAATTCTATCGATAACTCTATATATTAATACTAATATAAATTAAATTAACTGACTTTAATGTGTTTAATATGTTTTATTACATGTATTTTGGTATTTGAAATATATTTTGTATGTCACTTTTCAAACTGTTTACAAAAAAGCTTAATTTGATTATACTATGACTGTGTCTGTTATTTTAGTAAAAATTATGAGTTTGAATAAATTTGTGTCACTAAGATTATGATTTATTTTTGTTAGTGAAATTCTAAAGCATTAAAGCATTTGTCAAATTTAATGATGTAAAAAGAAAAAATCTACTCATAAGTAACTCAATTAAATATATAAATACAATAGAGTAACAATATTCTCCAATTATTCTTCACTTAAATTCAATAAGTCCTATGTGAAATAGAGCAAACCCTGTGACTATACATAACCAGCTGTTGAATTTATAAGGAAATAATTGTATTTTACTACTATATAAATTTGTAACTACATTTTTCATACTTAATGGGATAAAATGTACGGTGCGTGTTGCATATTTTTTTTCTATAGAAATATTATAACTAGCCATCAACACTCGTTTTCTGATATATATCATGCAATATTTCTTAGGACCCTTGCAGTTTGAAATGAAACGATTGCGATTACGTTACGTGTTTACTCAATAATTCGATACGTTTATACTATGCGGTGTAAGTGAAGAGAGATATATTATTACATATTCTGTTTTCATAGTTCATATCTGGCTATATATGTTTATATAAAAAAGAAATATATGTGGATATATAACTAATTAATATGTATTAAAATTCAATAAATGAATCGTTAGAAAAATAAACGGTGTTGTATTCACCTTTCTAAAAAAAAACGGAGCGTCTCCATGAAATTATTGTATCGTTGTAAAATGAATATATTAACTATAGGCCAAAAGAAAAAGTATTTAAACAATACCAGCTAAAATCAACACGCTCACGCATATCACTTGTCACAGACGAGGTGTAGCGAACGATTCGGTCGCGACTCGTCATTTCTCGCATTGTCGTAATCCGCTGATTTACAGCGACATTAATCAGGTTGACGGCCGATAGGGACTAAATCACTGCCAAACTTACAACTACTGATAATAAGAACTCTATTACAATATACAATAGTATGAATATCGTTTGGTAATGTAGCAAACTTCTTTGTAACGTCACTACTGCTGCATGTTATTGGGTGTAATTCTTTTTGCTAAATCTCGCAGGCATACGATGTACTTTTTTCATACAAATTTCAAAGCGTTAAATCAATGTTATATTGTCTAGGTTAAACATTGATTTATGGTGGTCGTTTCCTGTTATGCCTCTTTTGAGTGTTTAAATGTAACTTGAAGATTTTATACACCTTAGCTAAGTTAATCTTATGTTAATACACTCCGTTCTCCTCTTTCTACTCAAACCAAACATTCTTAATTTAAATTAAAAGATAAAAAAAAGAAAATTAATATATAATACTATATAAATATATGTATTCTCTAAACGAGAATCGAACCTGCAGTCTTCATATTTATAGTTGCCCGCCGTAATGCTATCACGATGCAGAGTTGCCTGTGAAATATGTACGAGAAGATTTATTTCGTTTACAGTTTCGCCGCGGTGTTGGTAAATGGGCAGCCTTACTGATTAAAGCTGTTTGTAGAATGTTAATAAAACAGGCCCCGTGTGTCTGTCGTCGGCTTTTTGATACTTGAAATATGTGTAGATCTCTTTTTTTGTAGAGAGAAAAGAGGAGTTTAACGTCGTACGTTCTCTTTTTAAAAAAATTTAATGTACCAGTAGTTAAATTTTATGCAATATATAATTAAAATTGTATACCCAAATCACAATGAGCTTTTTTTTTGAGTCACTCTTGTCTATTATTAAAAATCGTGATCGTATCGATATGTTTTGTAAATATATTTATATGTTGTGTATATATATATATATATATATATATATATATATATATATATATATATATATATATATATATATATATATATATATATATATATATATATATATATATATGTATATATATATATATATATATATATATATATATATATATATATATATATATATATATATATATATATGTATATATATATATATATATATATATATATATATATATATATATATATATATATATATATATATATATATATATATATATATATATATAACCATTCACATTGAACATGTGTGACAAGTGAGATAACTTATGTTTTTATTCATGTTAAATTCAATTTAATTCGATAAATATTGCTGAAATTGTTTATGACGAGACCGTTGTAGTGTCTGCAAGTAAGTCCAAAGTTTGTGAGTCCTGCATCTAAATACACTATAGAACTTTTTTTTTTGCTCTGATCATATAATAGATACTCTATTTTTTATTATTTATCCACACTCTTCCAATTGTTTAGACCAAAGATCTTAAGCTCTTTGGTTACTCCATCTAACCATCTGAGTTTGGGTCTTCCAATACTACGCTTGCCATCTGGTATGAAGACGAGCATTCTCTTCGGCATTCTGCTACTTACTACTTACTTACTTACTCTATTTTCTTACTTTCCTCGAATTTCAAACACGTATACGAGAGGTTTCTTCGAATTTTACACCATACGATGAATCACTACAGAGAGATAAAACCCCTAACCATATATATATATATATATATATATATATATATAATATATATATATATATATATATATATATATATATATAATATATATATATATATGAAATTAACATATAGTCTGTAAGCAGATTATGTGCTAGCTTTCCTATAGCGTAAAAATACAATATCCACATCGTACAATTGAAATTTATAATCCAAATCATACCAACACTATTAATGTTTTATTTATTCAGGATTGATATATTTAATTATCACCGTAATTGAAATAATTAAATTGAATTATTTTAAGGGTTCTTTTTTATGGTAAAATACGTATTTCATAACTTTAGCTCGACTATAGTTTTACAAAATTTTAAGTATATCCATCGCAGGAATAGACAGTTTCATACGAAGTTTCGTCTCCAAATTCAAATCAAAATCAAAATGTTCTTTATTCAAATAGGCTATTACAGCCACTTTCGAATCTTCAATTAACATCAGTGTCAATATTGTCAGTCATACAAGAAGCTACCACCAGCTCGGAGGTCCAGCAGGTCTGCTGAGAAGAGCTGGCTAGAAATTCAACAGTTACTCTTTTTAATGTAAATTTACAGTATACTTACAACTGTGGTTAGCCTCCCGAATGAGCATCAACAGTACTTAACTCCACACACTAACATCCGTACAATATTCTTGGAGTGAATAATATACTTTCCCTAATAATATGTTTTTAATCTTGACATTAAATTGTTCGAAGGGTAAGTCTGTAAGTATTTGTGGAATTTTATTATACATGCGTATACCTTGGGACATAAACGATTTATTTATCTTCTGAAGGCGAAAACTAGGTGTAATCAGCTTATTTCACTCCTTGTATTTATACCGTGCTTATAAGTCTTCTTTAGATAATTGTTAATATTTTTACGTACAAGCAAAATATTATTGTATGTGTATCGTGACGCAACCGTAAGAATACCCGATTTATTAAAAACTTCTCGCACAGAATCTATCAAGCTCTCTTGCTGTAAATGGCCCGCACTGCTCTTCTTTGAATTATAAATATTGATTCAATATCTGCAACACTACCCAAAGCAATATACCATAGGACAAGATGCTATGAAAAACACTGCAGAGTCAGTGAAATTAAGAATTTCATTGTTGAGACTTAAGTTAAGCTTCTGTCTCAACATTGGGCATAGTGAATTCTATACATTTAGTTTTCAATACTAGATTATTAGCAGTAAACCAGCGAAGAATCTGCGACATTCGCTTTATCAAAATTATCTTTATGGTCTACTTTAAAGATCAAAGAAGTATCATCAACAAATAATACAATATCGCATAAATTCTCAGCAAAAAAAGGAAAATTGTTTATATATACCAAAAATAGGAAAGGTCCCAAAATCGATCCTTGTGGAACACCCATCCGTAAATAATTCAAAATTTCAGGGTTCTAGGTTCATCTGTTTGGGCTGTGCGGTGATCTTCTTCTTATATTTCAGTCACCTTCCTCTTCCCCTAATATATATATATATGTATATATATATATATATATATATATATATATATATATATATATATATATATATATATATATATATATATATATATATATATATATATATATATATATATATATGTATATGTATATATTAGTTGTCTTCTAATTAATTACATAGCCTTACTATGTTTAACAATTGTAACATTTTGTTTTAATATGCTTACGCCTCACGCTTAGTTAAAAAAAAATAATTAAATTTTGTCCTAATCTATGCGTCAGGTTTAAAATCGATCAGCAGAAACATTAATCGATGTATGTATGTGAAAAAAAAGAAAATATTTTTTAAAACATAAATATCGTGGAATCTTAGATAATTGTACACAGTTTCTCTCTTTTTTTGTTTGCAGAACGGATTAGGTAGAGAAAGGTTAGTGTTAAGACACTCCGTTCCCCACTTTCGGGCTAATCTTCAGGACATTACGCTTTGAGTAGCGGAATGCAACGCTGCGTTTTGTTGATGTTTTGTTATTGATGCTGGCTGACACTGGCTTTTAAAATGTAGTTTTATTAGATTTTTCCAAATATATATAATATTTATTATATGTAATATAAAACAAAAGGGAAAATAAATGTATTATTGTAATCAACTTAACTAAATTAATTTTCAACGTGATTTTACTATAAAACGGGGACTCCCCCGAATGGGCTCAAAACTAAGGTCGTCCCAATAAATCGTGACGTGGGTGCGACTACTAAAACTTCAGAATACTTTTAATTATATTAGAACAACTGTTAGTGTTAGATTTGAATGTAAATGTTTAAAAGGGATCGGACTCTATAATTGGACGTCGTTTGACTGAAAATACTATCTATGGTTAGGGGTTTCATCTCTCTGTAGTGATTCATCGTATGATGTAAAAATCCAAGAAACCTCTCAATACTAAATACGTGTATGAAATTCGAGGAAAGTAAGAAAATAGAGTAAGTAAGTAAGTAGTAAGTAGCAGAATGCCGAAGAGAATGCTCGTCTCCATACCAGATGGTAAGCGTAGTATTGGAAGACCCAAACTCAGATGACTAGATGGAGTAATCAATGAGCTTAAGATCTTTGGTCTAAACAATTGGAAGAGTGTGGATAAATAATAATAAATAGAGTATCTATTATATGATCAGAGAAAAAAAAAAAGTTCTATAGTGTATTTAGATACAGGACCCACAAACTTCGGACTTACTTGCAGACACTACAACGGTCTCGTCATAAACAATCTCAGTAATATTTATCGAATTAAATTGAATTTAACATGAATAAAATAAGTTATCTCACTTGTCACACATGTTCAATGCGAATGGTTAAATTCAAAATCATTGTCTTAGTTATTGAATAAAAAATAAAACTACTTTACTTTTTTACGCTTAGCCTACACTATGTAAATTAAAATAAATAATAAATAATAATTATTACTCGGAAGGGGATTTTTTTATTTTTTTCAATTTCTCTTTGTATATTTAGTTCATTCATTCATAATGATTTTTCTTTCTTCTTTTTCTTCTTTTATAACTTTTTTTTTAGTCAATTAACCATATTCATAAAAATTATAATTAAGACTGAGTGAAGATTGAAAGCACAAATTACCCATAACTAATCCTGATAAGCACTCTATTATTTTTTCATACATCTTCTGGGTTTAGGCTGTTAGATCCATATGTATATGTTCTATTAGCCTAAGGGCTTTATTTATTAGACAAGGAAAATTTTCGTTTAGCCAATCGAGTGTATAAAATATAACATGTTCTAACAAGTCATTTTCTTCTGATTGAGAACTGAACCTATAAAAGATTTCAATTCAGACACTTCCAAATTTTACTCCAAAAGAAACGTTATATTACTAATTTGATTACATAATTATATATTAAAACATAGAGAAAGATAAGATAAGATAAGAAAACTCTTATCCTCGAATTAAAACAGCATCAGGATATTGTTCGTGCAAAAAAGCGTTGGAAAAGGAGCCAATAATTATTCATTGTGTTTTTAACAGGCGCGCCAGAAGCCCGCGAAATTGTAAGAGGCCACTACGCCTCAGCTATGTCGTAAAAATTGTTCTTCACGTCTGTAGAGACGGTGTTTGTGTTAAAAAAATTGTATTATTATTTCTGTTTTTTTTTTTTATATTAAACTGGATGTTGCTTAGTTTTAGTAAACAAAAGCTCTATATTTGATTGTTATCATCATATACTCTACAATAGAGTTCTTTCTTATATAATTTAAAAAGTTAATGGGCAATAGTGTCATCTTTCGTTAAGGCAGCAGAAAAAATTGAAATTAAAATTTAGATAAATATAACATAGTATTTTTTTTTAAAGTAATAAGTATGTTTTGGACAGGGTATTTTTGTTTTTTTATGACCAATTTGTATATGACTATTACAAGGTATTTGGACTTTTTTTCAGTTCCATTTTAATCTCTGTACGGTACTTCACGCTGCGTTAACGCAAATAGATAGAGTCAAGAGTTAATATTTTAAATTGTCCTTAATTTTCAACAATATTCTCTTCATTCTATTCTATTTTTCCTATATATAGCGTATAGTTAAAACTATTCAACCGAAATCCTCTCTACAGCTCTACAAGCCGACACCCGAGCGCAACCATCTTCTGACTTGTTAATGCCGATGCCTACTATCTTAGCATATTGCAAGCTTCTAAATAACCCCATTATTCCCATCCGCCCAAATATAGAAACGTTATCAAAGAAAATATTTGAAGGAGGCGCAAATTGAATTTATTATTTAGGTTCAATCAACGCAACTGAATATTTATGAAATGTTACGCTTACGATAGTTCTGGGACAGGCGTAGGTTATGGGGTTCTGTGGTTTGCCCTTTTACAGTGTAACGTTATTAGATTTGGTTTGAATGAAGTCAATTTGAATGGTTTACTTTGTTTTCCATTTGAAAGTATTATATTCCATAGACATACTATTAGTGACAATCATTTGATTAGATATTATGAGAAGGTGGGATGAGGTTAGAACTTAAAGCTATTTGCTGCTGCAGACCTTATATTTGGATTAGCTTTCGCCGACTTTTAATGACGCATTTTTGTGACAGGTCAAGAAGTTCTCATTATCAGTTTATATCACGTGTAGAAGCCTAGAACATTCAGTTCTCCACTTTTTCCTCAAATTTGAGACGCTGTGTGGAGAAGCTTAATGTTGTGTTATCTGTTGTTTTGTGAAGAAACACTCAAAGAAGTGTTCGGGATTTGTGATCCAAGTGTACGGTTAAAAAAAGTACTTTAAAATGTGTAGGTAATAACGCTCACATCTGCTGTACAAGATCCCCTCTCCACCTAAATTCACGTACGTACGCAACCATAATGTAATATATTATCTAATATGAAAAAAGAAAAAAAAAACAATAATATAAACAACATATAAAATTAAATCAGAATACAAATCGAATAACATCAAAATACATTACAATTGGATTAACAATAAAAACTTAAATTTATTAAACTTACCAGACACGGCCTTAAAGGGTTTTCGAAACGTTACCCTCCACGAGACATTCTCTGGAGGGAAATTATTTGATCCACTCCCTCTCCATCGGAATGACTTGAGTTTTTCTAAGATATTTAAGGGTAATAAATTCACTGTAGCACTGTAGCTTTATATACATATTGTATACGTACATTTAACTTTATTTACAGCTTTTTTTTCTAATGTGCTTTCTTTATTACGGAAGGAAGTGACTTGTTCGATTTATCGCCGCATTGTTTTTCGAGACAAATTAGATTTATTTTGTAGAAACAAACAATGAGCCAAATTGATATTTGTATATAATGTATACTTTCAGTATATAAAAATATACAGGCGGACATAATAAATTGAGATCGCAAGAGGCTTTGCCTAACTAGTAGAGAACAAAGAGATGTAAATGTTTTTTTTTTCTAGAGATATCTAAAACTTAAAAATTATGATCAATTCTCTGCTTTCTCTAAAATGATATAAAAAAATCATCGTGGTGTAGTGACACAGTGTCCTAGTGAAATGTGTTGCGATGTTTTCATTTTCTTCATTGTGGCAAGATAAAAATCGACTCAAATTCGACCTAATAGTAGCGAATACAGTGTCTTCATAAATTCTTTCCATTTTCTATGCTTTGCGGACTAAAGCGTGAAGCTAATTAAAAACACAGATTTTCTATATAGCTTAAAAACTAGTTTCACTAGGCCTTAAATTGTACTACAAAAGTATCCAGTAGAGGACTGTCGTGGCGCAGAGTCTTGAGCATCTGTCTGTAAATATGACGGTTTGTGGGTTCGATTCTCACTTGGTGAGAATGCATTGTTTTCATTGGCAACAAGGCAAAGAGCAGCGTTGAGTTCCGCCCAATACTTCGAAAGGCGGAAAGCGGGGAACGGAGTGTCTTAACACTAGGTTCCTACGTGCGGGATACAGCGTGAAGATGAAACAAAAAAAAATGAAATAGTATCCATCAAACGTCATTATCGTTAGGTAGAAAATTCCCTAGTCTTAAACAAACTGTCCCATATCCGAGCCTTTCTTTCGACATACACGTAAAACGTAAACCAACATTAAGTAACAGACAAACATAAGTTAAAACGGCGGTACTTTAAATAGTCAAGCCGGTAATCAACGGCGGCTCTTCAAATGTATATTTACACGCCGCTTTTGTTCCAGCCCAAGATACGCTGTGATAAGGCAAGAATAGTTAAATAATAAGAAAAAGTTCTTTTATCCACCGAATATTATATATGCAAATATGTTTTTTTCACTATTGAAGCTTATAATATGAATCATATAGTGAGTTATTTCTATTATTGTTTTATCTTTCCAAGCCTTTGAATCTATTACGGCGCAGTAGGTTCGATTAAATTCGGGTGAAAATGGCGTTTTTCTTCGCAATTCAACGCAATGTCTGGAATTGAAGTGATAATGGAGAGATTGGAGTGTCTTAATCTGGAGAGATTCAAAATTTACCATATTATACCATATTAAGTCCTACATTAGTTTTATAATATATATATATATATATATATATATATATATATATATATATATATATATATATATATATATATATATATATATATTATAAATTTCTCGTCTAAAATTTCTTTTTTTAAATAAATGTCGTATCGCCTAAAATTTCTTTTTTTAATTATATATATATATATATATATATATATATATATATATATATATATATATATATATATATATATATATATATATATATATATATATATATATATATATATATATATATATATATATATATATATATATATATATATATAATTAAAAAAAGAAATTTTAGGCGATACGACATTTATTTACCAATATACATATTATATACCAAAAAAATAAAGAAATATATATATACAAAAACATACATTTATATATCATCTAATAAGTTTTCCCTAACAACGTAACAGTGTTTGTATAGTGGGTTAATAAATTCAACGGAGCCATTAGCCAGTTCGAGAGGCGGCCGGAAAGCATGCGTCTTGTTGATTTGTGACGAGTGCAGATGGATTGCGGCAAGAAAGTGTATGAGTGTGGGATTGAAATGATTTGTGCGAGTCATTTTTATGTAAAAAAACGAAATGTTTTTGTACGAGAAGTGAGTAAGTTTTGTGTTTATTTAAGTTGTGTTTTTTGTAACTGTTGTTCTTTTTTTGTGTATATATTAAGCTTTTGTAGCTTTTTTTTTATTTAATGATTATTATTTTTATTAAGTCAATGATATTCATTGAGTGAAAACTTGGTTAAATTAGTACATTTGATGTTCAAGGACTGTATTTTGAAAAAAAACACTGATATCATCGTGCCATACCTTACTCGATTGGACGCGAAGATTCTGGGTACAACTCTCACTTAGTTTAACTGTTGCTCAGTAGCTTTTTTCAGCAATAAAGAAATTCGAAAAGAAGTTATTCGTAAATTATCAGATCTAAGGGATGTCAATAAAAAAAATATGTGCTATCTAGCAAACGGTGCCCAACATGTAATCATAGAGAATAATATAGTAAGATATTAGATAAAAATCTAGACAGAAAAAAATATCATAACCAAATCCTCTTACTAAAGAATATTAAGTAAATCAAATTCAAAAATACTTAAGCGGCAAAAAGTGTTTTAGTATGTTAGTGAATAAATTATGTATATATATGTATATATATTTATATATATGTATGTACATAAACACTTAATTGGACAAACTCGTCAATGTAACACCGTCCATATGGTTTTTGGCTTAACAAGGTGATTTATTGTTTCCTTTTCATTATTTGATATTTACTTATGACGATACGACAGACGATCGCGAGACGGGTGCGTAACGATTATTTATCGTAACGTACATTTAACAAGGTGCTTCAATGAACTGTTATATATATTTGCTATATGTAATTTTGTATTTGTGTACGCGTCTTTCAATTTAAAAAAAATATATATATTTATTTTACAATGATTTTCTCGTAATATAATAATATATAAATATGGAACAAAGATAAATGATGGAACAAAACAAAAACGTGACGGTTATGGGTTCGATTCCCACACTTTTATAAATATTTTAATTTCCACGCGGGGCAACAAAGTCTTAGACTAGTTAACCTTTTCCTATCCTGTAATATGCGGGATATAAAGTGACACTTTAAAAAAATCGTACAGGCTAAACGTCTTTTCATATAACGTGAAAGCGAAAAAAAATTGAAGATTTTATGCTTAAAATTAGTGTATGACATAATTTCTAAGATGAACGATTTTGAGCTACATTTTGTGTAAATAGTGAAAAATTATATTAAATAATATCAATATATTTACAACAATTTACGATAAGGTCGTACGTACACTTACATACCACAGTGCACAATATTGTTCCGAAAAATCCTCAATAGAGTGACTTATCACTGGATTTTCTTATCAACAACAGAATTATTTAATTTATCACCAGAATACGGGAAAAACTTAAATAGGTGGATGCAATAAAGCTTTGTCTGAACTGAAGCAAGGAAAAAAGTTTAAGCAAGTGAACTTTATAACTTTTTCGATGTTGTTTTTTTTACCATTTAGTTCTTACTAACACTTGCTAAAAATGTTGTGTCAAGACATTCCCTTTATTTTGGCATTTTCAATTAAGCATTATTATTTGTCAACGGCAACCACCGTCTACTGAACCACTTTTGCTTGGGCAATTCCTTTTAATTCCTATATATTATTCCAGATCTCGAATTTTTATATCAACGGGAGTACCTTGCTGGTCAACTTTTGCTATATAGACATTTCATTATATATACTTTTAGTTCTTAATCAAGTTTATGAGCTTGTAAAATAAATTATAGCCCATATTCTGCCCATATACAACAAAAAATCATAAATCCTAATATTCCAGTATGTTAGGGCCTTTCCTTTCTCCTTAACCCTTAAATTGATACTCTTTTATTTGGATAATTTTTAGGAGAAAATACTTTTTTTCTTTTTTGTGGTGCGGTGGGATGTAACTGTTAACCTGATTATTAGTTGAGTTTATTAGGTCTCAGGTGAGACAAAACTGCTCGTATAATTCGTCCACTTGACGTGCAGTCTCAGATTCAGGTGAAAATCTGAGAACGGAGTGTTTGAACACTAGATTTGCAATTGCTTTACTGGTGACACCAAGATAATTGTTTTCACATTCTATAAATAAAAGTAAACTGCAAAAACTCCGAAATATTTGAGTACCATCAACAACAAAAAAGTCATAAATTTTCCTTGAGGTAACGAACTGGTATTTGAATGTTTAGATTCCATTAATGGGGTTTCGCTGATGAAAAGCATTTCATGGACAACAAATGATCTTTTTTAAATTCTAATTCGGGACACTTGTACATTAGGAAGCAGCAGCAGCAGTTCCATTGCAGCAGAAACTATTGTCACAAAATTGTAAATTACATTTTAGTTCTGTAACGTTTTATCCCTATAGCATACGTTATGGATTAATTCCAGTAATCATCATTTACTGGCAATTAAAAATACGGGTTAGTCTTTTTTCCACATTATCTGCAGATTCTAGATCAGCTTACCCTTACTACTGGTAAACCCTTAAAAGGGGTTACCATAATGTATAATATTTGCTTGTATCACTTCCGAGAATGTCCGTTGTATATGACAAATGTAAGTCACTGCTTTTGACACTGGCAAATATTTAAAAATAAAGAATATGTGGCAAATCTATCAGGAAGAAAAAACGTCAGTAAGTAAGTAAACGTAAGAATAATAAAAACCTAATGAAGACGAAATAGTGTATAGAAAGAATAGATGTTAATTCAAATTATAATTGTATACCTCTTTATACCACGTCACTTAGAACTGACAGAAAAATTTAAGGGTTAATTAATTTTTTCATAAATATATACAAACTCATTTTTTCAATGTTTTATCATAATATAGAGCTGTATCCTGCAATTTTTTTGGCGTGATCTATGAAATGTGAAATCCATTTTTATTCAGGATTGGACCCTGTTAACTTAAAGGTCGGTCAGTAAATCGATAACTTAAGAGTTTTATGTATATATATTACATGAGTAACGTGCTTGTTCCTTCACATGACGTCACGATGGATCAACGATGGACAATGTGAAATCACTTATACTATGAATTTACTATAATTGAAGTCTCTAATCATGTCCTTACAAAGTATTTATGTAAAAATACCATTTATGAGTAACGATTTATAACTTGCGCTGGCTGATTACAATATGTATGTAAAAATGTTAAAAACCTCATCGTAAACGTCACTTGGACGTGTTGAAGCAAGATGTAACCAATTTATATGATGATTTTTTTTTTTAAATAGGCAAAACTAAGTAAAATTTTGCACCTTTTTTGAGAACCATTGAAAGGAGTGCAGAAATCCAACTGGTTTTTAAGCAATGCCATTAAAAATACTTAAATACTTAAATAAGCTCACACTACAATTTACATTTTTGTCAGTCGGATAAACGTTGCTATGGAAACGGGTATTTGACGCGTCAACACTCAAATAAAATCAATTAAATATCTAAAATGCTTTTTAAGAACACACTATTCGAACAATTTCTAATTTTTTTTCTGAAAAAGTTGCTTGTCGAAGACTACTAAAACAGATATTTAATAAAAATTAATAAATTCACATACTACTATTAAATTTTTTTGAGATGTGAGTTTACGATTATATTTACAGCCAAAAGCTCTCTAATAACTAATTAAAAATAGATATACTATTGTTATATATATATATATATATATATATATATATATATATATATATATATATATATATATATATATATATGCCTTTTTGGACTTGCAGAAGGCCTTTGACTGTATGCCACGTCAGTGTATCTGGTGGGCATTGCGATCCAAGGGGATCCCTGAAGCCTATATTGAGGTTATCAGAGATATGTACAACGACTCCGCTTCAGTGGTTAGGACCGCTGTTGGCGACACCAAGCCCTTCCCGATTACTGTAGGGGTTCACCAGGGCTCAGCTCTTAGTCCGTTCTTATTCAATGTTGTGCTGGATACTGTCTCGGCTCACATCCAATGCCAGCCCCCGTGGCTGATGATGTATGCCGATGACATAGTACTCATCGACGAGAACCGACTGATGCTGGAGCGTACAGTGAACGCCTGGAAGGGTGCGCTTGAGAACGGTGGTCTCAAACTGAATGTGTCGAAGACCGAGTACATGGCTTGCGGGAACCCGGACTCGAGCACCATCCATATCGGGCCTGAGTCAGCCGTTAAGTCGGAGAAGTTCAGGTACTTTGGAGCCGTTATGCATGAGTCTGGAGGCATCGACTACGATGTCCACGCCCGGGTTAGCGCTGCTTGGGCCAAATGGCGGGAGGTCACTGGTGTGGTCTGCGATCGCAGAATACCGCCCAAACTCAAGGGGCTGATATACAAGAGCATGATCCGACCAGTTCTTCTATACGGCAGCGAATGTTGGCCAGCATTATCTCGGCACACTCAGGAGCTTCACGTAACGGAGATGAAGATGCTGAGGTGGATGTGTGGCGTTACTCGGGCTGACCGCATACGCAACACATTCATTCGAGGTAGTCTTGGGGTCCGTGACGTAGCGGATAAGCTCCAAGAGCGTCGTCTGAGATGGTATGGCCACGTTTTGCGCTGGCCTAAGAACTACGTCGGAAGAAAATGCCTTGATATGTCTGTCCCTGGAGTAAGACCCCCCGGACGTCCAAGGAAGCAATGGCTGGACGTCGTGACGCACGACATGAGAGCCAATGGACTAACCACTGAGGATGCTCAAGACCGTGCAAAGTGGAGTAGACTAAGTAGGAAAGCAGACCCTGGCAATGACCCGGGATAATGCAAAGTGGAAGAAGATATATATATATATATATATATATATATATATATATATATATATATATATATATATATATATATATATATATATATATATATATATATATATATATATATATATATATATATATATATATATATATATATATATATATATATATATATATGCTTTTCTGAATTTGTGTAAACAACGATCTAATTTTAAATACCAGGATATTCTCACAATATATATACTTTTTCTATGAAGCTTTTGCTTTTCATAATTGAATATTATGCATAGCACCGTTCAATTGATCTTGCCTCGTAAAATTTTTAACTCTCCAACGGCGGTAATCGATAATGCAACATAAATTGGATTAAAACTTGACATTTACGCTTAGGATCAACTACACATAAATGGAACCGGTTAAGGACATACCGGATGCTGTGTAGGGTTCTGTAGGTAAGCGAATCAGATGAGGTGTTCGACTTAATTGGACAGTCATGGGTACAAATTTCGTTTTGGGTACTAGAATTTGAATTTAAGAAATATTGAAATTAATAATATTGAGCTGTATATTGTTCAAAGAGTAATTTTTCCCGCATGTTACATCTCTCATCTCAACAAGTGTTTTAGTTTAGATAGTTTCCGAGAGGTAGGGGTTTAAATCCCGTTGATTTTTTGTGTGTAATTTGTCGACACTGTTGTTTTTTGTGATAAATCATAGGTATGTTCTCTACATCCAACCCTTATACAACAGACCTGACACCTCTGTTCTCAGTCGTTTATAGGGTTTTTATTATAGCTTTCTTAAATAATAACTAAATCCATAACAAGTTGTGGATCGTCAATTCGGTCGATCTTAACAAATCGTCTGTGCGATGACTGGAACTAACGATCCTTTCAAGAGCAAAACCGTAGTATGACAATAGCTCTATTAAACGACGTCATACCAATTAAATATAATATAGGAAATAAAAAAATATATATTTAAGAATTTTAAATACGTACAAGTTGCAAAAACAAACACGTAATAATCGTAAAGTAATTTTTTAATTATATTATAAATTTAATTATTTTATACAGATCGTATAAAAATATAAGTGCTAATAATGAATTATTTTATTGGTTAATTTTTTTTTGTTTTTGCTTATGGCTTCAGCCATGGCGTTTTATGTCATATTGTATAGGAATGTATGGAAATAGTAAAAAAAGCTACACAAAAATAGAATACGCATTAAAAAAATATCCAGCTAAAATACAACCTCTACCTGTATAGATGTGTACAAGAAAATTCTGCATTCTGATTTTTTAGTTTATACAGAAACAAGCTAATTACATGTTCCGATCATTAAAAAGACTTTTATACCAACTCAAAGAAAGATAATGTTTCAAATATAAAAAATATAATTATAATATAATTATTATGTTTTATAGAAAAACACTGGCAACTCATGGAAAATAATATTTTTTTTGTCTATTAATTAATTTTATAACATAGACTTACTGTGCCTATTACGTATAAATAACAAGTAATAATTTAAAAACCATTGTGTTCAACTGGCACGCTCGAAACGCCATTACCGTAGAACAGATCAGAACAGAACAGAACTTAAAAATCACGAGATCTAAGAAAAATGCTATTTTTATTACAATTACATATTGATTTTCTTGTACTTTACGTCATTTATAAAAATATAATCAAGTAGCATTTACGGAGAAGGATATTGTTTCTACATACATATTTGTATGAGCCAATTATTGGTCGTTTTGAATTAAACGCTCTACATTATCGACTATTTATTGTGCATTTAACTTTTGTTTTATTTAAAATCGACTTTTAAAGGCCCAATGTTAGGTCATCATTATTCTTGGTGTAATATTATTAACATATTGTTTCACACTTCATTACAATATCCTTATATTAATATCATTAATTCAGTATGTTTGTTGTATGTTTACGTGTGTATGCCAATTTATATATACAAAAAAAAACAAATGAGTAGTATATATTTATATATATATATATATATATATATATATATATATATATATATATATATATATATATATATATATATATATATATATATATATATATATATATATATATATATATATATACATATTTATATAGTAATTTTTCGTAGGGAAAAGTGAACAAATAGAGCACTAGTATCTCCCCTGTGGCTTTGCTAGTGTGAATTAGAGCGCTATTTCCGGTTTTTAAGATGGAGTGCACACAAACACTTGATACATTTGATAATTTATTTATATATGTATATAAGCCTAAACAATATATATATATATATATATATATATATATATATATATATATATATATATATATATATATATATATATATATATATATATATATATATATATATATATATATATATATATATATATATATATATATATATATATATATATATATATATATATATATATATATATATATATATATTATACACTTTGTATTTTAGTGAAAACCGCATTAAAATCTGTACGTCACATTTATTTATCACTAAATTTACATAAAGAAAAATAAGGATATGTATTATCAATATACTTATTACTTACTTTAACCCAGAACAACCTATTCAATAACTCAATCCAGGGAATGACATCTCGTTCGTTCAGCCTATAATATGTTTCCTTCTAGATTGTCTAGATTGACCTTGGTAATAATAAGCCGTATATGTACACGTTAAAATATTTAAATTTAATTAAAGATATATTTATTTTAAGTAATATATGAATATTTCATAGGATTATTATATTCATGTATGTAATGTTTACATTAAGTGTCACATAAAATTAAATATGTTCAAAATAATAGAATTTTATTAATAAATATGAAAACATATATGTTATATATTATGATTTATTTAAAAAAAATATTGCTTTAAATTGTTTGAAGTTATCAATAGTACTTTTTTATGGGAGAAACAATGATGGGGAAAGAAGCGTACAGGTCACCTGATGGTAAGTGGTCACCGTTGCTCACGAGTCGTGTGACTTTACAAATACTCCAGGTGCGTTGCCCGCCTTTCAAGTTGGAGGCAGACGCAGTTTTTGAAAGTACATATTCTTAGTTCTTACTTACTAAGTTAAAAGATAGAAAAATATTAAAATATATAACTATGTCCTACATTATCTTTCTATACTTGTTAGAGCTACTTTTAACTTACACCTTACCTTACTTTACCTTACATTACCGTACTAACCTACCGTACCTTACTTAACTAAATTTGAATCAAAATAGTCACAATATAGAATTCAAGTCATTTCTTCTTTAAGAAACTGATACTGAAGTCCCAACTTCGCTAAGACTGTTGAGTTTGTCGCCAGCTCCTCTAAGCGGAATTGTCTTCCGAACCAGTGCGTTTTTTATTTTCATTCGACGATTCAAAAATGATTGTAAAAGTCTATTCTAAGTCTAAGTCTAAGTCTATTAAGTCTAAGTCTATTAAGAATATTTTAAATTGAAATGAATTGCATTCATTTAAAAAATTGTTTATCAGTAGGCATTCCAGAATTCCATCATGCTCCTTCTGGAATCACTTTCTCCATGGCCAGAAGAAATGAACAGCCCAAACTCTATATATTATTAATAAGTAAAATGCATCAGGATTGCATCTCCCACCTTCAGAACCCATCATTAGATCAACTCAACTGTACTATACCATACCATATTACCGTATTGTATCATCTGCCAAAAAGCTTTAAAACATAGATGTAGGGAACTTATTTCACCTTTGCTATATTTTTTATTTGCTTATTTCGCCTTGTTAATATTATAACTAGTGCTAGAAATATCGAGGTATGTCACAATCGCTCTGTTTAAAATTTATTCTAAAACATCAAATGAATAATTGTCCCAAATTAGTTACTTCAAAACTATATTCTTCAATCAGATATCATGTAAAAAATAATAGTGTAATGAATAAAGACGTTAAGAAAGTGAATGTGTGTATAAACACCATGAATGCATGGTGAATGGACGCCATTACATTTTTATTATACATTAGACGCTACAATAGTCTTGAATAGTGTAATTCGTATACAAGACGAAATATAAATGGGAATGTTATCTTGTCTTGTATCTTCATTGTAAATTGACCGTTTTTACTTCTAGTATTTGTAGAATTGTTCTGTCACATTCATAATATAATATAGTAAGCAATATTTGATTGTATCAAATTTCCTGCTTTGTCTTAACAAGGAACGGTGAATTTTAGACATTACTTGTTGACTGACGAAACTCAACGTCGCGTTTTAGTCTTGCCACAACTCGCTTTAACTAATATATAGCTGCGATCGGGATTTGAACCCAAAATAACCATTTTTAAAGAAGAACATAGTGGAATCATTAAAAAGATAGTAAAAGCTTTCCAAAAACACTGAAATAACTAAGAAATCTTGAAAAAAAGCACCACATCTCGGTCAAGTAACTGTTTGTCTCCGTCATGGTCTAAGACACGTAAGACATTATTTATAGGCAAGACTATGTCCGAAAAGCTTAGTTGCGTCAAAAGTTGAGCGTTAAATCATTGGCCACTATCTGAACAGTGCAGGCCGGACGGTGCCCACTAGTGAGTGCGCGTTTCCATTGTGCACCGTTATTGGGACATGTTGAAATTGAATTTTAAAAAATCATTTTTTACTACGTGTTTAGCGTTTTTATTTCGTTATCTTTTACTTTCTAGAACATCAATAGATCCGGTGACATATACAATTTATATACGAGTATTTGATAAAAAAAACCTTTTGCAATAAAATAATATTTTGGTAGTGACTGGTGTGAGCCATGTGACCGAATATTTAAAAATAAATTCAGGGTTGCACGCCAATAAATTAATAATGCTGTACAAAATAATAAATCATAGAGCTCTCTATATATATGTACTTCCATAACACATCGTCGTTGTCGTACGTAGGCTGATAATGAAAATGTGTACAAGTTAAGTGATCCAGCACAAAATGATATATGAAGACATTTTCACACATTACAATATGAATTTTTCGTGTAAGGGAAATAAAAAAACACTATCTGGCCAAAATAGGACCTTCTTTAGTAATAAATAGTTACTTATTGTGATGTACAATGCTACTTATAAGCTAAGTTAGATATTGTTAAAAGCTTTTCACTATACTTCATTCGAGAATGATAGGTAGGTAGAGCTTTCAATTTTTTTTTACCTAAGTAGAAAAAAAGGGAAAAAAAAGATATATTTACATAAAATAGATATAATTTATAATAAATTATAATAAGTTATAAATCTCTACATACAATACATCTCTACATACAATTTACAAAACATATAATTTGTTACATAAAAGTATGTTACTTAATTACGATTTAGTTTATACAGTTTATACTATATGTAGCCTGCAACTTTGTTAATTGAATTTTTTTTTATTTGTTTCCATTGGTAACATGGCACTTTTAGCTGCATATATATATATATATATATATATATATATATATATATATATATATATATATATATATATATATATATATATATATATATATATATATATATATATATTAATATATATATATATATATATATATATATATATATATATATATATATATATATATATATATATATATATATATATATATTGTAATGAAAATACATAACACATAGAAGAGACTTACAACGAAATTGACATTATATTTAGCCAAACCAGTTTAAACAGCTATACAAATATATAAACAATGAACTTACTTATTCGCCTAGCAAATGAGCAATCTACAAAAATTAACATGTTTTGGGAATCACTTCGCAAAATCAAGAGTAAGCTCGCTTGTTAAATTAAATAATACAAACCTATGTATACGTTGTGGTTTGATTATGTTGTAATTTTTTTCTTTACTTATAGCCTGAAATTTTTCACTATTTAATCTGTATGGATAATTGTTAGTGTCATGTTTCTTTTTTTTTTTTTTCAAATTTTTCTTTAAAAAAACTTTTTGCATGTGGTGTTTATCGTAACAAACACATGTATAGTTCTTTTATTTATAAACCAAATAAATAAATAAATTGGATTCGAAGCTGCGACCACCACGCAGCTGCAATGGCATCTATTACACGTTATGTGTTTTACAATGAAACAAATGTTCAATAATCCATATACAAAGTTATTAGGGGGCTGTACCCAATTTTGTAAAACACTAACGCATAATTCAACTCGCTTAATGAAAATCGATCGAAATCGCCGTCTACTTAATTGACTCTACTATACGCTAGGCAACATTTTGTTCTAGCAAACAATACTTTATAGAAAAATCGACTTTAGCACTATTAAAATAAAGAGAAATTATATTGTCTTTGCGATAGTCTGTACGTTTTATAATACCTTGTTATAATTTAACGTACGGTCTCATTAACTCTACATATAACTGCATGTTAGCGATAACTTTTAAAGTTAATTGAATATGTGCACTTTTATTTGAACAAATGGAAGTAGTATTGTTTAATTTATACCTTATATAGAGATAATATTTTTTTCCCACAGCTGGACAAAAGTGTGACGGATAATGACTATATATATAGCCATGCGTTTGTTAGCCTCTCTGTAGGGAGATATCTATTTATTATTTTTATTTTATATGTTTTCTTTAAGTATTTTTCTATACGTAGTGTGGATTAACAATTTAAAAAACGACTAAAATACTAATTTATAAAAAAAATAGGTTTCACGGAACTACCAAGCACTTAAATGATTAATTATCATATACGATGCTTAGTTACTTCTAATTTACCACAGAGGTAAATCTGTATGTTAAAACAAGTATATAATATATTACATATATACATTGTATATACACTTTGAAAATATGTAAAAATGTCAAATAATTACCAGAAAGAGTAAGAAATGAGAGGAGTATCCTTGATTGACCTTTATGATAACCTGGAAAGTCATCTTGACACCGGTATACTTTTTTCTAAAGCTAATCTAAAGCAAAGTATGTAACAATTGGATCGACGATATCGTATTAGTTATAGGTTTTATATATATATATATATATATATATATATATATATATATATATATATATATATATATATATATATATTCGTTGGAAAGTATATGGAGAATGAAATATGTCAACATAAGACTCTTTTTATCTACCCTAGTATGTGAGTATGTTAGTGATATAATGAGAAAAAAAACTAAATATATGTTACTTATAAGTGACAAACAAATGACTTCTACATTCTATAAAATTTATAATAATTTCATTTTCAAGAGAAACACACAACATTTAGCATAATCTTAACTCTATAGTTTTATTATTAAATTGAATTGAATAAATTGGTATATTATTATTAATATTAACAAATTGGTACGTATTGGAAGGGAAAAATATCCTAATACCAGTATTTCTTGCTTAAAACAATATCTCTATAAGAATTTTGTTTTGTATATAAAGCTTAATAAATTCCCTTCTAAAAATGTACATTATGTGTCAATTATAAATCATTTTTAGTAATGATTTTAAATGAATACGAGCTACGGAAGCGAAGCACAAATATCTTTATTAAATAAGAAAATAACCACTAAGCTTATAGGCTAAAATATTCAATCCATACATTTAAAATGAAACGTACAGTATCAGGATTTGAATGTGAACATCTTGGCACTCGCATTTAAAAAAAAACACCCACCAACAATTACACCCTTGAAACAAAAAAAAAGTACGTAATTTAGTTAACGTAAGTCAATTAACCCTGAACTCAATAATGAATCAAGAATTTAATTCCGAATTTGATAATGGTCTTTTTTCTTCAACCATATCACTGCCATTACCGTTTACTGTTAAAAAGAAATATTCACACGTATAATATATTTTATTTAAAAATTTTACGATTCCAGTATAAAATTAGATACACTTATAGTCGCAAAATACCTGCGCATGCGACGCGATGTCAATGAGAGGGATAGCACGATTTGACTGAGGAATTAGAGAAGGATGGAAGTACTCATACATTTGGAGTGAAGCATATGTTATGGCTATCAATTTTATTTTATATGAAAGTTTAAATGTATGGATTTTGATTGAATTTTATTTAATTTTTTTAAGAGTCACGGTTTATCCTGTTGGGTATTTATAGAGAACTTAGTGTTACGACACTCTTTCCTTTTGAATTGACTGTTGAAGATTGAATGGCGGTAGGCAATGCCACTCTCTTTCTCTCTCCACTCTCTCTTCACACCTTTCCAAAGTAGTGTATGAAATTATTCTTTACTTTAAAAGGAACAGAACTCATAATCATGGAATTAATAAATAAATGCTATCCCACTGTGCCATAATGTATTTTAATTTTTATCCCAACAAAATCAAATCTATTTTATCATCGTAATATATCGATAAAATATACTTTAGCAATATATTTATTGGTTTATGAAAGATTGCTAAGCTAAAATAAGATTGTCGGACTTCAATTGTAATAAATATATCAATGTATATTTATATTTTAATATAATTTGAAATGAACAAGCAAACAGACGAATGGACAACAAAGTGATCAAGGGTTCTATTTTTAGATACGTAACTCTAAAAATATCATTGTCACTCAATTTAGATAATATCTTGACTTTGACATATATATATATATATATATATATATATATATATATATATATATATATATATATATATATATATATATATATATATATATATATATATATATATATATATATATATATATATATATATATATATATATATATATATATATAATATATATGTATAGGATCGATCGATAATGACACACTACACTAATTATCACATATTAAATTATTTACAAAAATCCATCTCCACCCTAAGCCGAAAAAAAAAGACAGGAAACTTTATAAACTACTAAATAGTGATGTTTATTAGTCGATAAAAGTCGGTTCCCTTAAAACGCCAGTAAATTGATCAAAGCCGGCGTTTTTCTTACATTTGATCTTTCCATGTTTATTTTATATTCTACATATCAATACGATGATTTACCTTTTGAATGGTACCGAGTTAAAGTTTAATGCGACGTGGGCGTAAATAATTTTTAAGTCGTTACATGGATAGTAGCAGGAGGTATATGTTTTGCTTTTATATAGCTAGCAGAATATGTAAATATTTCCTTTTTTTTTTCTAGTGACTCAATTTGAGACACTAGACACTACATGTTGAGTGGCGGAACTCAACGCCGCACAATATAGTACTAGTGTAGTGTAAAATACTTAATTCCCCCATGAAAGAGCATTAAATAAAAATAATAATATTAAAATAACAAGCGTCTGACTTCCTCGCTCTGAATAAATGATTGAATAAAATCAAAGACTACTATGCCGATTTTGACGAAAATTAAAATGGAGAGACCTTAAGCCCTAAGAAGTAGCATAGGCTTTTTCTATTATGAAAATTATTTTTCAAGAGAGATATGAAATTTGATTTCAACGTACTTTAACCTGTACTGTCTCAACTAAAATGTAAACGTACGTGTAAACGTACGTACATCCTAAAATCATTTCAAAACTTAATATCCATCCGTGTAAAGTTGGGACGGGCCGCTAGTTATATATATGTATATGTATATATATATATGTATATATATATATATATATACATATATATATATATATATATATATATATATATATATATATATATATATATATATATATATATATATATATATATATATATATATATATATATATATATATATATATATATATCGAACGTAATGGCATCAGTCTGACATATCGTATCATAATATTTTAAAGTTTATATAGAGCTACAACCCACGCAGAAATACTGGACGCTTAAGCTTCCATAAAGTTGTAAAATTATAACTTTTATAGTAATACTTTTACGTAGGTCTCTCTTGTTTTTATTGATATTTTGCAATAATATAAAGTATAGTTTCGCTATCACTCCATTGGAACTAACTCCATTTGGAGATATTGTGTATGGGAATAAAATTAGAGTTACGCGTACGGAACGTTACTAGAGCGATATAAAGGACAATAATACAATCGCCTCGACTAGGAATCGAACCCACATCAGTTGCGTTTACAGTCAGTATGTCCTTTATTTTTAAATATTTTCTGTTATTTTAGAAGTTAGAGGAAATTTAGTTCAGAGATATATTTTTCTATATTTTACTGTATTTTAGTGACTAAATAAAGGATTGCCTTGGCACCTTTTACTTAATAAAAAAAATAGACATATATATATATATATATATATATATATATATATATATATATATATATATATATATATATATATATATATATATATATATATATATATATATATATATATATATATATATATATATATATATAAAATAAGAGAGAGCTTAAGGACAAGACACTACATTCTCCGATTTCCGTCTGAATTTGAGACATTGCATTGAGTGATTGAACTAAATTCTAACTTATATTAAAAGAGAAATTAAATAATTTATAGAATAAAAATATAGTAAAGTATAAATAGTCCCAGAAATGAGTTCTGAACCCATGACCCTCCATTCAAATACAACTTGTGTCCATAGTCCACTAAAGAATACCAATCATAAATATTTATGAAGCGGAACTAAATCTTTTTCAGTATAAGCCGAATAAATTAGAATGAGAGCTAAATATTTAACTGACTTGTATACGACGGCCACCTCCTAAATGTATCGCATAAATTCGACCAAGTAAAAAGTCGTCAACTTTTCAAGGAGAGCACTATGTGGATACGACTTTTTGAAATATTTATTTTATTTTATATTTTATTTATTTATTAATGAAAGTTGTTGTAGGAAAATTATTTGCTAACTAATTTAAATTTTGAACAAGAAATTAATAAACATAAATAAAAGGCAATACAAAATATCATTATGCTATTCACGAAAACATATTAATATACAATATTAAAACATATATATATATATATATATATATATATATATATATATATATATATATATATATATATATATATATATATATATATATATATATATATATATATATATATATAAAGCTGAATGATTTCTTTGGTTGAACATATGTACTAAACTCAGGAACTACTGGTTTGTATATTATGTACCTGTATATATAGCTGAGATCAAACTTCAACAAGACGAATATATATATATATATATATATATATATATATATATATATATATATATATATATATATATATATATATATATATATATATATATATATATATATGTATATATATATATATATATATATATATATATATATATATATATATATATATATATATATATATATATATATATATATATATATATATATATATATATATATATATAGAAAAAAATAATATTAAACACAACTTACATTTATATATTATACCATACTCTCGATCATGTCGACAGCCACGTCTCGCTCATCCAACGGCGTGCCCATTAAACGCAATAGTTACGGGTACAAAATTTATTGTTTTTCATCTTTGAAATCTTAGCGGAGTCAAGTTGTATAAATCATGCGTTAATGCCGGCATTATACAAATTCAAATTTATAACCCGATAAAATTACGAAATGGCCGAATGGGGTGCCTCCCCACCACCCCGTGCTAACTAAATACGGCTTTAATTCATTATACGTTCTGTAGTTTTGCTTTTGGACAATAATTTTGTGCTTGATTGGTTTAATTGTGTTTATTAAATTATGTATGTGTGTGTGTGTGTTTGTGTGTGCGTATGTGTGTGTGTGTCTTTGTGTGTTGAAACTTAAAGGATTTGTGTAACCTATATATAATATATACATAAATCTGTATTTATGTTTGATAGTTTTTTGTTAAATTGATTCGATAATAATACTGATTTTGTACATAGCTTATTAAGTAATTCATTGATTATTTTTTTTATATAACGGTAGAATTGGGAACGAAGTAATGAATCACTAAACTTATGTAGAACTAAGTTATATTAAAAAAAAAATGTAATTGATTAATTTAAATTTCGTATTGTACATCAACGGTTAAATAACTGTCATTGATTTCTTCTAAAATGCTTAGGTTAGACATAATCATATTTTATCTGTAATAAGAATCTCCAAAAGCGCCAGCCTCAAAAAAAAAACAAGCGTAAAGAGAAAACAATTACTCGATTTCTATCTGATAAATTGAATATGAATTGAAAAAAATCTCACTAGGTAATTATACTTGATTTATAAGGATTTAGCACTTTAAACCTCTTTTCTTTCCATTGTCGTTTAATTGAATGATTAAATTGAGGCATTAAGAGGGACTCCGTCGCCTATTGTCTATATTGTCTTTAAAAACAAAAGAATCAATCGATGACGCCGCGGTTTTCCGCCATTCGCGCGCCATTTTTAATCTGTGACTTTTGACAGTTCAATTTTAGTTTTACTTTTAATAACGGTTGGTGCTTTTTCGTTTATTAAGACGAGTCTAAAGAAAATATTTTAAAGCGGAGGTACATTATTTTTTTTATTTCAAATAAGACCTATATATATATATATATGTACGTGTATATATTATATATATTTAGTATACGTATTATCATGTAACTTTTATTAAGCTGCCCTCGCAAGCTGCCCTCGTGGCGCAATGGTACGGCGTATGACTGTAAGCGAGTTCGATTCCCACTGGAAGATATGAAATATTTTTATTTTTTGTCGATCTGGTGACAACACACAGCGACTAGACTTCCGCCACTTGACGCGCAAGTACATATATCTTAGAATATTTTAACACCATTTTCCATTTGTCAGCATAATGGTGAAAAAATCATATATACAGACGAAATCTAATACTTTCCTTGTACTCTAAAGAGTTAGCTAGTTCCTGCGTAACCCAACACCGCGCCTTGAACACAAACACTACCAGAGCGGATATCGAACTTTCATGCATTGCCTTCAAGGTACAGAGTATCACTGAGCTGCAATGGACTCAAATAAATATTATACAGCCGTAACTTACAGGTAAAGGGGTGTGTATCGCCCAGGGATATATTTATTATATTTCATTTGGACACCTAATTATTAGTTATGAGGGAAGTTAGCAGATTTAATTCTGATTGATGTGATTTTCGTTTGGGTTTTGTCACTTTTAATATATCGCATGTTTTTCATGTTATTTATGTTTTTGGTAGGTACCTATACTACATATATATATATATATATATATATATATATATATATATATATATATATATATATATATATATATATATATATATATATATATATATATATATATATATATATATATATATATATATATATATATATATATATATATATATATATATATATATATATCCCACTTTCTGCCTTTCGAGGCATTGCGTGGCGGAACTCAACGCCTCGTTTTGCCTTGTTACCGAGTGGGAATCGAACCCACAAACCATCGCGCTTACAGGCTGACGCTGTCGCCTCTGCGCCACGACGGTCCTCATCTCATCATCATCTCGGTAGAGGATATCTCTATATATTATTTTCTTTGTTTATTTGTTAATATTAATATATTTTAACTTTAAGCTTGCCTTCGTAGTGATTTAAGTCAAGATATTGATTCGAATTTCGCTTATGGATTCAAAATTATACCATTCTATTGTTCTTTATTCCATTACAAGGTTTCATTTTTGTCAGATGGATGAAAATATAACGTTAATTGCGATTTTTTTTAATACTTAAATTATTTGTAAACTATACTCAAATAAACAATATTTTCGTATATTTACACAATTAATTTAAAATGTTATATAACTTTTTTAAAATTTAAAATACGCCAATGCCTTGAAAGGCGGAAAGTGGGGAATGGAGTGTCTGAACACTAGGTTCCTTCAGCCTACGGTTCCCTCTGCCTACCCTGCTGTGTGCGGGATACTGTGTGAAACTAAATATATAAATATAAATATATAAAATATATCACAATAATTAGATTATTAATTGAAATTGTTGTTGTTCCATCTTCACTTGGTGCAAAAAGTTATTAGAATATACCTACTGTCTCAGATGAAATGGGAAAGCGGAGAATCTTGACACTATGTCTGTCTCGAGCTGTAAACAATTAAAAGAAAACTACAAAGAAAGTAACTTATCATAAATAAATTTAATCATTATTATGTTGATGGCTAATTTCAAATTTTTGTTTTAGAAATTATAATTGGGCAGTTGAATTTTTATATTGAAATCTTTATATACAAATTTTATTATAATTTTATTTTAAGCTATATGAAAAGTAAAAGGGAAAAGATGGTAAAATTCAAAAACATATCTATTTTCTCTGAGATATATATAATATATTACTTTTATACTATATATTGGAAAAAAAAATGTGGATTTATATAAATTACTTTTATATTTTAATATTTTGATTTTTTTTTAAATTTTAATTTTTTTTATCATTACAGAAAGCAAATTCAGCAAGGGTTCGAACGGGAAAAGCGAACACGCGACGAAGTGACCTTAAAAATCAAATAAAAATTCCACTACTGAGAATCGACGACAATTCCAAGACAATAAACACACCAAACCTTACTTATACTAAAATATTAAAGTAATATTTAAGAAATTTGATATACTATATAAGTAAATTACTCGTAGGTACAGTTAACAAAACACGTTGTTATGGTAACGGCGCGGCGCTGCCTCTTGCCTCTCACTTGTTATCATTAAAAAATTACGAAATCTCCAAGAAGTGCGAAAGCTTTCTCAAAGCTGCGCGTCATAAAAGTTTGGATTTTTAATAATGTCTCTTTGATGCGCATGCGACAGTTGTTTCCATTGTTCACCTAATAAAAAAAAATATATACAATTCTTAAGCAACTGAGTTCATTTAAAGCGAAAACAACAAAAGTGAGAGAGGACTGATAGAGTATTCCCAGAAATTTTAACAGAAACGGGAAAATCATATTAGTTACGCTATATTTTAGTTGTTAAAGCGTTTAGATGAAGCTTGTAATATTTAGAAGCGGACGGAAATTATGCAATAATGTATTAAAATGTGAATACCAAATGTTTTCTTTTTTTATATATATACGAGTATCATTATGCAAATATTTTTGTAAGAGTAAATCTCTCCATGCTCCTCTATGCTCACTTAATTAAGACTTGACATAACTATAATTAACAAACTAAAAAATAACAATAATGAAATTCTTAAATTAATAATTTTCTTTTTCACATAGCTGAGTAGACCAAGATAAGCTACTTTTTACTTACTTTCTGGCCGAATTCGAATCAATACGTGCTAATTAAATATTTCCTACTTAAAATTATCTATATAATAATACGTACAATGGACACGCACACCAATCAGGTCACCAAAGTGTCAATTGTGGAAACGAAAACGTCTCAAATGTACTGTCGTTAAATTTTATCATCCGATGAAAGAATGGGATGAAATTTGAACACGTCAAGCTTAATGTACGGAGGGTAACAAAAGTATTTAAATTTATAAATAAATATATTAAATATGTAGAAGATTATATTTATCTTCTTCTACCTAGAATAGTCGCGAATCAGTTGCCAGGGTCTGCCTTCTGACTAAATCTACTCCACTTAGCACAAACCTGAGCATCTTCATTGTAAATTGGCTCTCATATTCTACAATATGACATCCAGCTATCGCTCTTCCTTGGGGGTCTTACTCCAGGAACACATATATCAAGGCAGTTTTGCCAACATAGTGCCTAGGCTGGCGCTTAATGTGGTGTTCTCTCAGACGACACTCTTGGGGCTTATCACAGACCCCAAGACTACTTCAAATGAATGCGTTTTTGTTAAATAAATGATTTTATTAACGTTTGTTATATTTATTTATTATAAGATTATATTGAATAAAAAATATATTTATTTGGGTTTCGTTACGGAATAAAACTCATATTGGGCTATGGGTTATGGGAAATAGTGGATAATAGAAATAGATTGTTAATGAAATAATCCAGAACTTATTGTAATATAGGCTGTTGAGACACTTTTAAATTAAAATATAAGTAAATTAGCTGGCAATGGTAAAAAGAGATAAATATAGAGCATAATGGCACGCCATTGAAGACACCTATGTCCAGATGACAAAGACATGCTGATGACGAGAGACCATCAACAGGTCCTTGTATCATGAAACATTAAGAGGATGTTCGAAAATGTTGAAACTTTTTGATCTGTGGTTCATATCAAGCGAGTTGTAAGTTATCATAAAATCTAGATGAAACCTATTAGCTGATATATATCAATATTCATTTAATACACATTTATATGCTTACAAATGAAAAAATTATTCACCGCCAGAGAATTTTTTCTAAAAAACAACACAGATAACCATTTAAATTAGAAACACAAAAAAAAATATTGAAAGCGTTTAATGCCTTTG
The DNA here is from genome assembly GCA_037127375.1 of Dione juno. Lineage (NCBI taxonomy): Eukaryota > Metazoa > Arthropoda > Insecta > Lepidoptera > Nymphalidae > Dione > Dione juno. The sequence continues at coordinate 1,741,243 of JAXRJS010000041.1, forward strand.
ATTTAGATTAAACTTTAAAATAAGCTTTATGTATTTAATCAATTTGAACGTATGCACGATGCAAGTGATTTCAAATTTCTAAATTTAAAGTTTATAAAGTAGTATTATTTATTTAGAGCCTTGGTCATATAAATTAGGCGTGTAACGGGACACGGAGTGTCTTAACACTAGGTCCCCTCTGTCTATCCTTCCATATGCGGGATACAGCTTGAAGCAATTTTTTTTACGCTACGTCACTAACTATGCAATGCAACTATGCTATAAAATAGGCTGAAAACAGTACAAAAATGACAATCTGCGTTGACAAGATACAATAACATTCACTCGCAACTAGGTTAATTATAAAATACAAGGATTCACAAAATTTAATATTTAATTTCGCGTCGATATTCATTTTGAATTGCTTTTAAATTATCCATGTTATATTCTTAACGCTATTTAATATGTAATTTTTCGTGTATATGTAAACTAATTAACAAGAACACTGGTTGGTGGTCGAGTTGTTTTGGTTCATTAAATGGGTATACTTTTCATTTTTATTGTTATTACCGTATATATATGTATATATATATATATATATATATATATATATATATATATATATATATATAATATATATATATATATATATATATATATATATATATATATATATATATATATATGTATATATATATATATATATATATATATATATATATATATATATATATATATATATATATATATATATATATATATATGTATATATATATATATATATATATATATATATATATATATATATATATATATATATATATATATATATATATATATATATATATATATATATATATATATATATATATATATATATATATTACGAGGCGTTATTTTTAATATTGTTTAAGATATAATATATAATTTCAAAACATTATAAATATTTATTTAAATATTTTATATTTTAATTGATTGTCTTAATTGATTGTCTGATTGTACACTCTCATTACTTCGCTCCGTCAAGTTAGTCAAGTCTTTTTTAAGCTTCAAGCTTAAAAAAGTGTTAATGGCTAAAATGACGTCTCTCTCAGTGACACCTGTTTAATATCTTACATTTATTGTTTAAAAAAAACTACAAATATTCTCATCATATACATATATGTGTTTGTATACAAAAAAAATGATTACTGACTGTATACAAAATATGTATTATTTTATTGATACGTTACATATAGCTCTCATCGTCAAAATTCTTATATGCCTTATTACAATTTATTTACGTTGTCACCATCCCGAAAGGAGGAAGCTCTATATTCGACATGCATATATTATTTACGTTTATCACTTGATATTTCAGTAATTTGTGAACCAATTTGGGTAACCCTGACGTGGTCTCATAGTCACCATCAGGACATGTGATGGAATGCCATGAAAGTCAAGGGACGTCGGTGTCAGCTAAAAGTAAATATACAGATAACTACTAAGTACATCGAACAAAATCCAGCCAGCCAAAAGCAAAAACAATAATTTTAATAAATATTTTTGGAAAAACCTTAATTATTTAAAAAAAATACATTTTTCTCATGTTTCCTTACTTAACTATTTTACGCTAATGTTATTTTTATCGATATAAATTATTATTGATTTAAATTAATAAATTAATTTAAAAAAAAAACTAATAATAATTCTGAGATATGAATCAATCTATGTTATATAAGATTTATGCAATGCTCTTTTGGACCTTTGCACTCTGGTTCCTCGAAAATTTGTACGCGTGGTCAAACCCTATAACAACATAGTGTTTTCATAGCATAAGTCCCGAAGTCCTCGCCAGGAAGACCAGGATATGGAGACGCGATCGACAACAACCGTCTCCCATTTAAACATCTACACCAACCAATAAAAAATATTTTTTACTAAAAAGAAATAACATAGATAAATAATAATAATTAATAATTACATACAATAACACAGATCGCCATAGCCTGTGTAGCATAATTAAGGTAAACCAAAAAAAAAACTTAAATATATCTATCTATTTTTGGTTTTTTAAGTCACCTATAGGTATTGTAGGTAAAATTATATTGATATCAAAATTTTCACAATAATTTAATTAATCGCATGTACTAGTGTTTTAATTATTATTCATTTCATATACATTGCATTAATACGAAACTCATCTGACATTTATCTATAAACAAGTAAATGAATCAATTCGTTTCCTCCCTCTGGCAAGGAGGCAAAACGCGCGAAAATTGGGCGGAAAACGAAGAGTGTCTTAACACTAAGTTCCCTCTGTCTTACCTGCTACATGCGGGAAATAGCGTGAAGCTATCAACACTACCCAAAATAGATTATCTTAATAAATTCAAATAACTATCACTTAAGTAAGATTAAGGCTAAATATCCCAACGAATGGGAGGTCTCATACATACATACATACATACATACATACATACATACACACACACATACATACATACATACATACATACAAATACGTAGTGGACGCGTAAATCTTGCGTGGAACGAAAATTCCTATGTTTATAGCAATTAACAGTTCCCTATGTCGTGTCACTTGCGAGACCAAAATGATTTAGTGCTAAGAGTGGGACATACATACATTCAGTGTATAAAATAGTCATATCTTGGAACAGAGTAATAGCTTCTTAGCTATTATGTCATAATATTTTATTATGTAAAGGATTTGGAGGGTTTGGAAAGTGGTTATTGGAGTATCTTAATACTAGGTTCCCTCTGCCTATCCTGCTATATGCGGGATACAGCGTGAAGCTAAAAAAGAACTTTGGATTTGATTTTATAGGTCGATTAAGGCGACATTCGTCTGTCCGTTGACACTTATTATATCAAACTACCGCCGACGGCTTCGTAGTTGCCTCGCGTACTGCCCTGGATTCCAATAAAGTACTAACTGGATCTGGCCTCCTAGTGGGGTAGAATCGAGACTTTTTAGAATCATCTTGTCTATTGAAATAAAGACCTATATTTTTGTACTTTAATTTTTTAATTTATCTCTGACCGCCTTAACTATTAACTTAATGTAATATAGCTTATCTATTTATATATATATATATATATATATATATATATATATATATATATATATATATATATATATATATATATATATATATATATATATATATATATATATATATATATATATATAAAATTGATAAGCTAGATATATAAAATCAAAATCAATGTTAGTCAATCAAGCTTTGGACAACATCTACATAATAAATATTAATATAAATTAACAATTAAACTTGGTGTATTTAGACATTCTAAACACTGTTCTTTATTAGATATCATCTATACTGTAAACGGGATTCCAGAAAATACTATATATGCTTTTTCAACACTAGCAATACAAATCGTGGCGTTAAGTCTCACAATTCAACATACAAAGTCTCAAACTGGCGTAAAATGGACAAAGATATTGACTATAGCTTCTCTCTGTTTACCAAAGATCCCCCCCCTCCCCCCTCTCCTTGAATGAGAAATTCTAAACATATAAAAAATTATATACAACATATTGATGTACAAATTCGCTTAATTCCACACAACACAATATAATATTCATTAAGTAAAACTAAAACCCCGCCATATATTCTTGGCCTCACATCCGCCAGGAGTTATTTATTGCCATCTTAATTACTGACTAGAAAGGACGCTCCCATACGTCCGCGTCAGTGAAATTTGAAACAATCGTTTAATTGTGAATTGTTATATATATGTTGATAGATTTATTGTTTTATTTGTTTACTGTGTTCTGTTGTTATTGTTCTAAATATGTAGATACCCTCTGTTTGTAAGGAAAGTGGTCAATTTCAATTGTCAGTATTTTTTTTATCCATTTAGCAGTAAAATTAAAAAATAACATAAACAAAAATATATATATATATATATATATATATATATATATATATATATATATATATATATATATATATATATATATATATATATATATATATATATATATATATATATACTGCTGTGGAGTACGTCGATTCGTCCTTGTCAGGAAGAATGAATTATATTATTTCGTCGCTCTGGTAATAAGACATAGCGCAGCGTTGAGTTCCGCCACGAGAACCGAGTGTTTTATCACTATGTTCTCTTTACGTGAAGGGGAAATACAAAATTAAATACATATGAAACGACTAAAATAATAAATCTCCTTAATAGGACTGGTCAAAATAAATCTTAAATAAGCGCATATCGGTAGCACCGTTACATTACTTAGATAAAATATACCGCAGAAAAGTCAATCGTGAACTTTATAGTAGTTAAGTAGGTCATACATATAACCGATATTAAATGGCGGAACTCAACGCCGTACTTTCAAATCCAAATTCATATTCAAATTCAAAATATTTTTACAAGTACTTTTGAATCGTCGAATAAACTTGTCGCTGTCACCAGTTCAGAAGGCAGTTCTGCTGAGAAGAGCCTCCAAAAAATTCAACAGTTTGCCTTGTAATTAGAGCGAGCAAATGAAAATAATTAATTACCCCGAGTGTGAATCGAAAAAGAACCCACCACCGTCGCGTATCAAGAGGCTATACCACTACGCCACGCCGGTCTAAAATATAAAGAAATAATAAAGATATGTACTATACAGTTCCTACTGTAGTAATAAGTGACAGTTTGCTTACCACTAGGTATGAAGTTCGATTACCAACAGGGACCATATAGAGAAGAGAACACTCGATATTTAAACAAAAATAACAGATAGGGTATAACAGAGTGTCTTAACACTTAGTTTCACTCTACATACAAAACTAAATGCTGGAAACGCTTAGAAAAAGAAAGGTACCATCACTAGCAATCTATTTTATCTATTGTTGATATGATTTATTAAACAATGCAGTACTTAATAAATGGATTCTATAGGAAATTTACACAATTGTATGTTAATAAGAGAAAATCATGATTGAAGTTTACTTGAAACGGTGGTTAAAGTAAAATTTGTACGTCATAAGCGGGTTCTAATCTTTTTGAGGGTAAATATATATATATATATATATATATATATATATATATATATATATATATATATATATATATATATATATATATATATATATATATATATATATATATATATATATATATATATATATATATATATATATATATATATATATATATACTTATAACTCAAGTTATTATATTATAGAATTATTTCTATGTAATAATAATAAAAAAGCGTCTTACTTTAAACGAGACGGTTTCTGGTTCGATTCCCTCTTGAGGTGATTCACGAAAACATATCAATGAGGAACGAAATATCGTTACACTAGGTTCCTTTCCTCTAGCCTGCTATATGCAGGATACAGCGTGAAACTATAAAAAAATCAAACTTGCTACTTCAAGCAGAATTGGCCACAGAGACCAGCTTTCCCAATTCGTAAATATGGACCATATGTAATTTTTTAATTACAAGTAATTTATATGTTTAGGAAATGATACACATAAATAAGTCAAACTACGCCCATCATTCATTTGAGGTGGTCACGCCTTCAATTTCGGTACATCTTTGGATCAATAAAAAGAGTTCTTTGAGGATAAGTAATAAAAACTTTTTTGTTTTATATGGTTTTATATGTAGCTTGGACTACGTGATTCATATCATTCTGTTAATTTAATTTATAATAATATTATAAGGTATAGGTATATAACATGTAGAGGTGCAGTTAGGTATAGGTACGATTTTCAGCGAGCAATTTCATTTGCGGGGACTAAAGAACTTAAACTCCTCACTTTTACCGTTCTCGTTGGAATATCGGGAAAAGCTCTCTTAAGTCTCCTATACAGTGGCCAAGGAAAATATATGACGTAAGGGGTTTTTTACATAATATAGATTATATAGTACATTAGTCTTTTTAACTATCATAGCGCAGTAAATAGCGTTTGCCTTTAAATACAGTGGTACACAAGTTCGAATCTTATTCGGGGGAGTGATTATGTTTGTTCCTCTATAAACGGGAAATGGCCTTGACTTAGGGAAACTAGAAAAGCTGTCTTCTCAGCCGATGGTAAGCTTTGCTTCTCATGACTGACACTGTTGGCATTTAATTTTAAGCTTAATTTAATATTTAGGCTAACAAGGAAAAATTTTCCTCATTAAGCGTTATGCGCTTGATCATATTCGTTATCTGTACAACTAACGCCATCTTGTGTAAAAAAATTAAGATATTGTACTTTATAGTAAATTCGTTTAGATTAAGTTACTTGACGTTTCAAAAACCAACGGTCATGGTTTTACTGAATAAAAATATTTTGTATTTAGAATATTTTTTTTTATTTACAAGAAAGGTTTAGTTCAATAAGTAAATTTAATGTAATGTAAATCTAACAATTTATTTCTTAAAATTAAGCAAACTTTAATTAAGCTAATGTACGCTTGGAAAGCTTTAAATGATTGTGAATAAAGTTTATTATTAGTTATTATATTTATTACATATACAAATATAAATATACTTTATTGCACAACCGAAATATACATATACATTGCATAAAAACTAAAAAAATATTATTATTAAGCATATTTGAAGAGGTTGATGACAATGGACGAGGCGAAAGACACAAGAACAAAAAGTACCGAAGCGAACCGAACTAAAATAAAAACATCAGTACAGTATCGAAACATAAATTTATTATCTATCTAAAAAGAATTTTATATATGGAACGGGCTCGCATCAAAATACAGCCTACACTGTGTGCTGTCAGTGCAAGCTGACGCCGTGATTTACCTGATGGGCAGGTTACACATGTATAAATATATATATACATATATATTTTTGGTATAAACTCACAATATATGTATATTGATTGGATGTCGTGGTATAGTGGGATAAAGTATGATTGTATGAAAATGGTAACGGGTTCAATCTCCACATATCATTTCATCATGGTTGGGCGGAAAGTGGAGAATCATCCTCTGCGTTCTCTCTAATTCTATACCTACCTCTATTTATCTACCTCTATTTGTAATTTAATTCTGTATCCTGCATACAACAGGGTAGGATAGGTTGGGTAGAAAGCGTTAGGGATCTAGTGTTAAAACACTCCGTTCCCCACTACTTTAGACTATATCTAAATAATTTTAATAAGCTTAAATTCATTTCTTATACATCACTGTAAACAAAATATTAATTACTATAACTTATTCACACGTCACAGTGCATCGGAATTGATCGTTGCACTTTATTGAAGAACATCTAGACTCCACTCGATACTCGCTGATGTAGCTTGTAGCTTTATATACAGTTTCAATCATTTTGATACTTTAAGGATAATATCCTAGGATATAACAATGTAGATATATATTAGTATAAAAATACTTTTAAAAACAAATTAAAATCCCGTTACATTCATTTTTTGTAAGTTTTCTTAAAAATTATATTTAAATTAATTATTGTAAAGACTTTTCATATCTTTCACATAAATCAAACGGAGAAGTCCAAATTCAACCTAGAGTCAAGTTCACAGCTTTACGCCACAATTGAGAAAAAAATCGATATTTAATAATTCATTCGACTCGTCGAGTTAATATCGAACCCACAACCGTAGTTCACAATCGCACACTTTCGTACTGCACCAAAAGCACAAAATAGTTCTTAAAATATCAAGATATGTAGATCTGATCGTCTGACCGTCCGGACAGGCCGAGCTCACCTTACAACAAATCATTCACCGCCCATTCTAGAGTTCCATTCTTATTGATTTATTTCATATTATTATTAATTTGAAACAACCTGAAAGAGTTATTTATTAAAACGTTACAACGATCTGATAAGTTTGAATTTATTGCTACTTTTTAGGGGTCTGTATATAGAAAAAATTGTATTAATAGTTTTAGTTCTTACCATCTGTCTGTAAAATCAATGGATTTAACAAAAAACATCGCTTTGTGGCAACAATTGATGTGAAGGGTTGAAATTTTCTATAATAAACAAGTAAAAATGTGCCTGATCGAGTAGTATTTTTTAATACAACAATGTCACATTTTATTTTTTTTTCTAAATAGAACATATAAATCCTTGTTAAGTGGTAAATCGAAAGTAAAGAGAAACCAAAGAAAACTGAAGCTCAGATGGCTGGACGACTTCAGGCAGGACCTCAGACTTTTAAGCCTGGAACGTAAACTTAAAAAAAAATTAAATATCACGAATTATATTACGAATTATATTACGAATTATATACATATAGTATATAATTCGTAAATAATTACAAATTATACAAAAACTAATTCATATCAACCTTCTTACTTAAATAAAACTTTTTTTTTAAATCACCAACTCGGACTTGGCATGTTCTTAACTTTAATCGTCATTAAGTAACTCCTGTATTTATGATATAGATAACTCTAGTTTAAATGAGTATATTATAATATGGTCGCTTTAATTTTATGTACAATATCAATTTAATTAAGAAATTAAGATTATTTCGATGTGAAAATGCCGAGAGCCCGTCGAGTCTTAGACCCCATAATCTTTCCCTGATTTAAATCGATATGGTTTTTTTAAATGATTTTGTATAGTATAGTTATTTGGAAGCTTGAGCTGTATGAGGGAACGGTCGTTGTCTATAAATTAAATTGTTTAATACTAAGGTCCGAAATCCTTGAAATTTTGTACACATTATATATCTAAAAAACATATTGCTATCAATATACCTATATAAAAATCTTTCTATACAGAGTGACTGACTGACATCGCTCAGCCAAAACTACTGAGTATAAAAATCTGGGTATTAGCTTGAGGTACGTATAGTCGCAGGAGCTTCTAAATATATGAAATAAATTGTATTGGGAGGCATTTTTCATTATAGTTGCTTCACCTGATTGTAGTACTGACATCTTTCTAAAAGCCTTTATCGAATTTAATATAAACAATATATAACTAAAACAATTTGGCTCATTCGAATAATCATCAAATAGACTATAAATATACGGAATAACAAGATCCCATCATGATTCGATACTAAACAAGAGATATATTGTTCACATTTGTGACGCTTGTGTGACACTCGTTCAAGTACAGTGTGCCACTAGAATTGTACCCCAAAATCACTCTTATTCCTATTCAGCATAAAGCACAATTATTCTACTCACTGTACCCGATAAAGCCAATTCCGAAGCACCTATTCAAAGCAGAGTAACACCTACCGAATAAAATACACAACACAATATGTAGTTGTCAGTGCTTGATAGAACCTGTCTTTCAAACTATCTACTCCTGTAATAACTCTGAAATATCTTAAATATATTGGAAAATATTGGAAATTTAACTTTATTAAACGGCAAACACAGTCTGTTTTAGAATGTCCACCCAAATTGCACTTGTAACCTTTGAAATCGTATAAAACGTATCAAAAGCTATACTTTGCTGTGGAATTCTAAACCATGTTATACATTACGTTTATACTAAGGCAGGGACTTCCAAAATATGCGTACAAACGGCAATGGATTTTGAATTTGAAGGTAAACTTACGGTGTTTATTTAAGTGTTGATAGTTTCGCCGCTCCCTTGAGAGGCAGGAGGCTAGGTGCTGAAATGATCACCATATGGATCAGTTGAATGTCAAAATTGTGTTATAGGTACTTCTGGGATTTGTGCATTTGAGCAATCCGGACAGTGATAGATTTTAGATTTCCACCTGAAATTCCCTATGGGATAGTTTCGTGAGCTGGTGGAAATGGACGCGGTAACGAGATTATAAAATCATACCCTTACATATATGTGATTTATTACATTTAAAAATATATATAGAATACAGTAGGTTATTCTTTGTGCTTGCATAATATGTATATGCCTTTCTTAAATCTGATTAGATTGTAAAATTAGTGGTAGAAAATAATAATAATTTGAAACAGATTCTGACTAATCACAATAGTTTGAATTCGATTCCCACTCGCAGAAATAAGTTTCGTTACCGCGCCTTGGTAACGCAGTGGTAACGGTAACGTGATATTGAGATCTAACACATTCAACACACAATGTCTATAAAATTTGGACATAAAACGGAGTACAGGGTGTCTCTTCATAGTACGTTCCTTCTGCCTACATTATATGGGTACCAACCCTAGCTTATTTCCATACGTACACAATAACAATTCATACATCAATTCTAAAACTAAGTGTATACCCTTCAAAATACCATTAAATGAAACCTCATTGTCTCCTATCGTTACGGGATCGGATCGCAAAACACCGTACCTGAATAACCCAATAATTGTGTACATAAATCATTTGAACGACTTCTGATAATTCTCGCTATAAAGTAACTGTGTGGTTTAAATAGGAGCGTTTTGAGATATCGCGAAGGAATGAAAGCTGATAATTCATTGTATGAAGAATAAGTTTTATTTTTATGGAGTTTGTGGAGAAAATTCTCCACTCTCTAGCTAATAAAATATAATTTGCTTAGTAGAGCGCAGTGGAGAGTTTTGGCTTTGATACCAACTCTGAGGAACAAATTATCTTCATTTTCCTGGTAAATCCTGGTGCTCTGGTAAATAGTGTGGCGTTGATTTCCACTACTAAACACGCAATGTCTCGAAAATTGGGCGGTAAGTGTAAATAAAGCAGGTATACGGAACCTAGCGCCTTAACTCTATGCTTTACAATTCCTTAACTCTATGCTTTACTCTTTGCTTAACAAGTGCATATATATGCACTTGTTCAAGCTGAAAAAGAACTGAAGTTGGAAAAACGTTCTTTAGTGAAATCTAGCCTGTATGGTATACGCTTCAAGCAGATTAAACCTTATACTATTTTAATTCTTCCTTTTTATACTGTATTTAGCAAGTAGGGTGAGAGTCTAGTGCGAGATCACTCCGTCTGTTACTTAAAATGTTAAGAGTTATTTCAACTGACAACCTTCATATATGTCAATGCATATTTAACAACGATTAATTTATTTATTCATATCTATATAAAATCGCTTATAACTTAACCTAACCAAGTCCCAAACTCAAGGGTAGAGGGCAGTGATAACGATACGTGAGTACTTTCAAACCTTTTGTCAAGACGATAATACCAAAATATATACATATATATTATATACATGTATGTATGTACGTGTGTATGCTTGTGCATTGTAGGCTTTTTGCGTTTGTCACATTTTACTGCCAAGGCAAGGGCCCTAATTTTAATTTAACCGTTTTTCTCATCTTTTGTTCTTATAACGTTTGGTTGATATATTGTATATTGTTTATTATCTTTCACTTTGTGATAGGCTAATATCGTGTTATGAGATATTTCAAAGGATTTTAACTTTAAAATTGTATTCTAAATAAATATTCTGGTGTAATATGTTTTATTTCAAATTCATATTAGAAATGTAAAATCTAACATCGAATTAAGCGGAAGTCTATCTTTTAGTGTTTTTAAAGTGGAGGCTACACCTGTAAAGTACAAGTTCCAATCAGGGGTAAATTTGAAATTACATTAGATATAGTGGAACTAATAATTGTATAGAAATTATGTGACATTTTATTATATAGATCTTTTTAAAGCTTTGTGCTTCGTTATGTATATAGCTTACTAAAATACGGTGTATTTTACTTTACCAGGGCTAGGAAATGAGTATAATATGAAGGATATTCGAACCCTCGACTATCGTGCTTACAGGCAGACGGCTTATATAGCCCTAATTTGGCTCAGCTATGGTCTGTAGTTTATAGTCTAGACTATTGTTTAAAAAGCTACAAAAATTGTATCATTAAGACTAGCTATGACAATAGCACATTTATTCACACCATCCAATAGATTCAACTAAGTGCTTTCAGAAGAATTTCTTAAAACGAAAAAAGCTCGCGCTTGCCATTCATTAAAAATATTTGTGCGTCTAAATATGGACTCTATTCCGATGGAATAAGAATTAGCCAAAGAAAAGGACACATGATGATTTAAAGGCTCGTTTTAATGGTGCTATAAATAACGGTCAACGTTTAAGTACAGCTCCTATATGCCATCTAGTGGCTGTTTTCGAATCATATTTATATAATATATCATAATTATTTTTGTTTCGTTAATTTTGTATAGTTGGTTTTGTGTGTTTTTCGGGAATTACTTGAAATTATTACTTTTTGTTGATATATTCATATAATATTGTTTGTGTATTATTAAAGTTTTGATGTTAAGAGATTATGTAAAGAGATTTTTGAGAGACGTCTCTCTATTCTACTCTTCATATATTTGTTTGTATGTTTATTCTAAACGCCATAACTGAGGAACTTATAAAAAAACTTTTTGTATACAGCTTTATTTTGTAATATCAGTATGTATAGGTATTATAGATTTTAGATAACTCTATCATTTTGTAACTAACCTCATTGCTGTAGCATTTTATTTACATTTAAAATTATTATTATGATCAACAAAGATTATGCTTAAATGTACTTTACATTTGGTCGATAATACTACACAAAACCTCACTAGATGGCGCCATTTGTATGGTCATAGACCATACAAGTTTGGTTTGGTATATATATATATATATATATATATATATATATATATATATATATATATATATATATATATATATATATATATATATATATATATATATATATATATATATATATATATATATATATATATATATATATATATATATATATATATAGGCAAAATATTGATAAAGATAATTAATAAAACTTAGTTACTACTTTATGATATTTTAATTTTTCTTACTAAGAAGTACTTCGAAATTAGTATAGAGGGCAGCTCTTATATGGCCAATGACCATAAATCTAAAATCGATATAGTTCTGTAGATCTTATACAGATGGCGCTTTAACATTAACAATAGTAAATTCTTCTTTCTCTTTATATACTTCTTTCAATTTTACATATTATTTTATATCAATATTAATATAAAATATACTTTTACTTGTCTTTTATCATTTCCCCGATTTAGAATCAAACCTGCATCGCACTTCTAACTCTCTACCACTGCACCGTAATAGCTTAATCTTAAGCGAAAATATAATTCACTAATGACCACGATAGGCTGTTGATTTACGGCGGAAGTCGGGCGCCATTGCCAGTAATATCTGATGGTATTATAGTATCAGTTTGATCTCACGTCGCTTTATTTATTGCAAAATATATATTTCTTTCTATGTTTACCATCAATTATTTGGTAACTTTTAAAATATTTTTTTAGCTTTAAGCTGTATCCCGTATATAACAGGATAGCAGCTTAGATAGAGGGAAGCTTTTGTTATGACACTCCGTTTTACGCTTTCTGCATAATTTTCGAGACAACTCGTGGTAAGTTACAAAAATCAATACCGTGCTTTGTCTAATTACTACGACAGCTTATATTAAAATTATTATTATCATATTTGTACAAAATATTGACTAAGTCAAGTAGACTTAATGTGATGCGTGCCCTAGATGAGGCAGAGGGCGTCCACAGATGTACTCCATCGCGATCCGTCTTGCAAAATATTAAAAATTCAAAAATATAAATAAGCAATACAAAAAAAGCGATCTTAGGCTTTGTAGCCATCTCTTCCAGATAGCCTTTAGGGTAAAGAGGAACACTTTAAATTATAAACAGGTAGGTGGTGACAGAAATGTAATATATTTAATTATTAGTAATAGAGCTTTTAAGTGATTTTGCTAGTGATTCTGAATGTTCTCTTTACATGGTTATGTTACATACATTTAATGGGATCTATCAATTTAATATTATAATATAATATACAATCTAATCAACTTATATGTACATATAGTCTAGAAACAAATAATTTTGTTAACCGGTTACCGTCTATCGTGTATTGGGCGGAAGAATGGCGGACGTATTTTATCTGTTCCTTTTAAATAAGTAAAATTTACATAAAAAAATATTGTGGACAGACAGACACGATCTTTCGATATAAATTTTAATAGATAACCTTGTAAAAAAGAAACTAAATTAAAAAAAAATATCCATATCTCAATAACAAAATGAATACCGTACTGCCTACTCACAACTTCGAATCGTGGAAACTTCAAAACATAACTCAAATTCGATCGACGTTTAAGTAGGAACAAACGCTGTCGCCTAGCGGTGCGAATAAATTACAAAGATATATTATTATTAAAATTTGGGCGTGAACTTCGGTTTATCAGGAGGTGGAGCGGGAACGGGAACGGGAACGGGAGCGGGAGGAGCGGGTTGCCCTGAGTAGACGCCATAAATAAAGATTTTGACGTCGTTACCTATCATATTGTAATTAAAACGATGTAACTTGTAAGTTATGGCAAAATTTTCTTTCTAAATAAAAAAAAACATTTAATTTTTTTAATGTTTTTCCTGTAGGTATATCGCAGGGTAGCAGAGGGAACCTAGAGTTAAGACACTCTGTTCCCAACATTTCACCAAATTTTAAAGTGTTGTGTTTAGTGCTGGAACTCATCGTGGCGCTTTTGTTTAATAGGTAAGGCTAGGAAATGCAATAACCATTTCACCGAGTGGGAATCAAACTTACGCCTTACAGTCCAATACTACAGCTTCACCACGACGGCCTCTTCGTAGTTCCATTTATATTATAATACTTGGTATAAGCTATAATACATCACTTGTTTTTTTTATTATTTTGCCTATTTAAAGAAACAAAACTTAGCTATATGCTGCTATAATATGTCCTGACTGACTACATCAGGGTAGCATATATCTATTATTGCCATAAGTATCCTTTTATTTTTAGTAAAATATTGAGCATAATGGGAAGGGAATCGAAGCTGCAACCCTCCACAAAAGTAGACAGTCCAACTAATATTACAAACACCATAAAACTACATCGTGAAACTAAAAATTCCAACAAAATTAGCCATATTCATACACCATGAAGTGATAGCAAATATAAAAAGGTCCCTAACGTCGATCTAGTTGGAAAAGGCAAAGATTTGACGGCAATGGTTCGTCATAAATTACCATTATCTGCAGACGCACGGTACTGCTATTTATTATTTATGGTCCGGATCGACTCGCCTCAGGCGTGAGGGTGTTTTTCAGGGGTGGGTGATGATCGTAAATATCATACGTAATTATTGATTCAGCCCACATTTCTCATCATATGACAGTTCATTATGGGTTGATGAACTTTCAGGGTGGGTTTATTTTCTTTATGGGAATATGAATTTGAATGCCATGGTTGTGGGTTCGAGCTTTTCTGGGGTAAATATATACATTTTTCCGTATATATGGAATTTCTTAATTCTAATGTTACAAAATGAAGGGAAAGTGGAGATTCAGTTGGCCTTGTATTTTTAATTTTAATATCAATATTAACACGTTAATTTAGTTTAGTTCTAGTATCTCAATATCTAATTACTTTAAATACTATATCTAGTATATACTAGCTTTGAACTGGTATTCCACTGGCGTGATCAGATGAAAGTTACTAAATATTTTGTGGCAATAACGACTACACGTGAAGTATGTAATATAGCTTATCTCTATAAATAGATAATCCAATACAAAAAAAAATATATTAAGCCAATAGTTCCTGAGATAAGAGATTTCAACCAAACAAACTCTTTAGTTTTCCAAACATAATATTAGGTATACATTTATATATTAAAAATAAATTGAGAGAGATTGTACTATAATAATAGTCATGTGTCATACTAACTTCATCATACTATAAGTATGTAGCAAAGTATATAATGGAAGTAGGTGTTCTGTTTACAATCAGGCGCTATATCTATTTATAAAATATATTATTATCACATATATCTCTAGTTTTGTGCTCTAAGATAATGCAATTTAGTGACTTATCATTTTATTCTCTTCGTCTCCGACTCTCTGTTTGGAAGAGACAATACAATATTAGATGTAGAGCATAGAGTATCAACACTTGCGTCACAAGTAATATATATATATGTATTAATATTGTATTTTATATAATATTTTATATCTAATAAATGTATCAAAATATATTAATAGTGGACATTTTGATATGACATCAAAATAATTATGTTAGTCTTAATTCTTCATGGTCATATGAGTCGCCTTGGCATCAGGCAGATGCGCGGCGGAGTGCCAAGTTTGGGCATACGAGTGTACTGCAAACCAACCAGATGGCCGTTTCCATTTAAATATATAGAAAACATTTGTGCTAATTATCATAATAAATTAGAAGTATACGAGGTCATCTGACGTCGTGGTGAAGTGGGACTGTGCTGGTGGTAGAGTTGAACATTTAAACCCAATACAAAGAAGCGGTTCTATTTAAAAAATCTACATTATCCTTGCATTGTTAGACAAAATAAGATGGGTTTTTTTTTTGTGACATTTTTCGTCCATATAACACATTTATAACGGTCAAGTCTAAAGTCAAATCTGCCCCACTACACCATAATTATATACGAGATATCTATAACTTAGTACTAGTAGTGACTTCTCTATTATCTCTCTATATTCGGGTAAATCTAAAAAATTAGTAAATATTTTTTTTAGGTAACAGGACGAAATCACCTTACTCCCAAAACCTGACAACAAGTCCAGACTTGGTCCAGACCAAAATAAAAATATACAAACAAATATGATAATCGCAATGTATCACAAATCGCTACGTACAACATCTTCGGAAAGCTAATTAATAAAACTTAAGTCATAAATAAAGTGCGGGTGGCTGTTAGCAAAAACTGTTAGGATCATAAAGCTGTCGGCGGATGAGGCACTGCCTTTGTTGCTATGTAACGTCGGCCAATAAATCTGATACGACAATTTGAACTGGGCGGTACCTTCTTTCGATTTTGGCTCTAGTTCCGTAATTCGGTATATTGATTTCATATTTTTTTATTAGTTTTAATGTGTTAACCCATACGTATGTATGAGGCGTGGGTTCAAATCCCTTGCGTATATTGATTTAATTTTTTTTTTAATATTTAATATCATTAATTGTTCATTTGCAAAATCTAAGAGTGTCTAATATTTAGATATAAATTCGAAGTCTATTTGCAGAAAATACAACATAAAACATATTCTTTCTCAAATTAATGGCAGACTCTTAAAACCAGTAGGGAAGAGGGTTTTATCCTTTCTATCTTTGCATATCTTACTAAAAAAGTGAAGAAAATATAATATGAACGATATATATTTCTATTTTTTTTTATAAAATATATGTTTTATCAGTTTCACGCAGAGGGAACTTGGTGTTTTCCACCTAGTGTAATTTACTAAGATAAAGTTACATTGCATGTTTAGTCATAAAAATTGTAGACGCAACGTATCCCATTATACCAAGATAACCGGGAATAATGATTAAGAATGTAAACTAATCATTATTCTCTTCGTCATATTACCTATAGACTCTAAGTTAACATATACATATATACTATGCATAGAATAAGAATAGAAAGTACTAAAAAAGCTTTAAACCTCTACAATTAAGCCAATTTAACAAGCTTTTCAATAACATCCAAACTATCCTACCTGAAACCCTTTATGTTGTGATAAACTTTAAGATGGGATGAAATTAAAGTATCAACAGGTAGTAAATCTTTTAGCGAGTGCTGCCATCTATCAAGATCTATAAGCAACACGGAAAGCTACCCGTTGACAGATAGATGGCGCTACACCTCCTACAGCTTACTGATAGCATAAATCGCGCAATCATAACACTGATCCAAATATAGGCGATGATCAAAATGATAATTGCTTACTGTTATTAATATTTTATCGTTTCATCGCTGTAATATGTTTTAGGCGTTAGTTTCATATGTTGTGAAATAGTTTCTCTGTAATAGATAGACCGAATGGGAGTTTTTGATGCATCGTCTATATATAATTTGTCTTAAAAGGCGGCAATTGAAGAGTGAAGAGGTCGTTGTGGCAGCACAGTGTGTGAATATAAATGCGACGGTTGTGGGTTCTATTCTCACTCGTAGGTAGGTGAATTATTTTCATTTTGTCGCTCTGGAAACTAGGCGCTTTGCAGCGTTAAGTTCCACCACTCAATATGAAATATTATATATATTAAATACAGCATCACCCTAAAAAAAAAGTGAAATGTCACAAATCTACATAGATAATATAAATATTTATTTACTAATGCGTACATAGCAGGCAGGCACAGGAACCTAGTGTTGAGACACTCTATTTCCCCCTTTCCGCCCATCGAGGCATTGCGTGTTGAGTGACGGAACTCAACGACGCGCTATTGCCTTGTTGTCAGAGCGTATAAAATGACAATTATTCATTCTCCCCGAGTGGGATTCGAACCCACAAATCGTCGTCTTTACAGGCAGATACTGTGCCTTTGCGTCACGATGGTTCTTCCATATACCATATAAATGGTTAATATATATATATATATATATATATATATATATATATATATATATATATATATATATATATATATATATATATATATATATATATATATATATATATATATATATATATATATATATATATATATATATATATATATATATATATATATATATATATATATAAATATATATATTTATTATATTGATATTTTTTTATATTTTTTATATTGAATATTTGTAATAAAAACGTAAATAGTATTAATATACATAATATCTAAAAATTTCAATAGTATTCTAAAAACTTACCATAATCAATAAGGCGTTTGACTAAAATAACCTTAAAAATCTTACAAAAAATCATTATTAATATAGACTAGCAAGCTGTAACAAAATTCTAAATAATTATAAAATGTAGAGGAGGGAAGTGATGAAAAGCTCCCCGGCGGCCTCACATCGCATCCCCAGACAGACAACGATGCATTCTGTTTAGTATACACTTTGATTCTACTTTGTTATATATGAGGATAACATATTATATATTATATGGAGTCGCTATGAGACAGTGAGCTGTCTGTAAGTTGATAGTAGATTCCATTCCCGCTCGAGGAAATAATAATAATAAATATATGGTATTAACCTTCATATATATATATATATATATATATATATATATATATATATATATATATATATATATATATATATATATATATATATATATATATATATATATATATATATATATATACTTAATTATTCAATATTAA
The DNA here is from genome assembly GCA_037127375.1 of Dione juno. Taxonomy (NCBI): domain Eukaryota; kingdom Metazoa; phylum Arthropoda; class Insecta; order Lepidoptera; family Nymphalidae; genus Dione; species Dione juno. The sequence goes on from JAXRJS010000041.1 coordinate 1,760,311, forward strand.
ATAAAACGGTTTAAACGGATTAATCGCGTATATTACAATTTTTTTGGAAACCCGACGAACACTTTGCAGTAGTCCGTGGTCACGGGTAGACTGAGGTGGCATTCGTTTATCAGTTGATATAATTATTGTATCAAACTACCGCGAACGGTTTCTGGGTTGCCTCGCATACTGCCCTGGATTCCTGGAGAATGAGCTGACTGTATCATGCCCTTTGGTGTGGTTTGGGAGTTTTCATAAGTGGATCCCAGGTGGATAAAAGTAATATTCCTCTGCAGAGTGCGGGTGTATGCAAACTTATTAATTTTTTTATATTTATCGTATAATGGCTACTTCATGCATTTTTAAATGATCGACCGTAAATGATCGACCGTGACCGTTTTATTTCAAGAAAGCTTATTTTAAGCTTTCAGATTTTATAAGAGGTATCATTGACTGCATTTTCAAGGGTAACATCGTAATAATTGGACTAATATAAAATATTTATATGTAATAAATTCTTTCATAAAATGACTGACAGTAACTTCTGTCAGTTAAATGTCAGTTATAACATTAATAAAAACAATATATACAATAACTAACATTTTATAAATTCATTAAAAGAAAATGGACTCGAAACACTTTTTTAGTGCGGCTTGAACGTGTTTTACTAAACTTTGACAAGTGTTCACATGTCAAGATGGGCAATCGCTTGAATTTCAAAATGCTTATAATTTCTAGTACTAGCTTGTATTATAATAGCATATATCTAATAAATGGACTCAAACCATATAAAAAGATTAGAATGAATAGTTCCTGAGATGAGCGTGTTCAAATAAACAAACATTATCATTTAAAATATTTATATTTATATATATATATATATATATATATATATATATATATATATATATATATATATATATATATATATATATATATATATATATATATATATATATATATATATATATATATATATATATATATATATATATATATATATATATATATATTTATATATATATGAGTATTTTGTTCCCTCCACATAACACAATACTACAAAAGATCGGGGCTATTCATCCCTCTAACTACTACAGATGCCTGAAAATGAAATAAAAAACACATTGTTAAAAATACCCGGGATATTTATAAAATAAGGTTCTCCATCCCAAAAAAACCATACAACATATTTCTATACGATATATCCAAAAACTTATTTGCCAAGAATTTTAAATAGAAGTTACCTATAAATTCAAAGACAAGTAGCCGACCCGCGACCCGTCCACTACATCACTTCCCACGCCGTGTTTTCATTAGCCGACTTAACGTATGACGCGGCTGGGGACTAAATCTTCATTTTTGATGTCCCATGGGTGTTTTAGTGAAATAGAATGCCTAGAAATGCTATATAATAAGTATTTAATAAAAATGCAACGTCATCATAGCATAGTAAGTATATAATAAGCTTACTTTGTTTGTGGTTTTGCTTTGGGTAAGTAAAGTGTGGTAAGTTATGGGTTCAATTTCTAATTTTCGCTCTGGTAAAACACATCGATCGTTGAACACTTAAAGAAAACATATAAAATATTAAATTTGAGTTCTTTGTGTGTGTGTGTGTGTGTGTGTGTTTTTTTGGTGTGTTTTCATTTGTTGATGTCTTTTTATTATTTGTAACATATTATAAATAATAAAAACACGTAGTTGACTTTCACTATTCAAGGCACAATGTTTAAAAAAATTGAGCTCGAGAATTGCTTAATGCAATTATCAGTGTTAAACTAAGTTAAGTGAAATAACTATAACTTTAAAAATTGAGACTGTTTGTTTTAAAATATATCTTGTATGTCCGACCTGTGTCACAAATATCCAAAATTCTTGCTAACTATGCGGACATCACTAACATATTTGTAATGGGCAACTTGAACCTAGTGTTAAGACACCCCGCTTTCCGCCGTTCGAGACATTGCGTGTTAAGTGGCGGAACTCAACGTCGCGCTTTGTCTTGTTGCCAGAGCGAAGAAAATGGAAATAATTAATTCTCACCGAGTGGGAATCGAACCCACAACACCGTCGTGTTTACAGACAGACGCTGTGCCTCTGCGAGAGGTCGGTCGACGGACGTAAAAATATAATTTTAGTTATAATATATTATGTGCTTAAATAAAAAAAAAGCAAAAATACTTATACAAAATAAACGCTAGTCTCTTCTATGGGCACTACATCAGTCCCCATGTCGTCGCAGCCGGACGGGGACAGCACTAATGTTGATATATCGTGCGGAGTTCGGATGGACGGACGACTTTGTACCGGGATGCTAAATAATAACGTGATCACTGCTCTTCTTAGTATAGGTATTTGTTTTAAATGTTTTCTTTTTATTTATAATGTTTGTGTTTGTTTTTTTTTTTTATTTTTTATCTAGCGGGATTTGAACCTGCGCTTTTTGGATAAAGCGCCGTCCGAGCGCCTTAACAACTAAACTATACGTTCGTCAAGCTACGTTTCTTATAAGCTTGTTATATTTGATTTATATTTGTCTTATTTACACTGTACAAAATGCTTAAAATATTTTGTATTGACAGTCTCCGATTGCAAATGCGATAAACGTGGCTCGATTCTAACTCAGACCAATGAATTTTTTTCCTCGTTCTGAGAACAATAGAAATCCTGGCGTTGGTCACACTAAACTACAGCCCACCAGCGTCTTAATATATATATATATATATATATATATATATATATATATATATATATATATATATATATATATATATATATATATATATATATATATATATATACATATATATATATATATATATATATATATATATATATATATATATACATGTATTAGAAGTGATATTAAAAAAAGATACGGCAGGATATAATCAAAACGTACAAAACATACTAAAAATTAAGCTCTATAATAATAAATTATTTATTCTAATATTATTTTTAAATACAAGTTTCAACATGATGGGATGTGAACGTCTAGCTTAATGACAATAGCGTTTAGACAATATCCTAAAGTACACATTTCAAGAGTATTTGAAATTAAAAAAAAAAACTCCATTATAATGAAATTGCCTTTATTTATTACTAGCGGCCTGCCCGTGGCTATGCTCGCTTGATTTACACTATTATTTATTTATTAGGAGAATATTGCATTCAGTTATTTTAAATTGTATAGGTATATAAGCTATACTACTGCAAAGATTCATCAAAATCCGGTTTTTGTCTTTATGTGAAGCTAAAAAATTGCACCTAGTGTAAATGAAACCAACTATGTACTATTATATCGTGAATTTAGTCGAAATCGAAAAACAAATATATACTAAATGCACTTTATTCTTTAAATTTAAACTTACTTTAAACTTGTTTTACCTTTACTTTTTATCCTGTACATGACAGAATATGCAACTAAACTAAACAACCTTCTCCACTTTACGCGCATATATATATATATATATATATATATATATATATATATATATATATATATATATATATATATATATATATATATATATATCTTCTTCTTCTTCCTGGCATTAGTCCCGGCTTGCCAGGGTCTGCCTTCCGACTAAGACCAATCGGTATATATATATATATATATATATATATATATATATATATATATATATATATATATATATATATATATATATATATATATATATATATATATATACATACAACAACAACAATATCATCATGGAATCAAACCCATAACCATAGCATTGTTCCACTTCGCTTTGAAAGCCTCTTCTTATACACAAAGTGGAAATAATTTCACCCGCTAAGTATAAATCACAGATATAAATCACAGATCGGTTTCATGATCAATATCTGGCTATGATGTAGTGATGGGCCAATATTTTAGTCTACACTAACTTGCCCCTCAAAATTATCGGAGCTTAACTTCACTAGACGTTGTATAGATGATGCTCTACTTTAGTTCAAATAGATATTTCTCTATTATATTATACGCGATGACCCATGAGGACCTCTAATACCCATTAGAGGTCCTCATGAGTCATCGATCGATGAGTCTTTGGCCTCGTCCACTGCCTACCTCTTCACACATACCCATGTGTGAAGAGGTAGGCAGTGGACGAGGCCAAAGATGCCAAAGAAAGAGGCCCCTGTCTCTATCTACCCAACAAAAAATATTCGGTTTTTGATAAGTAAACCATTTTATTGCTAGAATATGAAACATTAAAAAATTACATTTTTTTCTAAATGATTATATTTTAAAAAGAAATTTTAATCCATTGTGTACTTGAACTAAATGAATTTTACACTTTAGTTAACTTTATACACGTAAAAAAATTATCAAAATACACATTCTATAATTCTATAATTTTTAATTTTTTTCAAATAGAGCACCGTTCGTTCAGTTCAACACGAAGTAGCCAATCTCGCTCACAAATAATTTATACCCCGGCATCACGAGAGGGTTAGTCTTATAGGTATTACTTCATACTTCCTTCATCGTCCGACCCTGTATAAAAATGTTATAATAATCGAACCTACGATAACCTACCCTCGTAGTAATCTTATTCTAATAATAAACTATTTTTTCTTGTATATAAATAGAATATATTGTATATGTAGTTGGCAACAGTACCTTCTTACTATACATAGTAGATAATAGTTAGATTGATTTTGTCTCATAGAATTTAATTTAGTTATTAATAAAATAAATTGGAAAACATTTTTGAATGCCATAGAGGGCTTTGTATGATCATGTATGACGAAAATGAGATATCTCAAATGTTCTAAAAATTGTCATAGAAAGAGTACTCTAAGATTCTTCGGGGGCTTTATTTTTATTAAAAAAGTTTGACTTATGTCACTTCTGTGGGTGAGGGTGGGGCGAAGTGTAGGGATATATAGCTACAATTAGTGGAAAACTATTCATATTCATATACAACTATATAATCTAGACTTCTCTATGAAAACAAGTAGCTATCGAATAAAATCTAGCTTTATCTAAAAATACTAAAACATTTCATTTACTCCAGAAAGTTTAAATTTTCCGAAGAAAAAAGGGTTAGTTGCGTTATCTTCCTTCATAAACAGGGATCAGACCCTTTCGCCATAAATCTGCTCCCCCCCACTCCCACTCCCGCCGCGAGGTGGTTTTGAATTGAGATTGAGCCAATTAAAGTAATCGCCGTAGCACTCGCTTTGGCTTAGTTGCGGGGAAAGCAATGGAGTCGTGTGTCTAATGTATGATTATAAGGTTTTGTTCTTTTGGCTTCACACTGTATCTCTTATATAGCAGGATTTTGTATTTAGTGTTAGTACACGGAGTGAGTTGACTTGTTGTGGAATTGGCAGAGAACCTTGTGATACTTGTTCTAGCTGATCATTTTTATATATGTTCTGTGACATGTTCATTAACATAGAAATCTATTAATTTATATGATGCCGACAAAATTATAACATATAACATGAAAAAATACTTCAAAAATTTTAATGGAAACAATTTAAAAGCAAATTCACCTTCACGTAAAAACAAAACAAACATAAACAGATCGACCGCTCCACCCCACTCCTATTCCATCGGATTAGTATCATACAATACAAGCAACGAGTGAATCCTTTTATTTATTACTATTTATTGTTATTGCATTCTCTCTCATTTCTCTGTAATATTATCTTGGTGTAAATTTCGCTTAGCGTTTCGGGTACGCTTGTTTTAAATATTATTGCCCTAATTAGTATGAGTTTTGATATATTTCTAGTAATATAATGGTAATATTGGCCATCGTGGCTCAGTGGGAGGAGATGACTGTAAGCGCGTTGGTTGCGAGATTGAGTACCTACTCGGGAGACTAAATAATACCCCGATCCGCAATGTAAAAGTGCGGTGTTGAGTTCCGCCACAATGTCTTTTTGGTAAATTCGGGCGAACAGTGGAGAGAACGCAGTGTCTTGTTGCAATAGGTTCCCCTAATAACTACTACCCCTCCCCCTCCCCCACAACCCCATATATACATACATACATACATACATACATACATACATACATACATACATACATACATACATACATACAAATATATATACATATATATATATAAATTTATTATTTCATAGGTCCGTAGGTGTGTACGTGAGTTACGGAGTCACACATTATAATTTCACAGTAATAATGGCCATATTTCGCGAATGTATTAACAGTAGATCATCCTGTACATTACAGCTCGTATTATTTATTGCGACTCGATGTTATTTATATTATATTTTTTTACTTTACTTCACTTCACTTTACTTTAATCTAATAATTTCTTATACAGTTGTATGTTTATATCAAATTTATGGATTCGAACCGACGTCCTGCGGATACTGGCCAAGCGTTACATAAACAATTGGCTATATGATTAGTAAAAAGGACTTTACGTGTTGATTGGCAATCTCTACAAATAAGTATAATTATAACTTTTTTCTTTGCTATGATGACAAACTAAGACGTTGTGTCAAATCACTCTTCACGGAGAGTATTAACTCTCTGCCTATTGTTCTATATACTATAGATGTGTAAAAGTAATAAAAATCCCAAATAAAAATAGTTACGTCCATAGTAACACAAGTCTCCTTAATCCAAATGTCAATTTAAACAGCCACACGTTATTTGTAAGTAAACATCAAATGTTCTGAGCTAACGAGTATGTTATAAATAAATATTGAACTGAGGTGATTCTAAGTATTTTATGTACCTACTTGTCTCTAGGCAGTGGCCTTGAATATTATTTTAATCATCTTGCTCTAGGCTGTTATAGCATATGTTTAATTTATTATAATTTAGCTATTATTTTTTTTTAAATAAAAGGAATAATATTTATCATATTATGTACGTATTTAATTTGGCCTATAAGATTTTTCGCATAGAGCAGTGTAGACAGAAAGAGTTTGTAAGCTAGACACAAATAGATATTGACCATGACTGTTGAGGCCACGAAAGAAAAATTAATTGATATTTTTTTATTAGCTATGTCATATTTGACTAGCCTCCTTTTCTTTATATTAGTGGGAAGAAGAACATGTTCAGGTAATATGGGAACCTTAAGAGGATAAAAGAATGGACAAAAAAATATGACATAATAGTGACAAAACCTGTAGGGGGTGAGACATGAGAACCTCCAAGAGGCATGTCGAAGAGGCAGTCCAAATAGGTATGTAGGGACTTTAGCTGTTGAAGCTCTGGTATTATTTAACAACACAGTATTCTATTAAGGCTTAAGTGAAATGTATCTGGTATATATATTAATACATAATTTTTTTTTACTTCTATGAACCAGATCAGAGTACCCAGTGTAGCAATTTTGCTTGGTGGCGTGGTAGAGCCTAGTGCTTAATTTATCTACCTATCACTTAGACGCTAATTGACGTTTGTGAGTGTTGCTGCGACATTAACATTGTTCTCATGCAATCAAGGCCTTAATATCCGCTTTAAAGTAGATCATTACTTAACAGATTAATTATACTTAACTTCTTGTACCTACTGGTTTAACAAGTTTGAAAACCTTGGCCATTTAGCAATATGTTATATGCATACATCTTTTACTATGTGTAATATATTTCATGAGTACTTTTTAGTAAGCTGTTGTAAGCAATTAATTATTTTTCCAGGATTAGGTGGAGATTAGTATTGTTTAAAGCTTTACGCTTTATCCCGCACACGTGATTAGATAGAGGGAATCGTGAAATGAAGTGTTACGACAAGTTCCGCCACTCAATGCCCACTCATTGCGTGTTGAGTGGCGGAATTCAATGGTGAGCTATGTTTTCTAAATAGAAAGAACGATAACAATATATTCGTCTGAGCGGGGATCGAACCTATGTCCTTCTTGATAGTCACACGCCATCCCACTACACTATGATGACCTCCTCAATTTTACGTCACGGAAAATATCATGACTGACTGACTCAAAAGATAAATATTTGTGTGTTTGTATGTATGTTTGTGATGCTTTCACACAAAAACTACTGAACTGATTTCAATTTTTTTCCGACCATTAGAAAGCTGCATTTTCACTAAGTGCTATATTACATTATAGCTATATTACATTTTCAAAAAAATAGGAATCTCTTATAAATTCACTCAAGGTGTGATAATGTAATGTAATTTACGTTAAATAATGTAATTTAATTCATGTTAATGTAACTCAAGGTGTGATAAATTAGTCATAGTAATTCTGTCATCGCTCGCGCTGCGGAAACTATTGATAATAGAAAAAAAAGGCTTTCTCAAAATTATAGAACGTATCAATATCTACAATATTCACCTCGCTAAATAATTCAAGCGGTCTAAAGTAAAAGCACCAAGTCTAAAATAAAGCAAAAATATACAGAGCCCACGACTCCTAAAACGGTAGACACTGTCAATCAAATACACACTAAACTATGACGATAATTAATATTTGTATCAAACGATCTGACCTTTAAATTTACCCTTCGGCTATATTAGAATAGATACTACACTCATCTAATGATTCAATTATTATGAAGTCATCTACATCAATCATATACTGTTCATAGCCTAAGGTGTTATAGAAGTAAATTATTAAATTTAAATATTATGATGTACTAATATATTAAAAGTAGTAACCAATAGGCAAAAAAGTTATCTTTAGGATTGTAATTAGAAAACAATGTTTTTTTATACTATTTAGCAATGTTAGAGCTTGGAGATTTAGCTTAATCTTAATTTAATTCTAGTTGTTTAATAAGAAATGATTTGCTATCGTGGGCGGCCCGTGATATGAAGATCTGGACCAAGACCTGGAAGAGGGTGCATGGATCAGATTATTTACTTGCGCATGGTGACCAAAAATTTACTCTACCCCATCGGGTCTCAACTTTGAAACCGCAATGAAAATATGCATAGAATAGCAGGTCCTAGCGATGATCAGAAGTCATCGTAAGAGTAAAGAAGATCGTGCTCAGTTGGTTTGGACATGTCAAGGTTGAGTATTTATGTGTGTATCTATATATATATATATATATATATATATATATATATATATATATATATATATATATATATATATATATATATATATATATATATATATATATATATATATATATATATATATATATATATATATATATATATATATATATATATATATATATATATATATATATATATATATATATATATATATATATATATATATATATATATATCTGATTTTGCTATCTGACCCAACGTGTTACACAACGTTGGAAAAGTAGTAATAAAGCGGAACTAGTTCTTGTTAGCGTTGTTAGCGTATATACGAAAATTGTCTACAGGATTGCAACACTTTGATTGTTTATTGTTTTTTTGCCATATAAGGAGGGAAGGAGTACAGGAGGATAGACGGAGAGAATCTAGTGTTAAATCACTCCGTTCTCCGTTTTGTTAATGTGTGTTGTTTGGCGGAACTCAACGCCACGCCTAATTTTTTATTTCAAATAATATTTCTTATACATTAAAGAGATTGTAACTTTGTTCTTAGACTTTTAATTTACAGTTTTTTTTTCTAGATCTTAAATATCTAATACATTTGCAACACAATGCGTTTATATAATAATTTTATATGCACAGTGTAGAGCCATAACTACTGTTTATGTTTAGTTTAGCAGTCCGAATGAGTGCGAGATAGTTACGTCAGGAGCGATCATGTTTTAGTGTTTTTGTGTATGGAATATATATGAGATGGTATAGCGGCGTCGTTAGCAAGGGTTTGATCAAATATACCATGGTCGTGGGTTCGAGTTCTAAGAGGGGAAAAATAATCAATAAAAAAATCTTATTGAAAATCAAAATCAAAATATTCTTTATTTAATAGGCTATTGTAAGCACTTTCGAACTCGAACTCGCACTCTTTGTAATACTGGTAAAAGATGACGAGATTCATAGGAAATAAATATACCTACATATCATAATTTTAAAATAAACTAGTACTGCAAACTCGCGAACGAATTCACCAGGTATTAATTTAATTTTATACACCGAAGAAGTCAACGAAATCTGTCTATAATTTATAAAAAAAACTCAGTCTGTCTAGAATTATCATTATTTAATTTCTAAAACATGTTCCAAAGGCGGCATTCGTAGCTCTCTCCTCTTACATACACTTGAGTCTCAGTTTCCAAGCTCTGAGCAGTCCACCTTGCAACGCTATGGGATGTCGCATGGGGAATCTATGGTAAGCTAAGTACTTACTTCTAGGTATAGCTATATCTTGTTCCTCATTTTGAGATGACGAAAATGATACTTTCAATTCAACTAAATGTACTTCAGATTATTATGATAGCTTCCTCAACCAGTAGTATAACAAGTTTAGATCTAACATTAGTGAAATACGTTAGATCTAACGATTACATTATGTACAATGCGTCCATTTCTTTGGCGATTTAAAAAAAAATAGTTCGATAATTTATATAAAATTTTGAAACATTGAGGCCAAATATGATTGTAATTGATAATAAATTTAGTTAAATAATGAGCTATTCTCTCTTTTTTTCATATTTTAATGGAATGCTCATATCAAGGAAGATGGAGGGAACCTAGTGTTAAGACACTCCGTTTCCGACTCTCCGCCCAAAAGTGAGATATTGCGTCTACGCCGTGAATTCTACGGCTGAATTCTACGCCGTGATTTGTCCTGTTTCCAGAACGGGGAAAATGACTATATGTTATATATCCCGAAAAATGTTATCAAACGCGAAAGATATTATCGAACGCGGAAAAAATGATATAAAACCGGATATGACATTTTATTTTACAGATTTGTTAAAGCGAAACACTTTCATTAACCGATTAAGCTCTAAATCGCAAAAAAAATACCACAAAAAGGTCTGTAGTGTGAATAATATAAATGAAAAGACATTACCTAACCTTACTTGGTAGATCAGGATGACGTCAAGACGTGGCTTTTAACGTGTTCTCTTAGATTTTTAAGCCATTTTATGATATTTGGTCACTAGATTTAAAAATATGAAGAAATACTGTTACATAAGCACATAGTAGAAAGCAATTAATTATTAAACAATCCAATCATAAATTAATTTAATTTCATGCGATAAAATTTGCTGAATAAATAAATTTCATAAAATATATTATCCTGATTGAATTAATTTTTTCTGTTTTTGCAATAAATGCCTCATTCCCTCGTGCTGGAATCGAACCTGTAATTCCCGTTACATTCAAACGCTAGTCGCAGGTTACATATACAAAATCTGTATATACCTTGTATATACCTGCAGGTATACCTTGTACCTAAGGTAGCAATGTAGTAAGGTACTATATCCAATTCTCCACAGTTCTAATTATCATATACAAAATCCTTGTATACCTTGTATACCTACCTAAGGTATTAGGTAGTATATCTAATACTCTACAGTTCTAAAACATGAGGTAATCGGTAGGAAGCGATACGTAATATAATGACTATCCTGCAGCGACTGACCGAGATACAATTTGTATAGCGCATTTTGCTTTTACCTGCCATCGAGTGCTAACTGTTGCGAATTACAAAATATGAGTCATCTATAATAATGTATTTCTAATTATTTATATGTTTTTTATTAGTTTCTGTCATGTGTATGTTTGTATGTATGTATGTCTGTATGTATGTGTGTATGTATGTAAGTATGTATGCATATATGTATCTCTGTATGTATGTATATATGTATCGGAAACCTTTGAACGTGATTTTGACTGACATTGAAATTTCGGATCTATTTAAATTTTACATACATGTCAAGGATCGATGACGATACAATATTGTGGAATAAATCATGGTTTTATAAAAAAAATGACAAAACTGAAATTATAATATTTAAAACTTTTTTTTATTAATTTTATAAAATTTTAATTTAATTTATTTTAATTTAAAATTTAATTTACATAAATTCAAATTTAAATAATTTTATTCACAGTAAGAATACATGATTCATTCATTTTGAACGTCAAAAACATTACCACCGGTAAAACGTTCTTAAGTCAGGGTAGGTACAGAAGCTCGTGCTAAGTCACTATGTTCGTCACTCTCCGTGCAATTAGAGACTGCGTGTTAATGCGTGTTGAGTAGATAAAGTGAACGCCGCGTTTTGTCTTGTTACCAGAGCACGGAATTAGCTAATTTTCATTGCCTAGAGTGGCAATCGAACCCAGTTAGACGTACTAATTATTAATTTTTTTACTATTAAATTATTAACTATTCAGCATTTTTAAATGACTTGAAATAAATAAATATTATAGATAAGTATTAGTAGTATTTTTAATTTTTTGGACAATTTCTAATTTTAGCGTGTAAAGTAAGTCTTGCAACCTTTCTTTTAATGGAAGCGGGTTCAAATTCACTCGAAAGAATTAATTAATATTAATATTCTTCGCTCTGGCTTAGTCAAAGGTGTTGAATTTTACTCAATATGCAATGCCCCAAAATGGCGAAAAGCGGGTGAAAAAAAGTAAAAAAAGCAATAAAAGTCTACTAAGGACTGAACCCACAACCATCGCCACTATACCACTATACCACTGTACCACTGTACCAAAAGTCATTCAGATGAAGTAATCTAATTTGAAATCCCCACTGATCACGACGTATAGTGAGTGAGTAAAGCCGAGATTCGCTTTCATTAGACAGTGAAAGTACTATTGTCTTGTCAGGCAGCTTCTTAGTGGGCAATATTACTGGATAAATATGTCCATACTTTACTTTTCGTGTTGGTGAAGTTGGATATATTTAACTTAGAGTCCCGAGTTCGATTCTCGCTTAAAGTAATGTTTGTATTTAATAGTATTAAGGAAAGATTAGTATTAGTAAAACAGATAAATGAATCAAGAGTGTTATCCAGTTGACCTTCGTATATGCATATGACATCCTGAAAGGCTTGTATGATAAGGTTAATGACGGTGGACGAGGCGAAAGGAGCATGCATGGATAAAAATTAAGCTTTTAAATAAAAAAAAATGTGTTAAAAATGTTCTAAAAATAGGATACTCAATCTATTCAGAATAACAAAAACGCCACGCTCTTTGCCTAATTTCCAGAGTAATTCATTCTCCCATCATGGGAATCGAACCCACAAACCGTCGCGATTACAGGCAGACACTGTGCCTCTGCGCCACGACGGTCGAGGATATATTAAATAGATCAAGTTTATTACTATTAAAAGTTATTACGGCAACAACGACTTTTATATGAATGTATTGCTTCAAGGATATTATTTTTTAAATATCATTTTATTATAAAAATTATTTTACTGTGTAGTATTTAATTAGTTTTTTTTAGTTGTTACTAATATTGTTTGTCCCTAGTTCTAGAAAACTAATTCTCCGTTAAATATAACTATGGGATACTATAGTAAATATAAATTCACTAACATTCTTAAACTTACTCTGATAATTAAAAAGGCTTCGTTTTTAACGGCGCCTATTATTAAAACACTCGGTTTTCGACGACCTGGCTAATTTTCCAGACATTGCGTGTTATTGCGGAACTCAACGCTGCGCTACGAAGCATTTTAACTCGGCATACTTTGTCTTTCTTTCCTTCTTCTCAATTCCCTTGTTTGGGAATCGAACTAACGACCGTTGCGTTTACAATCTACGCTATACCGCTACACCACGATGATCTCTATTTAATTTTTTTGTTTGTAGACTTAAATCAAACCGTACTATTTAATATCTGTATATATAATAAAAAGAATTTTCGCTAAGCTATAAAGAATTACCATACCTTGCCTAAGGTCACTACGAAGAGTTTCCCGTAAGGGGCGTCAAATGCTAAAACAATCCCATAATGCTATGTGCTGACATTTCGAACCCTAGGTCAATTACTTTGATCCATGTTGTCATTACCATAACCGTTAAGTATACCTTATGTAAGTATGTTAATGTAATATTTGATGGGGAAATGCGGTGTAGAGTTCCGCCATACAGTGGCCAGAAAGTAGGTGTTCAACAATGCTTTACAACGTCATTGGTAGATTTTTTATTGAGTAAATATTTATATATGTATGTATATATAAATATTTATATATATATATATATATATATATATATATATATATATATATATATATATATATATATATATATATATATATATATATATATATATATATATATATATATATATATATATATATATATATATATATATATATATATATATATATATATGTATATATATATATATATATATCTATATATATATATATATATATATATATATATATATATATATATATATATATATATATATGTATATGTTCTCTTAGAAAATATGTAATTTTAATAATGTTTTATTTATTTTAAAATATAGCAATTAAAAATTGTAATTTATTAGACACATTAAGATTATATTAATCTTAGAAGTAACAGTAGAGTTCCTAGTGGCGCAGCAGCGGAGCGTCGGAATGTAAACGCGACGCGATGTATGTTGGTTCGATTCCCACTCGGGAGAATTAATTAAATCCGACACTCTGTGGAGTGTCACAATGCCTCAAAAGGCGAAAAACATTTAATATTAGGTCCTAGACTTATTTACAATAGTGCTAAATAAATCTAGATTGTACTAGAATAATGTATTTCAAATGTTACCAGATACATCTTTAGTAGCATAAATCGCTCTATACTTATATAGGAAATGCGTTGATCGTTAGACGCTTGCGTAAGTTGTGTGGTTATCCTTTCGCTACGGTGATATATTCATTTGAATGAAGCTGTTTTTATATTAGAATAGATTTAAAAAAAAAAAACCATGAATAGAGAAAGTAGTGATACATCACTACGTTTTTGTGTTGTAATGTTAATAAGTTTTAGAGAAGCTTAGCTAAATTACTAGAAAGTTTTGTCCGCTTTATATATACAATTTATTAATTTAATTCCTAGATTACTTATATTTATTTGCTAATGACGCCATTATGGCTCAGTGAGGCATTTTCTAACAGGAAAGTCGATGATTGCGGGTTTAATTTCATCACTTTGGTAAGACAGCACGCGGCGTTTAATACCGCTACTTAACTCCTAGTGTCTCGAATTTAGACAGTTTAGCGAAGAGAGTGTATGGACACCAAATTCTCTCTAAATACCCTTCTATTGCAATACAAGTGTATAAATGAAAAAAAAAATTATGTCAAATAGGTATGTTGTCGGGCGATCGTTAAATTAGTCATATCGTGATTTGACAAAAATATCTACGACATGATTTCCTCTGACACTTACTGCTTTAGCAACGAGAGTGAGGTCACTCTATGTGTGAAAATCATTTCACTTTACAGCTGCAGCTAATTAAATTAATTAGAAATTATTCTAAAGGAAATCTAGATTAATCTAATTTTTAATCTGTGTAACAAATTCACGAAACGTCTCAATTTTAGATATAAATGTAAATATTTTTCATACATGAGGCCCTCTGAAGGGTCCTAATGCTTTTTATGCAACTTTCCTCCAGTATCATCGATACTGGGTTCTTATCTATCTTCTGGGAAGGTCATCTATATACTGTGAAGGTCAAACTAGTTCTCCCTCACATATAATTAACAGTGATAATAATTCAAATATTTTTAGCAACAAGGATGAAAACGTATAACGCTAATATATATATATATATATATATATATATATATATATATATATATATATATATATATATATATATATATATATATATATATATATATATATATATATATATATATATATATATATATATATATATATATATATATAAGTGATAAAAGCACTTAGTCGCTTGTACTTGGAGTAAGAGGCGCGGGTTTAAATCCCGCAACGTTTTCTAGTACATCTCTTTATAGCGCGCAATAGCACTTTAAAAGTAATAAAAATAATTTCACAAAAACACAGACAATTTTATGTGTATATTTATTGTTAATAAAAGTATTTCACGTATGAATGAACCACCCACAGAATCGATCAATTATGCTTATTGCATTTTTATACACTTGTAACCTATTTACTTAATAAATAAAATTTAAGATGACGTCGGAGATAAAGAAAAAGCTTTATATGCATATTGTACTTATAATACATATATAAAAAATAATTAAAAAATCTTTATATTGCACATTTTCAGTTTTTTTTTTTTTTGGATTAGTTAAGGAACTTTAGTGATGAGTGATATTGAGTAGATGTGATGTTCAGCTTTCTTGAGTATATTATTTCAAAATATTTTTTTTTCTCGTTTTATTAGTGTGCAATAAAAAACTTTCTTTTTAAAAATCTTGTTTAAATTTAGAATATAGCAGAGAAAGGAGAGATAACCTAATTTCAAGATATTCCCTTTCAAATTATTCCCTAAATGGGGAATCGAACCCAAACACAATGCGCTTATATTAAAAAACACAATTTCACACCCTATTTTCATTTAACCGTAATAAAACATAAAATGGATAAATAAGAAAGCAATTCCACATCAAAACACTAGTATTACGAGAAACAGTCAGTGTTTCTTGCTTCATCAGATATGGTAAATCCAGTATTGTTAAGATTTAAGACGCCACGACGTTTACGTACAGACAGACATATATATAAGTATTGATGGTTAGTTAATTTAAAATACTTGTATAATTGATTATAGCTTGTTAGTTTTTTGAAGCTTTTTTTTCTTATAATTAACCGAGTTTTGTATTGAGACTTTCGTTTAAGTTGAACATTTATGGTAAATATAATGTGAGTCCATCGCAGCTCAGCGGCGGAGCGGCAGAACGTCGGGTTGGTGACATTTGTGGGACGTTTGTAGGTATGATTATTGTTATTTCTATATATATATATATATATATATATATATATATATATATATATATATATATATATATATATATATATATATATATATATATATATATATATATATATATATATATATATATATATATATATAGAGATGGTCTCATGTATTATGTTACTTTAACATTAATTAATCTAAAGGAAATATTTCTTATTAGAGTGTCTTTTTTTGCAATAAATAATAAATATTATTTCCCGCCATGTGTATACTATAATATGGAAACAATAGCACAGAATTGTATACATTTTATACTATATACGAAATTATATGTCTGTTTGTAATGTATATGTATTACAAAAAAAAAATATTTAAATAAATAAAATAAAATTAAACAGATATGTAATATTTTTCAAGTAGAACTATTGACACGAACGATTCCAATCGA